>JALXJV020000016.1:33563770-33586643 GCA_024633595.2 Lepomis macrochirus | reverse complement strand
ACACAGCTGATTTCTCACCTCCAAACTTCTCAGAAGTGGATTTAGTGATGAAATAATGTGTGAAAATTGTAAAATATAAAACTGCTGGCCTCTACCAGGTGCGTGCAATGATGATGCAGTGAACAGCAACCATTCTCTTTGACCAATCAGCAGTCTGCTGTGTTTTTATGTCACATTTTAGTCTCACCTCAGCTCAGCTAGGAACCTCAACAGAGGTGATACTGAAAGAACCTGGTAGCAGGTACAGGTACAACTTTACTGCAATGGATAACCAAAAAAAGGAGAGTGGAGTCGAGCTGGTACCGTGCAGTGGAAAAGGGGCTTAAGTAAAAAGTAAGCCCAGTGAGTTGTACCTCCAGGGTGGAGAAAAGTGATCTGTCCTGTCCGAGTGTTCTTATCATACTCCACTCGCTCCACTTCTCCTCCTCCTCTGCTGGGCCTGGAGAAACTCATCTCCAGCCGGTCCTTCATTCTCTCCTCAGGCATGGAAGGGGGGACGTTGGAAACCTTGAGCTCCTTTCTGGAAACATCGAGGTGGACCTTCATTGATGACAGCACACAACAACAGGGAGTCACCGCAAAAAATACTTATCAATTACAGTGTGAAGAGACTGTATGTAATGGAATAACTGGACAATGTGCACCGCTGTTGTGAAAGTACTGATGCTAGAAAATGAGTTGGTACGCTAAAACTTTAAACACTTTAAACTAAAGCTTCGTCTCTAAGTCTGGCACACAGTTGAGCAATACCCGTCATGGCCTAAAAGTGGAAAAACACCATCACTGCACAAAATGTACCTCAAACTTAACAGCAGGATCCATGGTTATTCTTTTTGGTTTCACTTCCAAACTACTGCTGTCACAGGACACAGAGCACTTGGCAATCTTCAGGATTTGAGAGGCCACTGGAGAACAGAAAACATTAGAGGGGTAGGTATACTCATCACAGTAAGGTATTGTTAAAGTATGGGTTTGGTATCATTACTGTAATGTAATGTATTGGCACTGACATGAAACAAATGATCCTCATCCCTAATCCACAGTGAGTTCACTTTGGACATGTCTGTTACTGTGCTGGTCATTTCATCTTCTACTACATGTCCAAAACAGCAGCACCCTCTGCTGGCTCAATAGCTACATAACTTAAAATGAATAAAGGGGTTGGGACTCCGCGTCATGCGAATTTCTCGCTTGAGTTGAATATTCAACTGTGTGTTTGTATGTAAACTCATTGCCCTGAACACTTGCTTCGCTTTTGGTGTGAGACCACCATTAGGGTCATGTAAAGTTCAGTTCACTTCAGTGACTTACTTTTCTACTATAGAAAGAATCTGAACAATATTTTAGAAAGGAACTCAGCTACTTATCACGTTCCAGTCTAACAGGCAGTAGAGTCACGTGTACCTTTCTCCTCTTCGAAGGTGAGGATTGCCTGTCCGTTTTGCAGAAGCACAGTCGGTCTCTGGCTGATGGCAAACACTCCTCTGATTGGCTGATTATCGTCCTCCCTCTCCTCTTTATTCTGAGCGCTGAACTTTACCTCGGTGTCTGGAATCTGGGCGTAAATCTGAAGAGGAACACACTGATTTACAGGACAATAATTGTATCTGTGACACTATAAAAATTATTTTGTATGTTACTATTGTTGTTGTTATTGTAGTCTTATTGCTGCATACTGATGGTCCTGAGGACTTTCTTCATTCCCACCTTGAATTTCTGCTTCAGTTTGATAGACTTTGCCCTTTTAGCTTCCAGTTCATCTTGACATTTCCTCAGTTTGTCCAGCAAATCTGCTTTGTGTTTACCAAGCTTTTGAATTTCATCCTGTGTGAAAGAATCAAATGAAAGAAATTAGTGAGTTCCTTGTTATTCTCATCTAATTTCCTCCAAGCCGCCTGTAGATGTTACTGTACCTGCACTGCATTCATGCTTTGAGTGAATTCCTTCTGACAATCCTCCTGCTTTTTGAGACAAGCCAACATCTCTTGCTGGGCCTTCGTCTTGGCTTCATCCTCTTCCAGTTTTTTCCAATATCAGCCTGGCTTTCACATCATCAGCTTTCTCTGCTTTAGTCTTAAAGATAAAGCAGAAAGAGTTCACAGAGACTGTTCAGGAGAAAACAGTTCCAGTTCCAGATGATGGTGGCGGATTATGACATTAACAGGAACACATGTTGTTGAATTTGCTTAATGTATTTTTTTAATTCTGTGAACACCACAAACTGAATTCCATTCAATTGTAGTGGCAGAAAAACTGCATGGATTAATACCACAAGATTGGAAGAGACTGCAAACAGACAGTAAATGACCTATATAGAGCAGGGGTATTCAAAATTAAAATTCAAAGACCAGTTAGAGAAAATATCTTCAAGCAAAGATCTAGAACATCATAACCATTAACTATCATTCAGTGCCAAAGCCTAGTTTTTTGTAGTCAACAGCTTACTTTCAAATCAAATAAGTACAGTTCAATCATTTTTAACAATATTTTCTGTTGTTTTCACATCCAACTGCAGGGGATATAAATAATAACTATTCTAATAATAAATTATAAATTTGCGTAAAATAAAAGCTGCATTTAAAAATATGACCATGTTTATGTAGATTTTGAAAAATAAGCCGCTTCATGTCAGAGTAATCTGATAAAAAGTGTGTTTGAGTTTCCCTTTTTCTTTTCTTTTGTTAACTCCATTTCACATCTTAAGTCTTAAACAATTTTGTAATAAACACTCACATGCGACTTGGGGCTTGGTGCATTCCGGTACACCCCCCCCCCATTTTTTTAAATAAAGCACTTAAATGCTCATTTCTAATGACTTTTGAAAACAGAATGTATTTATTAGTGTGGCTCAAAGAGGGTATTTGCAGTGGCAGAAGATGGAGAATAGACTGGAGAGGGGAGATTATAAAAACTCGGGTGCAGTTTAATATAACTTGAACGAAACAGACTACATACAATAAAAAACATGTAACAGCTGCTAGTTAATGTAGCTGCCACAGTACAAATGTATTTAGTTGTCCTGATGTTACACTTGTGAGCTATCTGTGATATTTCCTGTGTCTCACTTGGCCCTGACTCTCCCTGCAACAAATGTTTGTGAACACAGAACTGTCTTCAATGGAAACACTGGTGACATGCCAATGGCCTAACAAAATCTTTTACTATGTGAATATTAGAATATACAGTATGTCTAGTAATTTTACTACTTTTAAATTATTTATGGACACGTAGCAGAGACACAAACACTTCATGACACAGGGTTTTATGGTCAAGGACAGGGGCAAAAAAATGGCTCAGGAGTTTGTCCCTGGTCAGTCCACTCTCCAGACAAAGCATTTGTCGGGCTCTCTGGGTCTTTACAGACCTTTATTCATACATTCTTGAGAACTTTATGCAAGTAGAGTACATAACTAAATGAGCCTTTAAAATACATTTTCAAAACTAGAAACATCCCTCTAACACTCCTATAATGCTGCTCTTGCCCTCATTTCTGCTGTCTGTCTTATGTTCACCATGTCAGTGCTAGTATTGGTGCCGCTGGCTAGTGTCGGGAAGCTACTCCAAATCTTCACTCAAGAAAAAAGTACAATTACTCCCATAAAAATTCAATAAAGTAAAATAAAAAATGGCAAACCTACTCAAGTAAAAGTATAATATATTAAATAATATATTTAATCTGCTGTTCATCAGGTTAGAAACAGCTGAGCTTTTTAAATTTCCATGAACTTATCTATATATACCATATAAGATCACTTTAAAATATCAGCTTGCTTCCTAGCCACTCTTGTTTCCTCTATATATTATATTATGAACATGTAGCCAAACCGCTTGCTTTGCAGTAGCACAGGCAGCCAATACAATCTGATTATTCCTAAAGCAACTAAATAATCTTTACAATGTGAAGAATCATAGTGTCAGTAACAGAGGAAGCATCATGTGTAAAGCCCAGCAGGACTATTTTATCCACCCATATCTTTATCTCTCTCTGCATCTCAAAACAACTGTTTGGTGAATAAATAACAGCTGGTAGCTACTGAATGAAAGCCAAGATTAGTTTCACCCGCAACATTCTGTTTATGGACTCACCGTCGACATCGCTAAAACAAATAGCCTAACTGATGTGAAAGAAACAGGCTAATGTCCATCAAAAGAAAGCTATGCTCTTTTCAACAACAGGATATTGTTAATATATCAGAATCAGTCCAGTGATCATCTGACTTACAGTGTGAAGTCTACGTTTGCTCTGCAGACAGTGAATACGCTTTTAATACGCCATTAATGGAAAGTGAAAGTATTTATTTACCAGCTTGTCAAAGAGTGACGCAAGCAGCTTTCCAACACGGCCAGCAGTGCCCTGGTGAGCACTCACTGGATTTCAGTTGTATTAGAGAACAAGTCTTAAAATGAAAAGACACTGGCCTGATTTTCTAAATGTTTGCATCTGCACAGCTCTGTTACTGTGACAAGCGCCCGAGACCAGGGCTCTTCTGCGTAACTGCGTGCACATAGCCTGATGACAGCTCATTTCAGTTAATAAAGCCTGATGCAGATTACAGACTGGTTAAATTATGAAGGTATCATTCGAAAATGTTGTGCAATTAAAAGTAGATTACTGCCCTAAAGAAAATGCTAGAGTGTAATCTGTGTGAAATCGACGGCGTAGGCTACAGGGCTACGCAGAGGCCACGCCGTCACCTGACGTGCACCTCCTCAAAAATTTAACTACACTGTTGTGTTGTGTAAGACTCAATAACGACACCGTGTAGCTTCGTTCGCGCTGCCTTTACTTAACTGCCGCAAACCTTACACTTTCCACCTTTTGCCGTAAACCACTGCTGTAAGCCTTAAAGGCACAGTAACCTGAACTAGCAGTGCATAACATAAAGTCCAACAGGACACAATACTGAACATTTTCAGACATAACATTTTCCCCCCGCCCCCCTGGAAACTGAAACACAACATCTAGCCCACATTCCCCAGTGTCCCTATCACCCTGTCACATAGTCCCCATGCCAGACAGGCGGGACCCTCATCCTCTGAGGTCGTGGCTGGCGAAACTGCGCCGGGGTGCTGGTGGATTACCCCCCACCGGTTAGCTCTTGGCCTGGGTTGCCAACCTAGAGCCACTGCTGGGGACAGAGGTGCTGCAGGTGCTGAGGGGCTGCGACTCTGTGCAGGCGGTTTGAGTGCCAACGAGTCCCATTCTCAAGTCTGTAAGAGGCCGGCCCCAACTGCTTAGTCACTCGCAGGGGCTCTGACCAGTAGGACTGTAGCTTATTTTGGCGGTGGAGGTGTTTGATCCTGACCCAAACCCCCGGGGAAAGTGAGGGGGTCTGCACTCTGTGCTTGGCATCAAACCTCTTTTTCATCTGAGCCTGCGAACCCTTCACTTGAGCTCTGGCTTTCTGGACCCCTGGGCTCCGACGTGCAGAAGCTGGTTCAGCTCTCAAGCAGTCCAGTGGTTGCTTTAGTTCACGCCCAATCATGAGCAACGCTGGTGACACTCCTGTGGTGGAATGCTTGGACGCCCGGATGGTCAGGAGAGTTTGGTTGAGTGCGTCGCTGAAGGTTTTCCCTTCCTCCAGACAGGCTCGGATTCCATTTTTGAGAGTTTTATTCAGTCTTTCCACCCCCCCATTACTCTCTGGGTGATACACTGCCGCTCTGATGTGCTTGATGTTCCGTGATCGTGGAGAAACTCTGTGAACTCCACGGAAACGAATTGGGGCCCATTATCCGCTGTGATGACACTGGGAGGCCCCAGCTCCAAACAAGTTGTCCAGGCGGTCGATGATGGAGTGTGCAGTGATGGAGCTCAGCTGAAAAACCTCAGGCCACTTCGAATGAAGATCGTGCACAACCAGCAGGTAGCGAAGCGTGAGCAGGTGCCCCGTGAAGTTCACCACAGAGGTCGCACCTGAATATGTTCCCAGGGTGACGACGGCCAAGCTGTCGGGTGAGAGGGCTGTGGCTGGCTGACCAGTTTTCCCACTCAGGAGGCAGCAAGCGCGAAGTTACGCAACCAGCTCCTCAACATCAATATCTATGTGGGGCCACCACACTGTGTCACGGCAGCGCTGCTTTACCTTGACCACCCCCAGGTGCCCCTCGCTGCGCCATGTGTAGTACTCTGGACCTGAGACACTCTGGAACGACCGCGACGGTGGCCACGGGCCAAGCACACTGCCCCCCAGCAGGAGAGCTCATTGCGAAGCGGTAATAGGGGAGCAGCCTGTCATCCACTTTGGCAGGCCAGCCGTCCTGGACGTAGGGTACGGAGAGTTGTGAGGACCTCATCAGCAGCTGAGGCCTGCTGCAGCTCCGCCAGAGTGACTACTGAACTGAGGGGCCCGTGCAGGATGTGGACCCAGTCTTCGCCGCCTTCTGTGTCTGGTGTCACTTTGCCCGCCTCCTCCGGCCACCGACACAGCTCTAGACAGGAGGTCGGCCACCGTGGTTGGCCCGCCCAGGCATAAACTCCAGACTGAAGTTGTACTGGTTCAGCCTGTCAGCCCACCTCAACAGTCTCATGGGCCTGTGCCCCGAGCCTTGAGTCGCCAGCAGTGCCGCCAGCTTGGTGGTCTGTGCGGATGGTGAAAGGCCTCCCGTAAAGGTAAACATGCCAGCTGCTCGCGATGCCCACAGGCAGGCTAGAGCCTCCCTCTCCCCACTGAATACTTCTGCTCTGCTGGAGTAAGTGCCCGTGAAGCTTAAAGCCACCGGCGCTCCACCCCTCTTGAGTCTGGGAGAGCACGGCGCCTAACGCCACCCCGGAGGCGCCACAGGTGACCATGGTGGGCGGTCAAGCAAAAATGGGTCAGTGTCGGTGGGGACGGAGCTGCTGTTTGATGACGCGCACAGCTCGTGGCAGGCCGGGGTCCAGTCCCACGTAACATCCTTCCTGAGCAGCCGGGCGCAGAGGGGCCGCTGTGTCAGAGTAGCGTGGCATGAATCTGAGGTAGTAGGCGGCCATCCCCAGGAAGGAAGACAGCTGGGATGGTGACTGCGGGTCTGGCAGGGACAGAATGGCCTCAGTGTGGGACATAATCGGGGCGATGCCCTTCTTTGAGAGCCTGAAACCCAGGAACTCAACCTCCTCAACCCCGAACATGCATTTCTCAGAGTTCAGTGTGACCCCATGCTGTTCAAAACGCTGGAAGACCTGCTCCAGGCGATCGTCATGCAGTGCGGTGGAGGGCGCATGCACCACCACATCATCCAGGTAGATGGAGACACCCTGGATACCAGCCAGTATGAGTGACATTATCTTCTGAAAACAGCTCGGGCTGATGAAAGTCCAAATGCCATGCGCTTAAATCTGAAAACCCCACGCGGCGCGACAAACGCTGTGAGGTCCATGCTATCTGGTGCCAGAGGGACCTGCAGGTAGCCGCTACGTAAGTCCATCTTACTGAAAACAGTGGAGCCATGGAAATGGCTAGTGAGCTCCTCAGCCGTGGGTAGGGGGTACTTATCAGGAATGATGGCTTTGTTAACATCTGTGAGGTCGACACAAAGTCGCAGACCACCCCCCCTTCTCTTGGCAATCACAAGGTTAGACACCCATGGCGAGGCGTCGACGGGCTCTATGACGTCCGCCTCCACCAGGCGGTGCAGCTCGGCCTCCACCGCGTCACGGAGGGCAAGAGGAATGCGCCGTAGGGGTTGAATCACAGGGCGGACTGACAGATCAACAGTAGGCTGGTGTACAAATCCAGTCATGCGGCCCAGCCCGTTGAACAGTTGTGGGTAGCGGTCAGGCCAGGAGGCGGCGACCTGCAGTACATGCAGGCCCCTTGCATCACTCACGGTAAAGCCCAGGGCAAGAAACAAGTCAAGGCCCATAATGTTAGCTCCCTTCTGGGTGATGCAGAACTTAGTGTCGGGCGCATATTGTTGATCATAGCTGACGGGGAGGCAGGCCACACCCAGAGTGGAGATAGGGAAATGGCCGTAGCCTAACAGGGGTTTAGCCGCTGCTGCCAGAGGCACATGACTGAAGAAGCGGTCGTATGTGCATTTGTTCAGGATTGACACTTTAGCCCCTGTGTCCACAAGGAGTGGGATGAGAACTGTGCCCACACGGCATGTGCAGAGTTTGAATGAAGGCTGTGAGGTCTGTACAGTGTTTATGGGAACAGCAACAGCATCATGGCAAGCAGGAGAGGAGCGACAGCAGCGTGCAAAATGGTTCAACTTGTTGCAGTTACGACAACGTTTCCCATGGGCAGGACATGACTGATCTCTAGTTGCATGTTTAGGGGAGCCACAGTTGCTACAGCTCTTGTGCCCACTCTCCCTGGGCCACCTGTCCACCCTCTGTACATCCAGACTGTCACTCACCCTGTCAGCCGCCTCGGCAGTGTCTGTGTGCTGAACTGACGGTGGTGATGATGTCGCGAGGCTCGTGCACAGCGCGTCGAACTTGCGCTACTCGATCAGGGCCGCTTCCAACTGCTTTCCAAGTACTAACGCGTCCGCTAGCGCCATGGAGTCTGGCTCTAGTAAAGTCTCTCCCTCAGTTGGGTACATGACGCTTCTCTATTAACTGGTCGACTATAAGTCCATCCTCCAAAGCCCCAAAATCACAGAGTTTAGCCCGCCACGTAATGCCGATACGAAATGGGCAACGGTCTCACCCGGCATTTGGGTCCGCTGACGGAACTCAAAGCGGTGCATCCGCCGGCTTCTTCCGGAGCTGAAGTGAGCCTTTAAGGCAGTCGTGGCTGTGACGTACTTATCATCCGATAAGGTGAACGTGGCTAAGATTCGCTGTCCCTCCTGCCCGAGACAATGGCGCAGGAGCGCGCACTTCCTCGCCTCCGCCAGGTCCGAGTGTCCCAAAGCCAGCAAATAATCCTCAAACGACGTCAGCCAGCGATCCCAGGGAACCGCGGGATCACCAGGAACAGGTAAGAAAGGTGGCGGTGGTGGTAAGACGAGTTCATCCCATCCTCGTCGCCAAATGTTGTGTTGTGTAAGACTCAATAACGACACCGTGTAGCTTCGTTCGCGCTGCCTTTACTTAACTGCCGCAAACCTTACACTTTCCACCTTTTGCCGTAAACCACTGCTGTAAGCCTTAAAGGCACAGTAACCTGAACTAGCAGTGCATAACATAAAGTCCAACAGGACACAATACTGAACATTTTCAGACATAACATACACGTCGAGTCAACACGGATCATTAGCACTGTGATTGGTCGTCTGGGTAACTTCGCAATGCCTCTGAGCTGTCCGGTGTGACAGTTTAACTGGTGGCAAAATTAACTGGTGGCCAAATTAACTGGTGATATGCTGCGTTCCAGTTGACATGGGAAGTCGGAATTTCCGAGTTCCCAGTTGGAATTTTCAACTGGAACGCCCCCTGAAGTCGGATTTCCGACTCGTGAAGTCGGGACAACCCGCACTACCCCGACTTCGTGATTCAAGGTGGCTGTCGGGGTATCAACAGTTACTGAAAGCTGTAGTTTATACTTTTAGTTGTAGAGCTGTAGTTTATTAGCACTTCTGTGTTCTTGTGACTCATATAAATGACACACAGCAGTCTTAGGAAGTGTTCAGTGGCATTAGCACTACTTTTAAAAAACACAACCATGCTTATTAATCCACGCAGAGGATTGGGAGTCAACGCAGGGGGTTTCAGAAAACGTCTGTTGGCTAAAAAATTGACAACACAGCTGTCAATTTTGTGAATTGACACAAAGTTATCGGAACGTATTTCCTGGTTTGCAGTCAATGGATCCTGAAGCCACGCCTCACGACACATCTGGGACTATCACCAGTTAATTTTGCCACCAGTTAAACTGTCACACCGGAAGTGCCCCATGCTTTGTAGTAACTTTTGCTAGCAGCCATAACTGCGGCTGTAACACAGTGGATCAATTTATTTGACCGTCACAACCTGAGACTCATTTTACTATCAGAAGTGATCCACTCAGTAGATAACATTTGAAAAGGCTATACCAGCCGCATGTATACAATTTTACCCCCATTCACATTAGCGGAGCGCAAAACCGGAGGTTAGCCTGCTCGGCTGGAAAAGTCAACACAATGGACGCTGTAGTGCTACTGCTGACTGGTGTTTGGGAGGTGTAATTTCAAAATGACGGATACACCAACGCACAAGTATAAATGTATGCACGTAGACCCTGAAACTCTTGCTCCAGTCCAAGTTGCCAAGCTGGTCAGCAACATGTACAACTGAAAGATTCTGTGTTTACTGGCTTCTCATTGGCCGCCCTACTCTGCTTCTGATTGGCTAGTAGTCCTTAACTAGGAACTCCGCATGTGTAACTCCCAACAAAGATCATTTAGAGACAAGATATATCACTCCATAGCTAAAACGATGCCTTCAACACAGGATGAACAGAGGAGCTGCAGCAATGTGCAGTATACGGTGTTTTTTTTGAAAATTAAACCATGTAACGTTAAACTTGTTCTGTTACTACCCCTAAATAAGATTTTGACCCTGGAAATGAGCATAATACCATCTCTTTATCTTATGTAGCCTATGTAGAATGCAGGACTTTTATTTATATTTGAGTATTTTTTCCCCTTGTTGGCCCTTCAAGTTCAATAAAGGATCTGAGTGCTGCGTTCTAATAACTTGATGCTTTTCATCAATCAATTTGAATTTTCAGGAAGCCTACCCTTTTGAACAGAAATGTAGGCTACAATTTTACACCATACCGCAATGTACTTTGCCAGATACTGTATTAAAACTTCCGCCTTGAGCGACTCGCGTTTTTCTTTCTGTGTGCAGCCTGGGTCCGCCTTAAACTTCCTGTTGAAATAAAACGGTAGCCTACTTAACACTCTGGGACCCTATATTTAAATATTTTCAACTGTGCGTCTTACCTTCCACTTCTCCAGCTCTTTCTTGGCCTCCTCCAATTGACTTCCCTCCTCCTCCAGACCACCGTCCACCTGACAATAAGGAATAGCCCTGTTACCAGCTGAACCGACCAAAGTCCTTCCCAATATGTCGGCCAACGATCACACTCTTCAAATACTAATTGATACTTGAATATTTCTTACCTTGTCATCTATCGGGCGGTCACTGTAAATATCCGCCATGACCTGACTGACGAAAACGAAACTCTGTTCACGAAATAATAAATCCAGTCAAATCACTTACTGCCCTACTAGTAAACCTGTCTATCCTGTATATCGTTGCTGCTTTATTTACCTGTCGAGGAGCCGTAAAGTGGGGGGAAAAAGACAAACAGAGAACACACACGACGCAGGTCCGACTGACAAAATCAAAAGTGAAAGTTACGAACGGTGCCGTAGTGTTGTGTCGTTCAATGAACGTTTCGTTCATAAGACCTAATCGTGTGTATGACTCGGGAGGAACGGGTTGTCTCAGTGAGTGATTCGTTCATTTTCACATATGCGTGAAGGATGTTGGACTCTTACGTTCACTCGTCACAGACAACCACATGGGCTCCGTCAGCACCACAGACTGTAGGAAGGTCAGCACAGGAAAGAGAATTAATTATTTCACGACTCTCAACTGTCTGTTTGAGTCATTTGTCAAGTGACAGCTCGGCTACAGGGCTGTGGTTAGCAGGCAGCACAGGAAACAGAACTGAATGATAAATGAGTCATTTAGTTTTTTAAAATACATTTGCTTTGTTTAAATGATTATTTTTAATAAATAATGATGGAAATAATATCCAAAAACATGTAGTGTTAATTTGAAAGACATAACTTGACTTTTAGCAAATCAGACAGCACAAAACAGCAATTCCCAGTACAGCATATGCATTTTTCTCCTAATTAACTAATGGAACTGGTTACTTTTCTGCATGAAATAAAGAGAAATGTGCCCAGATTAAAAAAAGTGATCATTGCTTGAAGTGAACATTCAGTAAAATTACTTGAAATGTACCCCTAATTATATAATCACCCTGGTGGCAGTTCTGTGGGCATTAAGGTGGGTTGAAGATAACAACAGAAGTTAACGTGACTCAGCGGCAACTGATTTACTTGTGGAAATTGTACAGGTGTTGTATAGAATTCACAAAGCAGGATGTGAGGTGGGGTTTCTATGGGTTCTGGCGCACATGGGTGTGAAGGTTACTGAGGAGGCAGATGAGGTGGCAAAGAAGGCGGTGCAGGCGGAAAGAGTTCAAATTAATGTACAGTACGGGTCACCAGATAACAGAAACAATAAATAGGTCAATAAAAGAAATGAACATATTAGTCAGTGCAAAGAATTGTAGAAAAATAAAAAAGTGCTTTCAGATGTAACAGATAAGATACAGTCGTTTAATCCAGGATGAGTTTTCGGAGCCTGTGGGTTGAGGAGTGATGGGCTCTGACAGGAAAACATCCTGATGGAAAGTGTGAACGTGGAGACGAGGAAACAGTGACTACTAGTTCACTGCAGAAAGTAGTCTGGTCAAAGGAGAAGATTGTTTAGGGACCTGGGAGCAACTGTAGAAACGTTTTATTGTACGCACTCTTCTTAATTTGGACAACTGGAACAAAATGAGGAAATTGAACGAGTACCTCCATAAAACTGGGTTATACAAAAGGACACAGACGATTGCCATTAACACAGGTGTGAATAGCGAAATAAACAGTGGAGGGCAGCAATACGCCATAGATGCGTCTAGTCTGTCGAATACAAGAAGAAGAAGAGCCTCTTCGTGTTTGGTTTGTCCCTGAAGCACCTCCCTCCGCCAGCTGATCGGCACACTGCTCCATTTTCAGGCTCGGAAGTAACGTTAACGTTAGACACTGACAGATCGACTGCATGAACAGATGTAGCTTAGCTGGTTAACAGCGTCGCTAAAGCAGAGACAAAAAACAGAAACTCGTAAAGATGCTTTGGTTTGAGGGCTCAATTCCTGATGCCATTAACTTGGCTAAACAGCGGAGTTTCGTCTTTGTCGTTGTCATTACAGGTAACGTTCTGTGTGTGTGTCGATAGGTCTCCTAGCTAACAGTAAAGCTACATAAAGAGACGATAGCGTCCTAGCCAGCTAGCCGTGGTAAGTTAGTTAGTTGCTATTAGCTAGATAACATTCAGTTAGCTGTCAAAGACATAAGAAGTGGCGTTACGCAAGTTTATAGAATATTACCCAACGAAAGAAGACATTAACGGAATGTAGTTACCTAAATCTGATATATAGTGATATGCTAGCTAACGTCAGTAACGTTAACGTTAGTGTTTGTTACTGGCCTGTGTAACGACGTTGTTAAAGGAAATGTGAGCGTGTTTACAACAGCGCCTGGTGTCCCTAACACCCTAACCAGATTAATTAAAGGCCGGACAGAGGAGTCGCTCAGTGATGTGACCAGAATTTACTTGCCAACCCTCGCGATTTCCCCGGTTTTCATTGCCCTCAGTTGGTTTCCTCTCGCGGTCACTATTCTCCCGTATTTCGATTTATGACAAATTTTCACACCTTTTTCCATTTCGTTGTCTCAACCTGTTTGTGTAACTGTGCATCGTGTATAAGCCCGAGAAAGATTCAGTTTCTGCACGGACATCAAGCCAGCTGCACGCGACTCATCCTCTCAGAGAGTGACAGACAGAGAGCTAATTTCACACGTCCTGGGAAGAAATTTATGCCAGAGATTCACAAAGTTCACGCCAGAGGGGCTAACTATATGTTCCTGAGATTTAGAGTAAGATTAGAAGTGACAATTTAGTTCTCTGAAATTGCATTTTTTGGGGGGAGAACCCACAGGCCTCTGCTTTTGTTCTGAAACCGTCCCTGTATTTTAGGTTTCAAGGTTGGCCGGTATGGTGACATTAGTCAGATTATGATTGGTTAGGTCCGGGTTGCGGATTCCATAGCCGACAGCTACAATCGGTTCACACTTGATAGCCGATCAACCTCATTTCTGCTTTCTCTGTTATTAGGAGAAGATGAACAGTCAGCACAGCTAATGTCCAGCTGGGAGGAGGACAACGTGTCAGAGGCAGCACAGAAGTGTTGTGTGGCCATCAGAGTCGATGCCAAGAGGTATTGATGTGTCAAGTTAAATGCATAGTGTGGTACTGAATTTAATTTGCAAGGAAAGGGTCAGAAAAAGCTGAAAACATAATATAAAAACATCCAAAATGGAAAACCTTAACTGTTGTAAACAAAACCCCTTGCAGGGGTGTCTTTTTCTGTCTGCTAAGAAAAGTTCAAACAACTGTCAATGTACAAAGAAATGTACATTAATTTATTTTATGCTCCACAGTACATAGCTTTCGCTTTGTCTTGTAGAAAAATGGTGCCACTTAGCAACATTTGCAAAGCTGACTGTACCAAAACTAGTATGTACAGTACACAGTATTTGTAAACCTTTAATTTGGCCAACTTAAGCAAAAAACAATAGCCTCACAGCAGACAGCTTAATGTAGAATTGCTTCTACTTTTTACTAAAACATTAACATTATCGCCTGAATATTACACCACCTCTAAGTCATTTGGTGCAATCAGTTTCACAGGTGTTTGATGTAATACAAGTGTTAATGTGTGTGGCGTTTCAAACTACATGATGCTCCAATCTTTTTTTCCACAGTGAGACATGTGTGCAGTTCTCCCAGATCTGTATCTTTTTTGGTGATCTGAATATTGGGGGTTTAGTTAACTACTACATAAAGGGAATGGACCAATAGACAATGCTGAACTAAACCCACATTACTGACAAAAGAAATGTGTTTAAAACAATGCCTAAGACTAGACATATGCAGTACATGAAATGCCTTTACTATTTAAAAATATCTTGACTTGAGGAATTTTACATAATCTAGACAAGGTGTTAGAGACGTCCCGAGCTGGTATTGGGAACGATCCAGGCGTATTTTAATGGATTGGTATTACTGTTACTGGATACTTAATAAAATTAAATAGACACTGGCTGCAGAGAGCCCACAAACTCGACATCCGTCAAGTTCATTTGTTTCTTTTGTCAAGTTATTCACGTAATGAGTCGGCAACAGCTGACCTGCTGCCATAGCGGTTATCATTTTAATCGATGAAAAGTCACGATCAGCACTGGCAAAAAATGCAAAATGCTAGCTTAATGTCTTCTACACTGATTTTTGCTGATAAGTAATATTGCTGGCACTAGCAGGGTAAGGTGGGTCAAGTACAGTAAAGAGACACTGAGTAACAGCTTTAATTTAGCCAATACCAATCAATTCAAATATGCCCAGATCAAATCGGGACATCGGTATGTGTTGATTCCATAACTGTAACTCTTGACAGTCCATCTTATAATTTTGAATGGTAGAAATGGCTTTCCCTAAGTATGTGATCAGTGGAAAGTGCTATTGCTTTTGTAAATTCTCTGTTCTACAAAATGTCTGTTGTTGGGAGCTTGTTCCTTGACCCCCCCTGTTTAAAGATCCAGTGGTGTGCATACCCTCTAGCTTCTTTATTGGAGAGAATGGGATTCCTCTGGAGGTTATCGCTGGCAGTGTGTCTGCTGAAGAATTGATGAAAAGAATCAACAGAGTTAAGCAGGTATGGGCACAAACGTTGGATTGTGTACAGTTTATTTGCAATTGCGAGCTCACAGGTTTTGTGTATGCAAATGGCAGTTGCAAATCTAGTCACATTCTCATCAGCATTTACTGTACTTTGTTTAATTTAATAATAAATAGCAAGTGTTAGCATTAGGGGTGGGAATTACAGGGTACCTTACAATACATGATATATGGCTCACAATAATATCACGATACAGAAATTCTAGCGATAATCGATATATAACTAGAGAATCCTAAAATGATACATCATGATATCTGTAACTATGAACACAAAATGCCTGTGAAAAAGCATCTCCATCTCCAAATTTGACCGTCACGTGCAGATGAGTACACGTCACTGATTTCTTTTTGTGTATCATGAAGAGTTTATTTGTGGATTTTACTTGTAGGTCGTTCAGTGTTTACAAATTGAAATATATTTGGGATTTGGGTTATAGTCAGTACTTTTACAATGATACAGACATTGATTATCATTTACCATAATCTTCCCGCCGAAGGGCGGTAGGACTGTAGAAATATATTTGGCTTGAGGAGGCTCTTTCTTTATGAATCCTGGATAGACCGTATATGCCTGGGATGGCTTCTCCAGGATACAAGTGGTGATATTGTTCACAGGTGATGTTTTGGTGGGATCTTGCTTCAGTGTTGTATTGGTGTCACTGACCGTGCATCTTCGTTTATCAGCAGGTAGAATAGTAAAGTAACTCCTAACCCTTTCCAGACAGTAGCATAACACACCCACACATCTAATGGAAGCACATCATCTCCAGCAGCTGTGATTGGCAGCCTGATCACGTGTATGTTGGTAATATTGTGAAGGTCATGGCAGAAGAAGCACCATTGGCTACAAGCTTTGTCTTTTCTAAACTGTCCTCCATTGTTATTGTATTTTTTAAAACTCTGCTGTTGACCAATCAAACCTTACTCATGATATACTGCGAAGTGCCTAATTGCATGTGGTTCGCCACACAGTGTCCACTTCTGAGGACGGCACAGCCAGCTTTATGTGGAGTAGCCATAATGTGCATGCCACTGTGTAGTTGAAAGCGAAGTACATCACGACCCCCTTAACCCGCGTGAGCCTCTGCCACTGAAGCTGCTATATACATGCTGTTCTTTCTTGTAATGATCTTTTTTTCCTGACAGATGCATACTCAGCAGGTTGGAAGTGGGGCAGTGTTACCAGAGGCAAGTGCTGCTTTGGAAAGCAGTCCATGTGACAGTACAGCTCCATCTTCAGCTTCAGCACTGCCCATTAGGTCAACAGCAGCGCCACAGAGTCTGCAGTAGCACCAGGAAGTGAGAAAGGTGAGGGATCCTGGCTCACACATTAAGTGGGCAAATGCAACAGACCCTGGTGCTCTCCTGGTGACAAGGGCCTCGTTCAGATTCTACTAAATTAGTGCAGGACCTTTGATCTACAGTAGTCCTTTTTTTATTATCTGAACCGAATTACATGACGCAAAAATTAGACTACACTTTTAAAGTTCTGCTTGAAGGTAGAAGGAAAAAACATACTCAAAGACAAAGAGAGAGCTCAACTACAGTTAATGTCCAGTAAGGGGGGGCTGCAGATCTATCAAGATACTCTTTCAGTTTTCAGCATAGGAAAGTGGAATGCACAGATATTTCTGCCATGCCTTCAGTTTGCAGAAGGTTTCATGCTTAAAAGAACTAATTTGTGTGCTGTGTAGATATGAAAGATGAAATGAAAAGATTATTTTCAGAAGGCCATGTACCTCTGCATTGTTAGATCAAGTTTACAGTTTTACAAAGTCAGACTGCTCCTACAGGCTGAAAATACACATTCTATTATGATCATATATCACATCCTGCCCCCCCCCCACTAGGGAAAATAACACATGTGAAAAAGGAAAATTCATTCAAATCAATTTTATTTATGTAGCGTAATTCACCACCAGTGCTTTGAGATAACAGTTATCTCAATGAATGAACACCAGTATCAACGCCAGGGGAAACCAGGGAAGAAGACAAGACAGCATAGGCTACTCCTATAATTCACTGATTTACTTCTGCACTTAACGTGTTAGCTAACACAACTAAAAGAGCGTTCTCTTAGCCAGCTTCATCCATGAGACTTCAAAACCAGGAATGCAAAGAACTTCAGAGAGGCTGCTCCAAGACAACAGCCAGGCTTTATCACCCAAAACAATAAGCGCCCAATCTGATTTAGTGTCAAGCAGTAATGTCTGTTTAGAATAATAAAGCAACATAATAGTTTAGTAATTCTATATTTTATTTTTCCAAAGTTTTATAAGCAGAGAATGTTCTGTAGGCTACATCATGAGCCAGATGTTTCTAGATTTACTTTAAAATGTTAAACCCTTACTCAGATTGTAACGTCAGAATGACAGTACAATGGCAGTACAAACATTGAAACTATCTCACAGTTGTGGCCTTTCCTCTGCTGCTCTGTTGTTGCTGCTGCAGTGGTCTGAGGGCACTCTGTGGCACGGCTAACCTCGCGGGCGCTTGTGGAGCTTCTCAACCCCCGAAAACGTTTAAACACATTTTGAATTAGCCAACAACTTTTGTAAAACTGCCAATATTTGAGTTCTCCACAGTTGATTTCTCACCTCTAAATCTCTCAGAAGTGTATTTAGTGGTGAAACAGTGTACAGAACTTAAAAACAAAAGCCATTCTGCTGTTCGCCTCTTTCTCAGTTACTTTCCACTTCTCACATGAATGCTGAGTAGTCTTACAGTGAAGCAGTCCTGGCAGACAGTGGAAGCGGTACTGCCCCTAGCATTCCATATAGTGCATTGCAGTTAGACATGAACAACCAGAAATGTTCTTAATAATAGAAGATTGCCATCTCTCCGTTAAACAGTATCTCTGTAATGATGTGTCAACGATGAAGTCAACAATTTTTTATAATGGACTAGTCGTTGCAGCCCTACCACGAATACACTTATTATTGCATTTGGGTCCATAAGTATTTTCTAGCATTGGTATATCTAGCATTGCCTTGGAAGAAGTAACAATATAATGTAGAAATTCCCATAAACTGCTTTCCTTTTTCCAGCACACCACACATAGAAGACACAGCAGAAATAATGTAAAATGCAATCAAGTTGGATCATTTCCCATAATTGATTGCTGTACACAGCCTGAAGAACTGGTATGGTCAACAAACCTGCTGTATTTAACTAATTTTACATCAAACAAACTGGATGAAATCTGGATAATGAGACAATCGGGGATTTGCTTTGTGGTGTCAGTGAACTAAGCCAGTGCTTTCTGTTTGTGTTTCTGTTCTGGATAGATGATGGAAGCCTTTCAGCCACAGGGACTCCTGCAGAGAATGCATGTTCAGATCATGCTCCTCAGTGTTCTCCGAGTGAAGAAAACCTGGATGCTAAGGTTGAAAGGTAAGAGCACACATACATGTTAAGTTCTGACGTTTTAGACAGGAATGGGCTTTGTGTTGATGTGTTTATACTAAAGGTCATCTTTGTAAGTGGCAGCAAATGGCAGTAATTATTCAAAATTTTAAATGTGCTTTGCACTTTCCTCGGGAATTCTCTTCTCCCCACACTCAGACACACAAGAGGCCTTCACCTAATCCCCCGTCTGCTCCACTTTCTCCATTCAATTCAATTTCAATTTTATTTATATAGCGCCAAATCACAACAACAGTTATCTCACAGCGTTTTTCATAAAGAGCAGGTCTAGACCGTACTCTGAAGTTATTTACAAAAGCCCAACAATTTCCATCAGCATAAAGTGTTTAGAAAGTTGCCTGAAAGACACAGAATTCTTCTTTTTTCTGTATATTTGCACCTGTGATCCGTTAATGACGCAGCCTATTAAACAAGCGAAACCAACATCTGCACCCTGTGTGTTGACTACTGCTTCACCTGCTACCTGTTCTTGTAAAATATCCACTGGGACTTGTAATGTCATAGGCTACCAAGCTTTTAACAGAGTGAAGTGTGAGTGAACACATTCACATAAGATGACCACTATCCCCCCACCCACCCCCGTGCGTGCGTGCGTGTGTGCATGTGTGCGCCCCCGATGTCATCGTCCATCCTGATGTTTCAATGTAGACATCGCCCTACCCTAAATCACACCAGCAGATGCAAGAACCAAACTGGTTGTAGGCTGTGTGGGTGGAGTCAGATATTCCATTACTTCTGGTAAATGAGGAGGAGCGCGCTGCCCACGTGACAGTAGCCTCCGTCAGACCCACTTATACTGTGTCTTCAGTATTATATGGAGGCTGTCACCTGTAATCTGTTAATTCACAATTCACCATACATTTATTCCTGTAATTCATCTCCACTCAGCTGATGCAACACAAGTGACACCGTGATAATAAACAAGTGGACCCCCTCTCACGCTGATCACCTGTCATGACCAGTTAAGCTGAAAACGGGCCAAATCCGGTCTCCAGTCGATCCATCGGTACATCTCTAGCGGCCAATGCTCAAACTATTTTGGGCTCCTCCCCCAGACTTCCCTTCATATATTTTGTCGTTTAAGATTTATTAAACTATCGTCTCGTTCTCGTGCACCCAGTGTTGTGTATCACATGGAATATCACACAGCAATAAACAGGACGCAGTGGTCCGTAAATATTCACCACAGTGAAGCTTGCACAAGTTACAATAACACAGTAGTGAAACCTGTCGTCTTATGCCCAGACATCCAAAAGCCTCTTACATGATTGCTATTCTCTGCTTGGTTCTGTCGATTCGCTGGCAGTTTCATGCAAGGATGGAAATTAACACCAAATGTGGGTGGATTTTCTGTTCATTGGATAAATGTTGGGAGGCCACCTTCCACATTGGCGGATAAATGTATTCAGAAGAAGACCTACTTTATTAATCCCACTAGAGGGAGAATGTAGCCGCTTTCATAGGGAGATCAAGGCTGAAAGAATATCAGCACATATTCCACATTCGCTTATTCATACCGAACAAAAGATTCCAGCATTAGCCTTAAACTGTGTGAGAGGTCTGACACGGTTGCGCACTGCACTGATGACATGAATAAAATAAAATAATAAATTAGGTAAAAGATCATGATTTACCTACATACCCACAGTTGTGTTTTTCCTGTTTGTCCGGACAGGTGACTTCATGAACAAAAATAATTAATTTTAGCGTTTAGTTGTGTTTTGATTTGTCACCTGTGTTTATGTTCATTGGCACTTAATGTACCGGTGTTATGCCAAGTTTTTCCTGCCTGCAGAGAATTGCATGCACCTCCAAATGCTGCCTTTTAAACGCTGTAATATTGTTTGTGTGGTTCATCAATGGTGAGAAACGAAGTATATATTTTATTTATTTTATGAATGTTTAATATTTTAATACACTTAATAGAAGTACCATTCATTGACATTCAGTAAATATATGTGGTGATAATCACGTTTGATCAATCAGCACAGCAAAGTGTCTGAAAAGTACCTAAAGAGGTGGATGCATAACCAATCACAGTATTCTGTGCTAAGTGATCACTGTGTTATTTTTTTTTTAACTTTGACAATATTTTGGGCCCAGGCTGAGGGTCCAGATACCAGATACCTACATTTCTTAGGAGCACTTGCTCCTTTGGAAAAAGCTTAGCGTAGAATGTCTCCTTTATATACAGTAGATGTTACATCAACATGTTTACATTAGCTTCACAAAGTTGAGATCTCCCTGGTTGCTGACATTCATCATAGCTGCTAAGAGTGAACCATAGGTTTCTGACCAACTGTCATACTGACCCTTCATTTGCTCATATGTGCAGTATTCAGCAAATGTTTTAGGCAAGTGTGGGAAAAAAACAAAAATAAACATGTTAATAGATTATACAATATATTTATCAATCACTAAAATAAAATGTAAGTTAACAAAAGAAAAGTCTAAATCAAATCAAGATTTACCTTCAAAACAGCACCAATTATTCCAGGTATACTTTCACAAATCAGGGACTGTGTATGCATATCGTCAGGTGTATGATCAGAATCAGAAGGAGCTTTATTCATAGTTCTCACGTGACGTCACAATCCAAGGAAACCGCTCCCCTGTAGGGCAAAAAATACTTTATTTCCTCCTGCCTGCCAACCAATAAGCAAGCGAAACACTGTTACTTTGATTTGCTGGAAATGCTGGATGGGTGTTATCGAGGAGGACACAAGCCTGAGCTGTGTTAGGTGAGGGATTCCCCACAAGGTAAAAGTAAACATTACTGCAGTCTGAGCGGTGGCAGGGACCTGGCGGTTTTTAACGGTAGAAATGCGGCAGTAGATGCTGTAACGTTATATGGATCAGATATGCCCAACACTTGCAGTTTGTGTTCATATCTTTCTTTTTCTTAAGTTGGAAGGTGATACAAATTTTTGCGGCGTCTCGACGTGGAGTCACGCTGTGAGCCGCTATGTTGGGCTCTAGTGTATGTTGGTCGGCAAGTAGTGTTTTACACACAGGAGGAATTTGTTTTGGTGATGAGGTGCTACATGTAAACAAACATACAGTTGACATAAATAAATGTAGAAATATGTAAATATGGAATAATCAAATGCAATTCATATAAGAATGATAAAAGAATAGAGAAAAATAATACAACTATTTGCAGAGAAAGAACAACTTGGCAGATATTTACATGTGCATTATTCCAGGTTGTGCAGACATATTGCAACGGAAGAGAGTATTGTGTACATTATTATATAAATTGACAAAATATAAAAATCTTGAACAACAAAGATTAACCATTAACAACAAATGTGTGCGATGTGCCAGGTTTGTGCATGATATAAAATGAAATAATATTTACATGTGCAGAGATATTTGTATTATTTGAAAGGAAGTCAGCCCCCTCACACCCATCTCAGACCAGTGTCAGTCTGGAGCCCCTAGTGCCTGTGAACTGTTCAACAGCACATACTCATACAGATGGCCCCCAGACAGCATGGGGGCGTACCAAAAGGCATTTGAAAATCAAAACATAATGATTTAACTCATTTATTTCTAACTGAAACATTTCCACAGAATAATTCTGGCTGAAAATTCTGCTGTGGACAAAATCATTTCAATATTTCATCATTTTGCTTTATTGTCTAATTTGAAAGCCTCAAAACCAAAACCTCAACAAATGAACAATAACAAATGGTTTGACACTGAATGCAAAAACCTAAGGAAAGATTTTAAGGAAATTATCAAAGCGCTGCTCTCCCCCAAGTTTAGCAGCTGTCAGCCGGCCAGCAGATTTTCAGTCCACACAACGCTCTGAAGCCTCGTGACATACGGACAATCTCAACACTGATAGGCTATCACGACTCAGCGTCATGCGACTTCTTCGCTTGAGTTGAAAATATTGAACTCATGCGAATTCCTTCGCGTCGCCGGCAATTAAATTTA
>JALXJV020000016.1:33533697-33563270 GCA_024633595.2 Lepomis macrochirus | reverse complement strand
TGGCTCTTCAGCTGAATTCCTCTTTTCTAAATATCTACAGGCCCCATAAATACTGTGCAAACTTTTTTGATGACTTTGGTGAACTGCTGTCTATAATCTATATTGACTTTGACTGTGTGGTTATTGTTGGTGATTTTAACATCCATGTTGACAACCCCAGGACAGAGGGACTAAAGAACTGTTCCAGTATTCTTGATAATTATGGACTGACTCAACATGTGACGGAACCCACGCACAATAAGGGGCACATGTTGGACTTAGTCATCTCCAAGGGTCTGGACATTTCCAAGGTTGTGGTGACTGATGTTGCTCTCTCTGATCATTCCTGTGTTTTCTTTGATAGTGCTATCTGCATGCACACAAATGTACAAACAGAGGTGATCACAAAGCGGCTTATCACTGAAAACACTAGTGAAAAATTTATACTGCCCTCTCAGTTACAAATGTTATTGATGCCATTGCACCAGCCAAGCTAAAGGTGGTCTCTGGTAAGAGAAGATCTCCATGGAGAAATGCCACGCTGCTTAGAACTTAAAAAAGAGAGTGTCGAAAAAACTGAATGCAGGTGGCAGAAAACAAATCTCCAGGTTCATTATGGCGTCTATAAAGAGAGACTTTGCATTTAGAATTTACAACCGAGAAATACAAGGCGATCCTTCTTCTCTGACATCATCACCAAAAACACTAATAATGCACGTGCCCTGTTTGCTACTGTCGACAGGCTAACCAGCCCCTCCTGTGTCTGTAGCCTCTGAACTTCTATCCACCAGGGCCTGCAATAAATCTGCCTCCTTCTTCACAGACAAAATTCAAACAATTAGACAAACAATCAGTGCCTCCATGTCAGGTACAGGATATGTCCTATCCCTGTGTCCACTTAAAACAATTCATATAGCATGAGACAATTTGATTCTATTAACCATAAAAACCTGGAGAACATCATACAACATCTGAAATCCTCCTCATGCTGGCTTGATATTCTGTCAACAGTTTTTTTTCAAAAGGTGTCTAAATGCATGGCCTCAGATTTACTACAAATTGTCAACATGTTTCTCCTCTCAGTTTTTTCCCACAGGCCCTGAAAACTGCAGTCATTAAACCACTCTTAAAAAAGAGCAATCTAGACAGTTCACTAATGAGCAATTACAGACCCATATCAAATCTCCCATTTTTAAGTAAAATCATTGAAAAGGCTGTTTTCAACAGCTTAGTGCTTTCTTGGCACTAAATAACTGTTTTGATGTCTTCCAGTCAGGTTTTCGACCACACCACAGCACTGAGGCGGTTCTTGTGAAGGTCTTCAATGACATCCATTTAAACACTGACAGTGGCAGAATTTCAGTCTTAGTATTATTGGATCTCAGTACTGCATTCGACACGGTAGACCACAACATATTACAAGACAGACTTGAAAACTGGGTTGGACTTTCTGGTACAGTACTAAACTGGTTTGAATCCTACTTAAAGGGCAGGGACTACTTTGTGTCTATAGATTACACATCTGAGCTGACAAAAATGACTTGTGGAGTTCCCCAAGGCTCCATTACGAGGCCTCTTCTGTTTAACATCTACATGCTACTACTGGCTCAGATTATGAAAAACAACAAAATATGTTTCCATAATTATGCAGATGACACACAGATTTACATAACCATTTCACCAGGGGACTATGATCCCATACAGACGCTGAACAGGTCAACGATTGGATGTGCCAGAATTTTCTTCAGTTAAACAAAGATAAAACTTAAGTTATTGTTTTTGAAGCCAAGGAAGAACGATTGAACACAATTGCCAGCCTACTATCGCCTGGAAGAATATATCAACGATTAAAGAATTTATGTCTCAACAGGACCTAGAAAAACTTCCATCATCCATGCAGCTGATTCAGAGCGCTGCTGCTCAAGTCCTCACTAAGACCAAAAAAGTGGATCACGTCACTCCAGTTCTCAGACCTTTATATAGCCTTCCTGTCTGTCAGAGAATTGATTTCAAAATCTTGCTGTTAGTTTATAAAGCACTGAATGGTTTAGGAACAAAATACATTTCTGATCTTCTGCTTTGTTATGAACCATCCAGACCTCACGGTGGTCTGGGGTCAGAGTCCGCTTTCTGTCCTCAGAGTCAAAACTAAACTTCAGTTATTATGCTCCAGTATATCTGGAATAAACTCCCAGATAACTGCAGGTCTGCTGAAACTATCAGTTCTTTTAAATTAAGACTGAAGGTTTTTCACTGCCTTTAATTAAATCAAATTAAAGACACAGATTGGTAACTTTCACTGCACCGTAACGTCCGGTTTTCTTTTACTTTATTTTTACATTTTCAGTGCCCTGATTGTACACTGCACTGTAACTTTTACTGTCCTGTTTTACCCTGTTTTTATCTGTTTTATTTTTCAATTTCCCTATGTTGCCTTTATGTCTGATTTAAAGCACTTTGAATTGTCTTGAAATTAAATGTGCTATACAAATAAACTTGCCTAGCCTTACTCGACTCGGTTTGGCTGTCCTTCGTTTTCCGTTGCAGATAGCACCCAGAGATAGTACCCCCTCAATGTAGCTGATCATCATAGTGACGGCGGCGTAATTTTCAATGTGACATACACACCAGCGACCCACATACAGCTGTCTCTTTATTTAAGTTAAAATGTTTCAACATTACTCAGAAGACTAGGGCTGCAGCTAACGATGATTTTAGTATTCAAAGCTTCTACAGATTATTTCAACAATTCAGCAATGCGTTGTTTAAGAAGTACTTTTGCTTGCCGGCAGCACGCACACTTCCAGTTAACAAATGACTGTGGCAGTGTGCGACATCCCCACTCATTCACTAATCCCTACCCCCTATGTAGGGAGTTGTATGTAGAGCACTATATAGTGAGCTCACTTGCATTATTAAAACACTTTCGGACACTACTCCGATCATTATTTTGGCGCAGTTAATTACGTCATTATCGTTGGACAATCAGCTTTTTCTATCATGATGATATGTAGGGCTTGGTTAGTGACCATCGGTTGTACACTACTTTTCAAAACACATTCTAGGATACATTGAGTGGACTATATAGGGTATAATAATTATCACTATACATTCAAGCAAAATGCCGCAAATGAAGCCTGCCGCCACTTGTGGAGCTCCTCAACTCCAAAAACTTTCAAACACATTTTTGTTCCTGCATCACTTCTCGTAAAACTGTCAATATTCGAAATCTACACAGCTGATTTCTCACCTCCAAACTTCTCAGAAGTGGATTTAGTGATGAAATAATGTGTGAAAATTGTAAAATATAAAACTGCTGGCCTCTACCAGGTGCGTGCAATGATGATGCAGTGAACAGCAACCATTCTCTTTGACCAATCAGCAGTCTGCTGTGTTTTTATGTCACATTTTAGTCTCACCTCAGCTCGCTAGGAACCTCAACAGAGGTGATACTGAAAGAACCTGGTAGCAGGTACAGGTACAACTTTACTGCAATGGATAACCAAAAAGGAGAGTGGAGTCGAGCTGGTACCGTGCAGTGGAAAAGGGGCTTAAGTAAAAGTAAGCCCAGTGAGTTGTACCTCCAGGGTGGAGAAAAGTGATCTGTCCTGTCCGAAGTGTTCTTATCATACTCCACTCGCTCCACTTCTCCTCCTCCTCTGCTGGGCCTGGAGAAACTCATCTCCAGCCGGTCCTTCATTCTCTCCTCAGGCATGGAAGGGGGGACGTTGGAAACCTTGAGCTCCTTTCTGGAAACATCGAGGTGGACCTTCATTGATGACAGCACACAACAACAGGGAGTCACCGCAAAAAATACTTATCAATTACAGTGTGAAGAGACTGTATGTAATGGAATAACTGGACAATGTGCACCGCTGTTGTGAAAGTACTGATGCTAGAAAATGAGTTGGTGCGCTAAAACTTTAAACACTTTAAACTAAAGCTTCGTCTCTAAGTCTGGCACACAGTTGAGCAATACCCGTCATGGCCTAAAAGTGGAAAAACACCATCACTGCACAAAATGTACCTCAAACTTAACAGCAGGATCCATGGTTATTCTTTTGGTTTCACTTCCAAACTACTGCTGTCACAGGACACAGAGCACTTGGCAATCTTCAGGATTTGAGAGGCCACTGGAGAACAGAAAACATTAGAGGGGTAGGTATACTCATCACAGTAAGGTATTGTTAAAGTATGGGTTTGGTATCATTACTGTAATGTAATGTATTGGCACTGACATGAAACAAATGATCCTCATCCCTAATCCACAGTGAGTTCACTTTGGACATGTCTGTTACTGTGCTGGTCATTTCATCTTCTACTACATGTCCAAAACAGCAGCACCCTCTGCTGGCTCAATAGCTACATAACTTAAAATGAATAAAGGGGTTGGGACTCCGCGTCATGCGAATTTCTCGCTTGAGTTGAATATTCAACTGTGTGTTTGTATGTAAACTCATTGCCCTGAACACTTGCTTCGCTTTTGGTGTGAGACCACCATTAGGGTCATGTAAAGTTCAGTTCACTTCAGTGACTTACTTTTCTACTATAGAAAGAATCTGAACAATATTTTAGAAAGGAACTCAGCTACTTATCACGTTCCAGTCTAACAGGCAGTAGAGTCACGTGTACCTTTCTCCTCTTCGAAGGTGAGGATTGCCTGTCCGTTTTGCAGAAGCACAGTCGGTCTCTGGCTGATGGCAAACACTCCTCTGATTGGCTGATTATCGTCCTCCCTCTCCTCTTTATTCTGAGCGCTGAACTTTACCTCGGTGTCTGGAATCTGGGCGTAAATCTGAAGAGGAACACACTGATTTACAGGACAATAATTGTATCTGTGACACTATAAAAATTATTTTGTATGTTACTATTGTTGTTGTTATTGTAGTCTTATTGCTGCATACTGAGGACTTTCTTCATTCCCACCTTGAATTTCTGCTTCAGTTTGATAGACTTTGCCCTTTTAGCTTCCAGTTCATCTTGACATTTCCTCAGTTTGTCCAGCAAATCTGCTTTGTGTTTACCAAGCTTTTGAATTTCATCCTGTGTGAAAGAATCAAATGAAAGAAATTAGTGAGTTCCTTGTTATTCTCATCTAATTTCCTCCAAGCCGCCTGTAGATGTTACTGTACCTGCACTGCATTCATGCTTTGAGTGAATTCCTTCTGACAATCCTCCTGCTTTTTGAGACAAGCCAACATCTCTTGCTGGGCCTTCGTCTTGGCTTCATCCTCTTCCAGTTTTTCCAATATCAGCCTGGCTTTCACATCATCAGCTTTCTCTGCTTTAGTCTTAAAGATAAAGCAGAAAGAGTTCACAGAGACTGTTCAGGAGAAAACAGTTCCAGTTCCAGATGATGGTGGCGGATTATGACATTAACAGGAACACATGTTGTTGAATTTGCTTAATGTATTTTTTTAATTCTGTGAACACCACAAACTGAATTCCATTCAATTGTAGTGGCAGAAAAACTGCATGGATTAATACCACAAGATTGGAAGAGACTGCAAACAGACAGTAAATGACCTATATAGAGCAGGGGTATTCAAAATTAAAATTCAAAGACCAGTTAGAGAAAATATCTTCAAGCAAAGATCTAGAACATCATAACCATTAACTATCATTCAGTGCCAAAGCCTAGTTTTTTGTAGTCAACAGCTTACTTTCAAATCAAATAAGTACAGTTCAATCATTTTTAACAATATTTTCTGTTGTTTTCACATCCAACTGCAGGGGATATAAATAATAACTATTCTAATAATAAATTATAAATTTGCGTAAAATAAAAGCTGCATTTAAAAATATGACCATGTTTATGTAGATTTTGAAAAATAAGCCGCTTCATGTCAGAGTAATCTGATAAAAAGTGTGTTTGAGTTTCCTTTTCTTTTCTTTTGTTAACTCCATTTCACATCTTAAGTCTTAAACAATTTTGTAATAAACACTCACATGCTGACTTGGGGCTTGGTGCATTCGGTACACCCCCATTTTTTTAAATAAAGCACTTAAATGCTCATTTCTAATGACTTTTGAAAACAGAATGTATTTATTAGTGTGGCTCAAAGAGGGTATTTGCAGTGGCAGAAGATGGAGAATAGACTGGAGAGGGGAGATTATAAAAACTTCGGGTGCAGTTTAATATAACTTGAGCGAAACAGACTACATACAATAAAAAAACATGTAACAGCTGCTAGTTAATGTAGCTGCCACAGTACAAATGTATTTAGTTGTCCTGATGTTACACTTGTGAGCTATCTGTGATATTTCCTGTGTCTCACTTGGCCCTGACTCTCCCTGCAACAAATGTTTGTGAACACAGAACTGTCTTCAATGGAAACACTGGTGACATGCCAATGGCCTAACAAAATCTTTTACTATGTGAATATTAGAATATACAGTATGTCTAGTAATTTTTATTACTTTTAAATTATTTATGGACGCGTAGCAGAGACACAAACACTTCATGACACAGGGTTTTATGGTCAGGACAGGGGCAAAAAATGGCTCAGGAGTTTGTCCCTGGTCAGTCCACTCTCCAGACAAAGCATTTGTCGGGCTCTCTGGGTCTTTACAGACCTTTATTCATACATTCTTGAGAACTTTATGCAAGTAGAGTACATAACTAAATGAGCCTTTAAAATACATTTTCAAAACTAGAAACATCCCTCTAACACTCCTATAATGCTGCTCTTGCCCTCATTTCTGCTGTCTGTCTTATGTTCACCATGTCAGTGCTAGTATTGGTGCCGCTGGCTAGTGTCGGAAGCTACTCCAAATCTTCACTCAAGAAAAGTACAATTACTCCCATAAAAATTCAATAA
The DNA here is from genome assembly GCA_024633595.2 of Lepomis macrochirus. Lineage (NCBI taxonomy): Eukaryota > Metazoa > Chordata > Actinopteri > Centrarchiformes > Centrarchidae > Lepomis > Lepomis macrochirus. Next base: position 33,556,470 of record JALXJV020000016.1, on the reverse strand, counting down.
AGTAAAATAAAAAATGGCAAACCTACTCAAGTAAAAGTATAATATATTAAATAATATATTTAATCTGCTGTTCATCAGGTTAGAAACAGCTGAGCTTTTTAAATTTCCATGAACTTATCTATATATACCATATAAGATCACTTTAAAATATCAGCTTGCTTCCTAGCCACTCTTGTTTCCTCTATATATTATATTATGAACATGTAGCCAAACCGCTTGCTTTGCAGTAGCACAGGCAGCCAATACAATCTGATTATTCCTAAAGCAACTAAATAATCTTTACAATGTGAAGAATCATAGTGTCAGTAACAGAGGAAGCATCATGTGTAAAGCCCAGCAGGACTATTTTATCCACCCATATCTTTACTCTCTCTCTCTGCATCTCAAAAACAACTGTTTGGTGAATAAATAACAGCTGGTAGCTACTGAATGAAAGCCAAGATTAGTTTCACCCGCAACATTCTGTTTATGGACTCACCGTCGACATCGCTAAAACAAATAGCCTAACTGATGTGAAAGAAACAGGCTAATGTCCATCAAAAGAAAGCTATGCTCTTTTCAACAACAGGATATTGTTAATATATCAGAATCAGTCCAGTGATCATCTGACTTACAGTGTGAAGTCTACGTTTGCTCTGCAGACAGTGAATACGCTTTTAATACGCCATTAATGGAAAGTGAAAGTATTTATTTACCAGCTTGTCAAAGAGTGACGCAGGCAGCTTTCCAACACGGCCAGCAGTGCCCTGGTGAGCACTCACTGGATTTCAGTTGTATTAGAGAACAAGTCTTAAAATGAAAAGACACTGGCCTGATTTTCTAAATGTTTGCATCTGCCCAGCTCTGTTACTGTGACAAGCGCCCGAGACCAGGGCTCTTCTGCGTAACTGCGTGCACATAGCCTGATGACAGCTCATTTCAGTTAATAAAGCCTGATGCAGATTACAGACTGGTTAAATTATGAAGGTATCATTCGAAAATGTTGTGCAATTAAAAGTAGATTACTGCCCTAAAGAAAATGCTAGAGTGTAATCTGTGTGAAATCGACGGCGTAGGCTACAGGGCTACGCAGAGGCCACGCCGTCACCTGACGTGCACCTCCTCAAAAATTTAACTACACGTCGAGTCAACACGGATCATTAGCACTGTGATTGGTCGTCTGGGTAACTTCGCAATGCCTCTGAGCTGTCCGGTGTGACAGTTTAACTGGTGGCAAAATTAACTGGTGGCCAAATTAACTGGTGATATGCTGCGTTCCAGTTGACATGGGAAGTCGGAATTTCCGAGTTCCCAGTTGGAATTTTCAACTGGAACGCCCCTGAAGTTCGGATTCCGACTTCGTGAAGTCGGGACAACCCGCACTACCCGACTCGTGATTCAAGGTGGCTGTCGGGGTATCAACAGTTACTGAAAGCTGTAGTTTATACTTTTAGTTGTAGAGCTGTAGTTTATTAGCACTTCTGTGTTCTTGTGACTCATATAAATGACACACAGCAGTCTTAGGAAGTGTTCAGTGGCATTAGCACTACTTTTAAAAAACACAACCATGCTTATTAATCCACGCAGAGGATTGGGAGTCAACGCAGGGGGTTTCAGAAAACGTCTGTTGGCTAAAAAATTGACAACACAGCTGTCAATTTTGTGAATTGACACAAAGTTATCGGAACGTATTTCCTGGTTTGCAGTCAATGGATCCTGAAGCCACGCCTACGACACATCTGGGACTATCACCAGTTAATTTTGCCACCAGTTAAACTGTCACACCGGAAGTGCCCCATGCTTTGTAGTAACTTTTGCTAGCAGCCATAACTGCGGCTGTAACACAGTGGATCAATTTATTTGACCGTCACAACCTGAGACTCATTTTACTATCAGAAGTGATCCACTCAGTAGATAACATTTGAAAAGGCTATACCAGCCGCATGTATACAATTTTACCCCCATTCACATTAGCGGAGCGCAAAACCGGAGGTTAGCCTGCTCGGCTGGAAAAGTCAACACAATGGACGCTGTAGTGCTACTGCTGACTGGTGTTTGGGAGGTGTAATTTCAAAATGACGGATACACCAACGCACAAGTATAAATGTATGCACGTAGACCCTGAAACTCTTGCTCCAGTCCAAGTTGCCAAGCTGGTCAGCAACATGTACAACTGAAAGATTCTGTGTTTACTGGCTTCTCATTGGCCGCCCTACTCTGCTTCTGATTGGCTAGTAGTCCTTAACTAGGAACTCCGCATGTGTAACTCCCAACAAAGATCATTTAGAGACAAGATATATCACTCCATAGCTAAAACGATGCCTTCAACACAGGATGAACAGAGGAGCTGCAGCAATGTGCAGTATACGGTGTTTTTTTGAAAATTAAACCATGTAACGTTAAACTTGTTCTGTTACTACCCTAAATAAGATTTTGACCCTGGAAATGAGCATAATACCATCTCTTTATCTTATGTAGCCTATGTAGAATGCAGGACTTTTATTTATATTTGAGTATTTTTTCCCCTTGTTGGCCCTTCAAGTTCAATAAAGGATCTGAGTGCTGCGTTCTACTAACTTGATGCTTTTCATCAATCAATTTGAATTTTCAGGAAGCCTACCCTTTTGAACAGAAATGTAGGCTACAATTTTACACCATACCGCAATGTACTTTGCCAGATACTGTATTAAAACTTCCGCCTTGAGCGACTCGCGTTTTTCTTTCTGTGTGCTGAGCCTGGGTCCGCCTTAAACTTACTGTTGAAATAAAACGGTAGCCTACTTAACACTCTGGGACCCTATATTTAAATATTTTCAACTGTGCGTCTTACCTTCCACTTCTCCAGCTCTTTCTTGGCCTCCTCCAATTGACTTCCCTCCTCCTCCAGACCACCGTCCACCTGACAATAAGGAATAGCCCTGTTACCAGCTGAACCGACCAAAGTCCTTCCCAATATGTAGGCCAACGATCACACTCTTCAAATACTAATTGATACTTGAATATTTCTTACCTTGTCATCTATCGGGCGGTCACTGTAAATATCCGCCATGACCTGACTGACGAAAACGAAACTCTGTTCACGAAATAATAAATCCAGTCAAATCACTTACTGCCCTACTAGTAAACCTGTCTATCCTGTATATCGTTGCTGCTTTATTTACCTGTCGAGGAGCCGTAAAGTGGGGGGAAAAAGACAAACAGAGAACACACACGACGCAGGTCCGACTGACAAAATCAAAAGTGAAAGTTACGAACGGTGCCGTAGTGTTGTGTCGTTCAATGAACGTTTCGTTCATAAGACCTAATCGTGTGTATGACTCGGGAGGAACGGGTTGTCTCAGTGAGTGATTCGTTCATTTTCACATATGCGTGAAGGATGTTGGACTCTTACGTTCACTCGTCACAGAACAACCACATGGGCTCCGTCAGCACCACAGACTGTAGGAAGGTCAGCACAGGAAAGAGAATTAATTATTTCACGACTCTCAACTGTCTGTTTGAGTCATTTGTCAAGTGACAGCTCGGCTACAGGGCTGTGGTAAGCAGGCAGCACAGGAAACAGAACTGAATGATAAATGAGTCATTTAGTTTTTTAAAATACATTTGCTTTGTTTAAATGATTATTTTTAATAAATAATGATGGAAATAATATCCAAAAACATGTAGTGTTAATTTGAAAGACATAACTTGACTTTTAGCAAATCAGACAGCACAAAAACAGCAATTCCCAGTACAGCATATGCATTTTTCTCCTAATTAACTAATGGAACTGGTTACTTTTCTGCATGAAATAAAGAGAAATGTGCCCAGATTAAAAAAAAGTGATCATTGCTTGAAGTGAACATTCAGTAAAATTACTTGAAATGTACCCCTAATTATATAATCACCCTGGTGGCAGTTCTGTGGGCATTAAGGTGGGTTGAAGATAACAACAGAAGTTAACGTGACTCAGCGGCAACTGATTTACTTGTGGAAATTGTACAGGTGTTGTATAGAATTCACAAAGCAGGATGTGAGGTGGGGTTTCTATGGGTTCTGGCACATGGGTGTGAAGGTTACTGAGGAGGCAGATGAGGTGGCAAAGAAGGCGGTGCAGGCGGAAAGAGTTCAAATTAATGTACAGTACGGGTCACCAGATAACAGAAACAATAAATAGGTCAATAAAAGAAATGAACATATTAGTCAGTGCAAAGAATTGTAGAAAAATAAAAAAGTGCTTTCAGATGTAACAGATAAGATACAGTCGTTTAATCCAGGATGAGTTTTGGAGCCTGTGGGTTGAGGAGTGATGGGCTCTGACAGGAAAACATCCTGATGGAAAGTGTGAGCGTGGAGACGAGGAAACAGTGACTACTAGTTCACTGCAGAAAGTAGTCTGGTCAAAGGAGAAGATTGTTTAGGGACCTGGGAGCAACTGTAGAAACGTTTTATTGTACGCACTCTTCTTAATTTGGACAACTGGAACAAAATGAGGAAATTGATCGAGTACCTCCATAAAACTGGGTTATACAAAAGGACACAGACGATTGCCATTAACACAGGTGTGAATAGCGAAATAAACAGTGGAGGGCAGCAATACGCCATAGATGCGTCTAGTCTGTCGAATACAAGAAGAAGAAGAGCCTCTTCGTGTTTGGTTTGTCCCTGAAGCACCTCCCTCCGCCAGCTGATCGGCACACTGCTCCATTTTCAGGCTCGGAAGTAACGTTAACGTTAGACACTGACAGATCGACTGCATGAACAGATGTAGCTTAGCTGGTTAACAGCGTCGCTAAAGCAGAGACAAAAACAGAAACTCGTAAAGATGCTTTGGTTTGAGGGCTCAATTCCTGATGCCATTAACTTGGCTAAACAGCGGACTTTCGTCTTTGTCGTTGTCATTACAGGTAACGTTCTGTGTGTTGTGTCGATAGGTCTCCTAGCTAACAGTAAAGCTACATAAAGAGACGATAGCGTCCTAGCCAGCTAGCCGTGGTAAGTTAGTTAGTTGCTATTAGCTAGATAACATTCAGTTAGCTGTCAAAGACATAAGAAGTGGCGTTACGCAAGTTTATAGAATATTACCCAACGAAAGAAGACATTAACGGAATGTAGTTACCTAAATCTGATATATAGTGATATGCTAGCTAACGTCAGTAACGTTAACGTTAGTGTTTGTTACTGGCCTGTGTAACGACGTTGTTAAAGGAAATGTGAGCGTGTTTACAACAGCGCCTGGTGTCCCTAACACCCTAACCAGATTAATTAAAGGCCGGACAGAGGAGTCGCTCAGTGATGTGACCAGAATTTACTTGCCAACCCTCGCGATTTCCCCGGTTTTCATTGCCCTCAGTTGGTTTCCTCTCGCGGTCACTATTCTCCCGTATTTCGATTTATGACAAATTTTCACACCTTTTTCCATTTCGTTGTCTCAACCTGTTTGTGTAACTGTGCATCGTGTATAAGCCCGAGAAAGATTCAGTTTCTGCACGGACATCAAGCCAGCTGCACGCGACTCATCCTCTCAGAGAGTGACAGACAGAGAGCTAATTTCACACGTCCTGGGAAGAAATTTATGCCAGAGATTCACAAAGTTCACGCCAGAGGGCTAACTATATGTTCCTGAGATTTAGAGTAAGATTAGAAGTGACAATTTAGTTCTCTGAAATTGCATTTTTTGGGGGGAGAACCCACAGGCCTCTGCTTTTGTTCTGAAACCGTCCCTGTATTTTAGGTTTCAAGGTTGGCCGGTATGGTGACATTAGTCAGATTATGATTGGTTAGGTCCGGGTTGCGGATTCCATAGCCGACAGCTACAATCGGTTCACACTTGATAGCCGATCAACCTCATTTCTGCTTTCTCTGTTATTAGGAGAAGATGAACAGTCAGCACAGCTAATGTCCAGCTGGGAGGAGGACAACGTGTCAGAGGCAGCACAGAAGTGTTGTGTGGCCATCAGAGTCGATGCCAAGAGGTATTGATGTGTCAAGTTAAATGCATAGTGTGGTACTGAATTTAATTTGCAAGGAAAGGGTCAGAAAAAAGCTGAAAACATAATATAAAAACATCCAAAATGGAAAACCTTAACTGTTGTAAACAAAACCCCTTGCAGGGGTGTCTTTTCTGTCTGCTAAGAAAAGTTCAAACAACTGTCAATGTACAAAGAAATGTACATTAATTTATTTTATGCTCCACAGTACATAGCTTTCGCTTTGTCTTGTAGAAAAATGGTGCCACTTAGCAACATTTGCAAAGCTGACTGTACCAAAACTAGTATGTACAGTACACAGTATTTGTAAACCTTTAATTTGGCCAACTTAAGCAAAAAACAATAGCCTCACAGCAGACAGCTTAATGTAGAATTGCTTCTACTTTTTACTAAAACATTAACATTATCGCCTGAATATTACACCACCTCTAAGTCATTTGGTGCAATCAGTTTCACAGGTGTTTGATGTAATACAAGTGTTAATGTGTGTGGCGTTTCAAACTACATGATGCTCCAATCTTTTTTTCCACAGTGAGACATGTGTGCAGTTCTCCCAGATCTGTATCTTTTTGGTGATCTGAATATTGGGGGTTTAGTTAACTACTACATAAAGGGAATGGACCAATAGACAATGCTGAACTAAACCCACATTACTGACAAAAGAAATGTGTTTAAAACAATGCCTAAGACTAGACATATGCAGTACATGAAATGCCTTTACTATTTAAAAATATCTTGACTTGAGGAATTTTACATAATCTAGACAAGGTGTTAGAGACGTCCCGAGCTGGTATTGGGAACGATCCAGGCGTATTTTAATGGATTGGTATTACTGTTACTGGATACTTAATAAAATTAAATAGACACTGGCTGCAGAGAGCCCACAAACTCGACATCCGTCAAGTTCATTTGTTTCTTTTGTCAAGTTATTCACGTAATGAGTCGGCAACAGCTGACCTGCTGCCATAGCGGTTATCATTTTAATCGATGAAAAGTCACGATCAGCACTGGCAAAAAATGCAAAATGCTAGCTTAATGTCTTCTACACTGATTTTTGCTGATAAGTAATATTGCTGGCACTAGCAGGGTAAGGTGGGTCAAGTACAGTAAAGAGACACTGAGTAACAGCTTTAATTTAGCCAATACCAATCAATTCAAATATGCCCAGATCGAATCGGGACATCGGTATGTGTTGATTCCATAACTGTAACTCTTGACAGTCCATCTTATAATTTTGAATGGTAGAAATGGCTTTCCCTAAGTATGTGATCAGTGGAAAGTGCTAATGCTTTTGTAAATTCTCTGTTCTACAAAATGTCTGTTGTTGGGAGCTTGTTCCTTAACCCCCCCTGTTTAAAGATCCAGTGGTGTGCATACCCTCTAGCTTCTTTATTGGAGAGAATGGGATTCCTCTGGAGGTTATCGCTGGCAGTGTGTCTGCTGAAGAATTGATGAAAAGAATCAACAGAGTTAAGCAGGTATGGGCACAAACGTTGGATTGTGTACAGTTTATTTGCAATTGCGAGCTCACAGGTTTTGTGTATGCAAATGGCAGTTGCAAATCTAGTCACATTCTCATCAGCATTTACTGTACTTTGTTTAATTTAATAATAAATAGCAAGTGTTAGCATTAGGGGTGGGAATTACAGGGTACCTTACAATACATGATATATGGCTCACGATAATATCACGATACAGAAATTCTGCGATAATCGATATATAACTAGAGAATCCTAAAATGATACATCATGATATCTGTAACTATGAACACAAAATGCCTGTGAAAAAGCATCTCCATCTCCAAATTTGACCGTCACGTGCAGATGAGTACACGTCACTGATTTCTTTTTTGTGTATCATGAAGAGTTTATTTGTGGATTTTACTTGTAGGTCGTTCAGTGTTTACAAATTGAAATATATTTGGGATTTGGGTTATAGTCAGTACTTTTACAATGATACAGACATTGATTATCATTTACCATAATCTTCCCGCCGAAGGGCGGTAGGACTGTAGAAATATATTTGGCTTGAGGAGGCTCTTTCTTTATGAATCTCTGGATAGACCGTATATGCCTGGGATGGCTTCTCCAGGATACAAGTGGTGATATTGTTCACAGGTGATGTTTTGGTGGGATCTTGCTTCAGTGTTATATTGGTGTCACTGACCGTGCATCTTCGTTTATCAGCAGGTAGAATAGTAAAGTAACTCCTAACCCTTTCCAGACAGTAGCATAACACACCCACACACGAATGGAAGCACATCATCTCCAGCAGCTGTGATTGGCAGCCTGATCACGTGTATGTTGGTAATATTGTGAAGGTCATGGCAGAAGAAGCACCATTGGCTACAAGCTTTGTCTTTTCTAAACTGTCCTCCATTGTTATTGTATTTTTTTAAAACTCTGCTGTTGACCAATCAAACCTTACTCATGATATACTGCGAGTGCCTAATTGCATGTGGTTCGTCACACAGTGTCCACTTCTGAGGACGTGCACAGCCAGCTTTATGTGGAGTAGCCATAATGTGCATGCCACTGTGTAGTTGAAAGCGAGTACATCACGACCCCCTTAACCCGTGAGCCTCTGCCACTGAAGCTGCTATATACATGCTGTTCTTTCTTGTAATGATCTTTTTTTCCTGACAGATGCATACTCAGCAGGTTGGAAGTGGGGCAGTGTTACCAGAGGCAAGTGCTGCTTTGGAAAGCAGTCCATGTGACAGTACAGCTCCATCTTCAGCTTCAGCACTGCCCATTAGGTCAACAGCAGCGGCCACAGAGTCTGCAGTAGCACCAGGAAGTGAGAAAGGTGAGGGATCCTGGCTCACACATTAAGTGGGCAAATGCAACAGACCCTGGTGCTCTCCTGGTGACAAGGGCCTCGTTCAGATTCTACTAAATTAGTGCAGGACCTTTGATCTACAGTAGTCCTTTTTTTATTATCTGAACCGAATTACATGACGCAAAAATTAGACTACACTTTTAAAGTTCTGCTTGAAGGTAGAAGGAAAAAACATACTCAAAGACAAAGAGAAGCTCAACTACAGTTAATGTCCAGTAAGGGGGGCTGCAGATCTATCAAGATACTCTTTCAGTTTTCAGCATAGGAAAGTGGAATGCACAGATATTTCTGCCATGCCTTCAGTTTGCAGAAGGTTTCATGCTTAAAAGAACTAATTTGTGTGCTGTGTAGATATGAAAGATGAAATGAAAAGATTATTTTCAGAAGGCCATGTACCTCTGCATTGTTAGATCAAGTTTACAGTTTTACAAAGTCAGACTGCTCCTACAGGCTGAAAATACACATTCTATTATGATCATATATCACATCCTGCCCCACTAGGGAGAATAACACATGTGAAAAACGAAAATTCATTCAAATCAATTTTATTTATGTAGCGCAATTCACCAGTGCTTTGAGATAACAGTTATCTCAATGAATGAACACCAGTATCAACGCCAGGGGAAACCAGGGAAGAAGACAAGACAGCATAGGCTACTCCTATAATTCACTGATTTACTTCTGCACTTAGCGTGTTAGCTAACACAACTAAAGAAGCGTTCTCTTAGCCAGCTTCATCCATGAGACTTCAAAACCAGGAATGCAAAGAACTTCAGAGAGGCTGCTCCAAGACAACAGCCAGGCTTTATCACCCAAAACAATAAGCGCCCAATCTGATTTAGTGTCAAGCAGTAATGTCTGTTTAGAATAATAAAGCAACATAATAGTTTAGTAATTCTATATTTTATTTTTCCAAAGTTTTATAAGCAGAGAATGTTCTGTAGGCTACATCATGAGCCAGATGTTTCTAGATTTACTTTAAAATGTTAAACCCTTACTCAGATTGTAACGTCAGAATGACAGTACAATGGCAGTACAAACATTGAAACTATCTCACAGTTGTGGCCTTTCCTCTGCTGCTCTGTTGTTGCTGCTGCAGTGGTCTGAGGGCACTCTGTGGCACGGCTAACCTCAGGGCTTGTGGAGCTTCTCAACCCGAAAGCGTTTAAACACATTTTGAATTAGCCAACAACTTTTGTAAAATTGCCAATATTTGAGTTCTCCACAGTTGATTTCTCACCTCTAAATCTCTCAGAAGTGTATTTAGTGGTGAAACAGTGTACAGAACTTAAAAACAAAAGCCATTCTGCTGTTCGCCTCTTTCTCCGTTACTTTCCACTTCTCACATGAATGCTGCTTCTTCATGAGTAGTCTTACAGTGAAGCAGTCCTGGCAGACAGTGGAAGCGGTACTGCCCCTAGCATTCCATATAGTGCATTGCAGTTAGACATGAACAACCAGAAATGTTCTTAATAATAGAAGATTGCCATCTCTCCGTTAAACAGCATCTCTGTAATGATGTGTCAACGATGAAATCAACAATTTTTTATAATGGACTAGTCGTTGCAGCCCTACCACGAATACACGTATTATTGCATTTGGGTCCATAAGTATTTTCTAGCATTGGTATATCTAGCATTGCCTTGGAAGAAGTAACAATATAATGTAGAAATTCCCATAAACTGCTTTCCTTTTTCCAGCACACCACACATAGAAGACACAGCAGAAATAATGTAAAATGCAATCAAGTTGGATCATTTCCCATAATTGATTGCTGTACACAGCCTGAAGAACTGGTATGGTCAACAAACCTGCTGTATTTAACTAATTTTACATCAAACAAACTGGATGAAATCTGGATAATGAGACAATCGGGGATTTGCTTTGTGGTGTCAGTGAACTAAGCCAGTGCTTTCTGTTTGTGTTTCTGTTCTGGATAGATGATGGAAGCCTTTCAGCCACAGGGACTCCTGCAGAGAATGCATGTTCAGATCATGCTCCTCAGTGTTCTCCGAGTGAAGAAAACCTGGATGCTAAGGTTGAAAGGTAAGAGCACACATACATGTTAAGTTCTGACGTTTTAGACAGGAATGGGCTTTGTGTTGATGTGTTTATACTAAAGGTCATCTTTGTAAGTGGCAGCAAATGGCAGTAATTATTCAAAATTTTAAATGTGCTTCGCACTTTCCTCGGAATTCTCTTCTCCCCACACTCAGACACACAAGAGGCCTTCACCTAATCCCCCGTCTGCTCCACTTTCTCCATTCAATTCAATTTCAATTTTATTTATATAGCGCCAAATCACAACAACAGTTATCTCACAGCGTTTTTCATAAAGAGCAGGTCTAGACCGTACTCTGAAGTTATTTACAAAAGCCCAACAATTTCCATCAGCATAAAGTGTTTAGAAAGTTGCCTGAAAGACACAGAATTCTTCTTTTTTCTGTATATTTGCACCTGTGATCCGTTAATGACGCAGCCTATTAATCAAGCGAAACCAACATCTGCACCCTGTGTGTTGACTACTGCTTCACCTGCTACCTGTTCTTGTAAAATATCCACTGGGACTTGTAATGTCATAGGCTACCAAGCTTTTAACAGAGTGAAGTGTGAGTGAACACATTCACATAAGATGACCACTATCCCCCCACCCACCCCCGTGCGTGCGTGTGTGCGCCCCCGATGTCATCGTCCATCCTGATGTTTCAATGTAGACATCGCCCTACCCTAAATCACACCAGCAGATGCAAGAACCAAACTGGTTGTAGGCTGTGTGGGTGGAGTCAGATATTCCATTACTTCTGGTAAATGAGGAGGAGCGCTGCCCACGTGACAGTAGCCTCCGTCAGACCCACTTATACTGTGTCTTCAGTATTATATGGAGGCTGTCACCTGTAATCTGTTAATTCACAATTCACCATACATTTATTCCTGTAATTCATCTCCACTCAGCTGATGCAACACAAGTGACACCGTGATAATAAACAAGTGGACCCCCTCTCACGCTGATCACCTGTCATGACCAGTTAAGCTGAAAACGGGCCAAATCCGGTCTCCAGTCGATCCATCGGTACATCTCTAGCGGCCAATGCTCAAACTATTTTGGGCTCCTCCCCCAGACTTCCCTTCATATATTTTGTCATTTCAGATTTATTAAACTATCGTCTCGTTCTCGTGCACCCAGTGTTGTGTATCACATGGAATATCACACAGCAATAAACAGGACGCAGTGGTCCGTAAATATTCACCACAGTGAAGCTTGCACAAGTTACAATACACTACACAGTAGTGAAACCTGTCGTCTTATGCCCAGACATCCAAAAGCCTCTTACATGATTGCTATTCTCTGCTTGGTTCTGTCGATTCGCTGGCAGTTTCATGCAAGGATGGAAATTAACACCAAATGTGGGTGGATTTTCTGTTCATTGGATAAATGTTGGGAGGCCACCTTCCACATTGGCGGATAAATGTATTCAGAAGAAGACCTACTTTATTAATCTCACTAGAGGGAGAATGTAGCGCTTTCATAGGGAGATCAAGGCTGAAAGAATATCAGCACATATTCCACATTAAGCTTATTCATACCGAACAAAAGATTCCAGCATTAGCCTTAAACTGTGTGAGAGGTCTGACACGAGTTGCGCACTGCACTGATGACATGAATAAAATAAAATAATAAATTAGGTAAAAGATCATGATTTACCTACATACCCACAGTTGTGTTTTTCCTGTTTGTCCGGACAGGTGACTTCATGAACAAAAATAATTAATTTTAGCGTTTAGTTGTGTTTTGATTTGTCACCTGTGTTTATGTTCATTGACACTTAATGTACCGGTGTTATGCCAAGTTTTGCCTGCCTGCAGAGAATTGCATGCACCTCCAAATGCTGCCTTTTAAACGCTGTAATATTGTTTGTGTGGTTCATCAATGGTGAGAAACGAAGTATATATTTTATTTATTTTATGAATGTTTAATATTTTAATACACTTAATAGAAGTACCATTCATTGACATTCAGTAAATATATGTGGTGATAATCACGTTTGATCAATCAGCACAGCAAAGTGTCTGAAAAGTACCTAAAGAGGTGGATGCATAACCAATCACAGTATTCTGTGCTAAGTGATCACTGTGTTATTTTTTTTTTTAACTTTGACAATATTTTGGGCCCAGGCTGAGGGTCCAGATACCAGATACCTACATTTCTTAGGAGCACTTGCTCCTTTGGAAAAAGCTTAGCGTAGAATGTCTCCTTTATATACAGTAGATGTTACATCAACATGTTTACATTAGCTTCACAAAGTTGAGATCTCCCTTGCTGACATTCATTATAGCTGCTAAGAGTGAACCATAGGTTTCTGACCAACTGTCATACTGACCCTTCATTTGCTCATATATGCAGTATTCAGCAAATGTTTTAGGCAAGTGTGGGAAAAAAACAAAAATAAACATGTTAATAGATTATACAATATATTTATCAATCACTAAAATAAAATGTAAGTTAACAAAAGAAAAGTCTAAATCAAATCAAGATTTACCTTCAAAACAGCACCAATTATTCCAGGTATACTTTCACAAATCAGGGACTGTGTATGCATATCGTCAGGTGTATGATCAGAATCAGAAGGAGCTTTATTCATAGTTCTCACGTGACGTCACAATCCAAGGAAACCGCTCCCCTGGAGGGCAAAAAATACTTTATTTCCCCCTGCCTGCCAACCAATAAGCAAGCGAAACACTGTTACTTTGATTTGCTGGAAATGCTGGATGGGTGTTATCGAGGAGGACACAAGCCTGAGCTGTGTTAGGTGAGGGATTCCCCACAAGGTAAAAGTAAACATTACTGCAGTCTGAGCGGTGGCAGGGACCTGGCGGTTTTTAACAGTAGAAATGCGGCAGTAGATGCTGTAACGTTATATGGATCAGATATGCCCAACACTTGCAGTTTGTGTTCATATCTTTCTTTTTTCTTAAGTTGGAAGGTGATACAAATTTTTGCAGCGTCTCGACGTGGAGTCACGCTGTGAGCCGCTATGTTGGGCTCTAGTGTAATAAATTGATAAATTCTCTTAGTACTAGAAATGATCTTTCTTTCCTTCATATTAATGTTCGTAGTTTGTCCAAAAACTTTGAGGGTTTATCCATTTGCCTTGAAAATTTAAATTACACTTTTAGTGTGATAGGGCTTACTGAAACATGGCTGACTGACAATACAGCTGGGAATTTTCACCTAGAAGATTACAAACATATTTTTAGATGTAGAGCGGGAAGGGTGGGTGGAGGGGTTTCTCTGTTTATCAATTCTAGTTTACATTATAAAGAAAGATGTGATATTGAAAAGGTTTTTGATTCTTCTTCTGAAGTATTAGCAGTAGAAATTAACTTAGCAATAGTTTTATGCATCTACAGACCACCTAACTGTGACCTCTCTGTATTTATTACTGAAATCTCAAATGCTCTGGATATCATTTCTAATGAAAGGAAAAAGTGTTACATAATGGGTGACTTTAACATTAATATTGAAAATAGTCATGGAAATATGTTAATCAAAGAATTTACTGACACTATGTATTCCTATAGTTTTAATCCTATGATATCAGTCCCCACCAGAGTGACTCATACCTCAGCAACTCATATAGATAATATTTTTACTAATGTGTATAACAAGACTATGAAATCTGGTGTCCTATGCATTGAGGTGGCTGATCACTGTCCCATATTTTTAATCACTGTTAACGAGAGTGAAAATTACCCTTCCTTACAAAACATCAAATATAGACGAACTTTCAGTGAAAGAAATCTGATCATTTTCAGACACGCTGTAAGTCAATTATCATGGAGTGAAATCTATCAAACAGTAGATACTCAGAAGGCCTTTTCATTGTTTATAAAAATATTACTCAGGTTTACAACTCATGTTTTCCTCTCCAACCAGTGCTTCTGAAACACAAATTGTCTAAACCGTGGATAACTCCAGCCATCATAAAGTCACTAAAAAACAAAAATAGATTATATAAAAAATATCTTCTTAGTCCTACCCCATTTAATCTATTGCAATTTAAAAAATACAGAAATAGACTAAATCATGTCATAAGAGGAGCAAAAATCCACTATTACAATGTGAAATTAGTTGAACATAAAAACAATGCATCTTCCTTGTGGAAAACTATCAATTGTATTCTCAACAAAAAGCATTCTAAAAAGCAGTTACCAAATGAATTTAAGATTGATGATTCTATTATCTCAGATCCAGACAAATTGCTAAAAGATTTAATGCCTATTTTTTGGATGTAGGTCCAACATTAGCTTCTAAGATTCCATCTAGTCATTTTGGACCACTAGAATACATGAATTCTCCAACGACTGAGGATTTTAACCTTACAGTTATTACCGAGGATGAGATCAGAGATATAATTATTAATTTAAAAGATTGTTCACCAGGACATGATATGATTGATAGTAAAATATTAAAAGCAATTTACCCGGATATCATTAAACCATTACTTTATATTTTTAATCTTTCCCTAGAACAAGGAGTTGTGCCTGTAGAGCTGAAAATAGCAAAAATTACACCAGTTTATAAAGAAGATGACCCTGCTATTTTTAATAATTATAGACCAATTTCTGTGTTACCAGCTCTGTCCAAAGTTCTCGAAAAACTTGTTTATACAAGATTAATTCAGCATTTGGACAAAAATAATATTTTCTATGCACACCAGTATGGTTTTAGGAAACAACACTCAACTTGCATGGCACTTGTTCATTTTTTGACTGAAATATACAAAGCAAAAGATAGAAAAGAAAACACTATAGGTATTTTTTTGGATCTTTCAAAAGCATTTGACACTGTTGTGTCATTTTGTTAAAAAAACTCTCACATCATGGTATACGAAATAAGTCACTACTTTGGTTCACCAGTTATCTTTCAGACCGGTATCAAATTGTCAACTATAATGGGACAGAATCCCTCCCCTTCCCTTCAGTGCTGACTTACCACAGGGTTCCATCTTGGGTCCTTTGTTATTTTTATTATATGTGAATGACCTCCCCAATGTTTCAGATAAACTTTCCAAAATCTTATTTGCAGATGATACAAGTGTGCTTTACTCTCACAAAAACCCTGATATTTTAATGAAGGTAGTCAATGAAGAACTTGATAAGTTATCTACTTGGTTCAAGTCCAACAAATTGTCACTCAACATAAAAAAAACAAGTTACATATTTTTTGGAATTAAGTCTGATACACTTAAATTACCAATGAAAATTCAAATTGACAATATCTCCATTAACAATGTTAGATCTGCTCGTTTCCTCGGCGTTATATTAGATGATTCTTTATCCTGGAAACCTCACATTAGTGACATAAGCACAAAAATAGCTAAAGTGGTTGGAATACTAGGTAAAACCCGGCACCTTATTAATAAAAAAGTTGCAATTATGTTGTATTATTCAATGTTGTATCCATATATTAATTATTGTAATGTTGCTTGGGCTAGCACCCACCCAACTAAACTGGAATCTGTTTTTCGACTTCAGAAGCGAGCTTTAAGAATAATATTTTCTGTAAATTGTAGACACCCCTCCCAACCACTGTTTGCTCAGGCAAGTATTCTCACGGTTTACCAAGTGAATCAACTTCAAATTGCTTTATTCGTTTATAGCTCTATAAAAAAGTTGCTCCCTCCGCACTTTTGTAACATTTCTACTTTTAATTGTGAAATTCACCAGTATTCGACTCGTAGTAGTCTTCTTATTAGGCCTTCCTACTCTCGTACGACTCAAACACAGTTTAGTGTATTAAACAGAGGGGCAAAAATATGGAACAATCTTCCCAGATCATTCATTGAAGTTTCTAAAGACCAGTTTAAACAGAAAATAAAATTGTTGTTCTTAAGTTGTCTATATTTTCCATATGGGTTTGTGCTCTAAATTGCAAATTTAATTGTTTTATATAAAGAATTTCTATTCGTTGAAATTTTATATATGTTTTTATTACTATTTTTATTCAGTTTTTTTGTTTTTGTTTGTTTGTTTGTTTGTTTGTTTGTTTGTTTGTTGTTTGTTTGTTTGTTTGTTGTTTATATAATATATAAATGTTTTTAAAACTGCTAAACATAATTGTTTCTATGGAGATTGCCACTTATTAAGCCCCTTGAGGGTTTTTAGGCAATTGTCCATCACATCTGTGTAACATATCGCACTCTTTTAATGTTTTTGTCGTGAAAAATAAAGAAAGAAAAAAAAGAAAGTGTATGTTGGTCGGCAAGTAGTGTTTTACACACAGGAGGAATTTGTTTTGGTGATGAGGTGCTACATGTAAACAAACATACAGTTGACATAAATAAATGTAGAAATATGTAAATATGGAATAATCAAATGCAATTCATATAAGAATGATAAAAGAATAGAGAAAAATAATACAACTATTTGCAGAGAAAGAACAACTTGGCAGATATTTACATGTGCATTATTCCAGGTTGTGCAGACATATTGCAACGGAAGAGAGTATTGTGTACATTATTATATAAATTGACAAAATATAAAAATCTTGAACAACAAAGATTAACCATTAAAAAACAAATGTGTGCGATGTGCCAGGTTTATGCATGATATAAAATGAAATAATATTTACATGTGCAGTAGGGTGCATCAAATTTGAATGGGAAATTTTAATTTCAAAATATCAATTTGGCTGCCATTGCATTTTGTTCCAATTAACATAAAAATGACTTTTGCAAAGTTTTGAGGAATTCCATTGAGATTTAGGGGTGCCACTTAACACATGAACTTTGGCAAAATTTCGAAAATCGTGCAATTTTTTACTGTAATTGCCAAAAGGTTGACCTGGAAATATTGAGTTCAGTGAACCTTTACACAGTAACATGTTCTATAGGGTTATTAAAGTAAAAGTTGTTTGTTTGCCATTTGGGCAACTTGGGCATTTCTCAGAATTCAACTTTAAAGATTCTCCATTCATTTTGTCTATAGGACAAAATGAATGGAGGTCAATGGGACACATCACGTGGCCTTACCCTGAATTTTGTGCAGCAGTGATGGATGTCGGACACACATATAAAGTAAAATGACTTTATTTTTAAACACAAGGGGCAATACTGACACACAAACCCTCAGTAGTAGCTAACTCACTGGCAACTAACAGGGCCTTATGGTAAAAGCTGACGCTAACTAAACTTCAAACTTAATTGCTCCGTCTGTGCCAGTCTGCTCCACTGAGCAACATCACCAGGGAGAAAGAGAGGAAATTGAACCTGAACTCTGAACCTAGCCAGCGTCTCCCCCAGATATGTCTCACCACCCACCACCCAAGAGTAACCGTCCTATTCAGGAATTGGCTTGCAGCGGCGAAGGTTTGGCTGTTGGTTTGCGGTTATGTTCAACTGCCTGCAGCACATTCTGCAGGTGCTGCTCCTTCCTTGCCACTCACGACGAAGTCAGATGTGAGCTTCACACCACGCTCAGCACAGTCATTGACCACGTCTATTGCATATACATTGACCTCACTTTTTTTGAGCGCTAACATTGGTGGCCCATTCCTTCACATCAAGAGACATAAATTCTGGATCAATGTGCAGCTGGTGCATCCCAAACCAGCAATCCTTATTGGTGAGGTCAGCCAAGCTGTTGGTTGGCAAGAGGGTGGGGAACTTTGGCTTACCAAAGCCAGTGCCAAAGCGCTGCTCAGGGATGTGCATGGGGAGATCAGCGGGCTTGTGCTCCAAGATTGCTCTGGCAAGTGCAGCTTGTCAGTATTGGGCACCTGCTGCTGCTGAAGAGAGCCAGGGTAGCATCTCACCTGTCAGGTACCAGTGATGCCTTTCCAGTGCCTTGATCAGCTGATGCTGCAATGCCCTCATCTACAGCCTTGTATGCCTGCCGGTGGTGGTAGAGTGTCAGGTCATTCCAGGCAGCATCTACACCGCTGGGAGGGGCTGCTGTGTGTAATGAAAATGGCAAATGCCTGAATCTTCAGCACCTGGTGCCGTGTGGTGATTGTGCCCTCGCGGAAGCAACGTGATGTGCTGCTCCATCAAAACCAGCTTAAGAGTATAGAGCAGCTTGGCCATCCATGCGTGCCTTGTGGAGCGCTCCCGGTCGTTGGAAGGTCACTGCAGTCTGCTCTTCATCATCTGCATCCAGAAACACAAGACACAGCTGCACAAACTCATGGAAGTCACCTCGCTTGTGGTCAGTGACTTCTTTTGTGGTCAGTGCTGACAAATTCAGCACGCAAATTGCCCAGGAGTGGTTGCTCGGTGTTGCCAGGAATGTAGCGGGACCATTGGCTCCTGGATTCTTGTGGTAACAGGTTCCATTTCTCTCTCAGAGCAGCGTGAACAAGGTAACCTCTGGCGGCGTGATGACTCCACCTTCAGGTCTGTGAAAACCTGGTTCAAGAGGACCTCACCAATGTGGTGTCAGCACCCAGACCAAAGCAGTGGATCGGCCCAGTGAAAGCTGTATGGCAATGCAGGCTGCTGTGAGATGGCGGTGTTTGGCGCAGTGGTGTCAAATGCCATGTTGACAACCTGGTCGGCGCAGCACCAGTCCTGCAGCAACTTGCATGTCAGCCGGGCAATGATCACTCCACATGCCTCATTGGTCTGCTTCTTATCGCCGGGACACCAAGCAGTTTCAGCCGCTCTGCATCTCCAACCACCACTGTAAGGCGGCTCCTCCAACTGGCGACATTGCTGAGCATCGGTGTTAACTTGCTGTCCCAGTGTAGGGTGCACAATGGAGGTGGTGTCGACTGCTTGCGCTGTTTCTCACCAATTGTCTCCAGCACTTGGCGTCTTGAATGTGAACATTCACCGCCTGACTCTGCAACAAGGCCTATTTAAAATGTTAATTCACTGTAACAACTACAATAGTACTCTCAATAAACATGAGACACCTACTCTGAATATGACATTGTCAACTCTAGAATACTGTTGATGTTAAGCTTAATAGCTTAGCTAACATAGATAGATAGTGATTAGCAAACTAGCTAGCTGCGTTAGCATGCTAGCTAATGTTAGCTAGATGTGATGAGCACCAAATACCTATAAATATGACTTAAAGGACTTATGATAAATAAGTATACAAAAACACAACTACATATATGATAGTAATATGTAATAATACATAGCCAACACAGAAAGATTACCTCAAACAGAAAGATCAACTCAGTTTTCTTGAGCTGTAGTATTGCTGACCTCAGATTTCCATGGCGACTATTGTGCACTGTTAACCACTTTTTCCAACAAAAACAGATGTGCGGTGGCACCCCTAAATCATCATGTACTGGAAAAATATTTTGCATCTGTTGTTTTTACATATATTGGAACACTTTTAGCACCCAGCCATATCAAAATTCAAGAATTGTGTTTTTTGATGCACCCTAATGTGCAGAGATATTTGTATTATTTGAAAGGAAGTCAGCCCCCTCACACCCATCTCAGACCAGTCTCAGTCTGGAGCCCCTAGTGCCTGTGAACTGTTCAACAGCACATACTCATACAGATGGCCCCCAGACAGCATGGGGGGGCGTACCAAAAGGCATTTGAAAATCAAAACATAATGATTTAACTCATTTATTTCTAACTGAAACATTTCCACAGAATAATTCTGGCGAAAATTCTGCTGTGGACAAAATCATTTCAATATTTCATCATTTTGCTTTATTGTCTAATTTGAAAGCCTCAAAACCAAAACCTCAACAAATGAACAATAACAAATGGTTTGACACTGAATGCAAAAACCTAAGGAAAGATTTTAAGGAAATTATCAAAGCGCTGCTCTCCCCCAAGTTTAGCAGCTGTCAGCCGGCCAGCAGATTTTCAGTCCACACAACGCTCTGAAGCCTCGTGACATACGGACAATCTCAACACTGATAGGCTATCACGACTCAGCGTCATGCGACTTCTTCGCTTGAGTTGAAAATATTGAACTCATGCGAATTCCTTCGCGTCGCTGGCCCTGCCCCCTTCACGTTGCTTCACGCCGCCCGACAGGAAATCGCAGCTCTGAGCATCTTTGCATTGACTTTGTATGTAAACTCACCGCCCCGAACACTCGCTTAGCTTTTGGTTTGAAAGCACCTTTGGAGTCCAACCAGTTCTGGGAGAAATGGAACAACCTAAACAAAACTCAGAAGGATGAATTGGCGATCCAAGATGGAAATACTAATTTCTAATACTAATACAGAAAATGATTATCAGTACAAGATATTCACAAAATGGAAAACATTGGAGGCGGTGATAAAACAACCAAAACCCTCTGGTTTACCCTGTAACAGAACAAGAATTAACAGAAGTCATCCAGTCCCTGAAAGGAAAAAAAGGCTTATGGTATTGATGGAATCCTAAATGAAATGATCAAATATTCAGACCATAAAATCAGATTGGCTATAAAACTATTCAATGCTATTTAGCAACTAGAACTTTCCATACATCTGGCACGAGGGCCTTTTCTATAGGCTACTTGAAAGTGGCATTACAGGAAAAACGCATGATTTGATTAAGAACATTTATACAAAAAGTGAATGTGCCATAAAGATTGGAAACAAAAAAATTGCGTTCTTCTCCCAGGGCCGGGGAGTGAGGCAGGGATACAATCTAAGTCCAATTCTCTTCAATCTATATATCAATGAATTAGCAAACCAATTAGAGAGTTCCACGGCACCTGGCCTCCTCCTGAACGACACAGAGATCAGAGGTCTGCTGTATGCAGATGACGTAGTGTTGCTCTCAGCTACTAAAGAAGGTTTGCAGCAGCACCTTAACCTCCTGCAGAGATTCTGTCAGACCTGGGCCCTGACAGTAAACACAGCAAAGACTAAGATAATAATCTTTCAGAAACGATACAGAAAAAAGGTTTCACACAATTTCTATTTAAACACCCCTAAATTACAACACACAAAAAACTATACTTATCTTGGCCTCAACAAACATGGCTTTGAAAGATCTGAGGGACAAAGCAAGGAGAGCTTTCTATGCAATAAAAAGAAACATTAAAATATATATTCCAATTGAAATCTGTCTTAAAATTTTCCAATTTGTACTAGAACCAATAATTCTATATGGTAACAAAATCTGGGGGCCAAAACTTAATAATGAATTTGACAAATGGGACAAAACAATCATAGAATCTTTCCATACTGAGTTCTGTAAGAGCATCCTGCAGGTGCAGAGAAAAACACCAAATGCTCGGCCAATACCCTTACTAAAAATACAGAAAACATCAATTAAAATTTACAATCACTTAAAATCAGCTAATCCCCAGACATCTCATCACAAAGCCCTAACATACCAGGAGCTGAAACCAGAAAAGAGTCCCCTCAGCCAGCTGGTCCTGAGGCTCTCTGCAGTAACAAGTCCCCAACAGCCTCAGGACAGCAACACCAACTCAAACAGACCAAACCAAATTATCAACGTGCAGAAAGAAAAATATATTGAATACTGGAAAGAAACGACCAAAACACAAAGTAAATCACAATGTTATCTGACCCTAAAAAGAGAATTCACACTGGCAAATTACCTGAGGACAATAAAATGTCCTAAACTAAGAAAAATGTTGACAACATACAGACTGAGTGAACACAGCCTGGCCATAGAAAGGGTGCGCCACAGACAGAGCTGGCTACCACAGGAGGACAGACTCTGCTCCCAGTGTGACACAGGACAGGTAGAGACAGAGATTCACTTTCTAACCTCATGCCCCAAATATGAAACACTAAGACAAAAACACTTCGCAAACATTTCCCAGATATACCCCGAATTTAAATTCATATCAGACCCACAGAAACCCCCCTATTTACTGGGAGAAATGCCCAAATGTGAAATAATAATAACCTCAGACTGATAATTAATTGTACAAATTTTCAAATTATTATTGTTTTGATCGTTTGATATTTTAGTAATTATTTTGTTTTTACATTTGATACTGATTTTTTTAATTTATTTTTCCATTTCAATGAAATTTC
>JALXJV020000016.1:33492960-33533197 GCA_024633595.2 Lepomis macrochirus | reverse complement strand
GTGTGTGTCCTAGGTAAAAGTTTTAAGCTGTGTGTGTCTGATTGGCTGCCATGGTAGCCTGTTGGGTGACTTTGGAAAGCAAAAGTATTTCAGAAAACAAATATCCACACATAACAACTTAGGGGAGCGGGACCTCCACAGCCTCAATTTTCTCATCGTGCTACTAGCCGGCAATAGCACTGAACATCAGCCTTATGTACTGCAAAGCAGTCCAATCTGAATATTTTCTAGATTCTAGAGGAAAACCATAGACGGTCTAGATCTTAAAATGTTGATTGTGATTATTTCTACATTTTTGTTAGCAGTGATAAAAAAAATAAATTCAAATAAATCTTCTCACCTTTTCCCATTTAGCTTTCTTCTTTTCATTTTCAAATTTCCTGAACTCTTTCAGATCTCTCATGTAGAGGACTAACTTGATGATCATCAGCAGAAGGATGCCGATAAGAGCCACAGATGCAATGGAACCTCCGATGATAGCTATGACGCTGGGTGGTTCCGGACAGTCTGGACAAAAGAGATACATTCCAGAAACTTTTACACATGCAAAATGCTACATTGAAAAGAAATAGTGTGCTAGCAGCACAACTCTAGAGTGAAATGTCTCAACAGCTTTTGAATAAACTGCAAATAAATCTTGTACATACTACATTGTGTTCCCCAGAGGATGAATCCTAGTTAATTTCAGAGATCCTCTGACCTTACCTCTAGTGCCACCGTGAGGTTGACATTTGTTGTTTTGACTGAAATGTCTCAACTATGAGTTGCAAGGCAATTCAAACATGTTCACCCTCCCATCAGCCTCAGCTGTAATTAGGGGTCCAAGCCGAAGAGGGCTTGGTACCAGCATCAAGGTACCAGTACCAGTGGCTGGGAACCCTATTGTTTTCAGCTCAGATTTTGGACCAATATTAGGCTGACACCGTGAGATCTACTGTTTTGTTGGGTTTTGCACATTATGATGTTGAGTGGCAGATCAGTGGGCCTGCTGCTGTTAAATATCTAATATATATGTGTGTGTATATATATATGTGTGTGTGTGTGGGTGTATGTAAGAAACATCCTCTATCTCAGAAGAAACCTAAATTACTATGTAGCCTAGAAGATCCAAGTTTTTTAGGATATAATGGCCACGTGGTGAACCTATGAACTTAAGTCATATTTAAACTATTGCTTTGTGTTGTTGGCCAGAAACATAGTAGTAAGACTTCTCTCTGTGTACAAGTATCCCGCATACAAGTACAATTTTGGCTGTATTATTTGTATCACCTTCAAAAATTGCTCTTGAGAAATTTTATGTTTATTGTCCCCCCCTACTGTGAGATGAAATGTACATGTCCATGCATATGAGCAAAAAAAATCAGATTTGGGTCACTTTGGCTTGCAGTCTGAACGTAGCCTTTGTCTTGTTTAATGTTTCCATATAACAGAACCACTGCAAGCCACATTGAAACAATGATATTGCTGTTAAATTTCAGTGTGCCTCTGCATGTTATCAGCTGCTTACCTCTCTGCCTCAGAATTTCAGCCCTGTAGTTATCCTCTCCAACCAACTGTTCCAGCTTAAATTTGATCCAGCAGCCCTCTGTGTCCTTCTGCTGGCACTGCTTGCTCTGTATAGTGAACTGGTCTACTACAGCATGATCAATGGTGTTCTGGCAAACCGCTTTGCAGTTTTCTTTAATGGGACCTAACCCAAAGCCGAGGCATTCAATGCAGTTCCTGAGAAGATTGATAGCAACAGTTAATACTTATAAGTCAGTAATGGAGCCACTTTATTCATTCATAACCACATAGTGGACCTTTAACAACAATTGGAAAGTGAAAGTAGCAGTAGAGTATAAGTTTGGAATCCTTACAATTTAGTCAGGCAAGGGTCAGGGCAGGTGAGGCATGTCTCACAGTGTGGACGCTTGTATCCCTCCTTACACTCACAGCGGTCACACTTGCAGGTCCCTCTGCCATAGCACACTGTGTTGTTGGGGTAACGACAGCCCTCCACAGACTTCTTACACTGACAGGCTGAGCCCTCATGAGTCGTCGAAGCATTCACATGTGCCACAGTTGCACTTACCGCTTCCTACAAGTAGTGAGAAATGGACAGAGACATTAGAGAGCTGATATGCTTGCTTTTAACAACACATTTGTGTGTATTCGTAGCCTGCATTCCCCCTGAGGATGTTATAAATTCAAATGCAGTTAACTGCTGTTTCCACTTTTGTTGTAATTAATGTTCATAACCAATATGCATAAAGTTCTAAATATTAAAATTAATGAACTGTGACCATTCACACCTGAGACCTGTCATACATTTTTTTGAAAATAAACAATATAATAATAAATGTAATGATAATAAATAATGATAAAATGATTAGCAGCATATAGTTTTATCCTTGAAATAACTGTCCAATAAGATGCAGCTCCTGCACTGTTCTGTATCACTGGGAGTCAAAATATACTGCATTTTGACAGCAAGATTGTTCTGCCTCTGCTGATGGAGAGAGGGAGGTTTCAGTAGTTCCTGGGGACCAAATGATTTGTTGGTGATTATTATAGGACAATGTTTACTTCTTACAAATACAATATGTTGCCAAAAGTTTGGGGACGCCTGCCTTTACATGCACATGCAGGTTCATGACATCCTATTTTTAAAGCACCCCTCCAGTGTATTTTGACATTTCTATGATATGTCATATTTTTCTGAGTCATTTCCTTACAATGTTGATTACCCACATAGTTCGCCAAATAGTTTTTGACAAATAGCTTAATTTTGTGCTCAAAGTTGCAAAAACTGCTTAGTTGTTAAAACGGGGTTGTGACGTATGACAATAATAATTCCATAAGTCATACGTCAGTCTCCAAGCTTGCGCAGGTGCACTGTCATAAAAGTGGCATCAAACCGATAAACATTGTTGTGAGCTAGCTAACCAATTTATTATGTCATTTACTTTAGAACTTACAGTAGATATGTCTCTCTGTGTCTGATTGTTGGTTTGTCTCTCTAATTTAGTTAGCTAACATTAAGTTAACTAAGTTGTAGTCAGCTAGCATAGTTATTGCAGAAAGTTGGCTAATAGAGGGTCTTCATTTTATTACAATGTTAACCAAAAACAGCAGTTAAAACTGGCTGGAGGGGGGCTTTAATCAGTAGGGTTTAATATGGAGTTGGCCCACCCTTTGCAGCTTCAACTTTTCTGGGAAGGCTGTCCACAAGATTTAGGAGTGTGTTTATGACCGTTCTTCTAGAAGCACATTCGTGAGGTCAGGCACAGATGTTGGACAAGAAGGCCAACATCCATGTCTTCATGGACTTTGCTTTGTGCATTGTTTCCACTAAAATTGTCAAAACTGAACCAACGGTATCAATAATTCTGGAAAACAATCCCACAGAGGTTAAATAGCTGAGCTTCCCAACCAGCCATTTCAGAACTGAGGCGGACCAGTTTCCCTTGATTTTAAAGGAGAACTCCGGGCAATTTTTAAGTTAATCTTGATTGTTATACCTTTGTGAGTTCTGTCTATAGAAAAAAAAAACGAGCCGGATTGGTGCTTGCACCACGGAGCTACTACAGCTAATGCCCAGAGCTCCCACGTAGCTAAAACGGCAGTTATAGGGGCATACAGATAAAGAGTGTTTTTGTGCCTCTTAACAGACACAAAATGCAATTAAAATGTCTGTCCAACATGAACAGGGTTCTTACATGACAACAAGATGCGTTTAGAAACTTAGCCATTGTTTAAATTCACCTAAATAGTGTTTTAGACAGCTAGCTGTAGTCTCATGCTGAAGTCCCGTGGGAACTCAATTGTTGCCGAAAAAGGTAAAAGCATGTTTTTCCTCTGACTCACAAGCTTGCTCCTGGCCAGGGTTCTCGCTTTAGCCAGCAGGCTATCGCTAACCACGTCTTGCCACATTTAAACCCCATCAGCCAGAAGGAAAGAACCGCACCACAGGACCCTGAGGGCTCCTGTTTCCTCATATGTTCCCTTTACTAAGGTTGAGGAACTCATGGACACGGGCTTCCCTCCCTCCTTCCGTCTGTAGTGAGCAAGGTAGCCGCAGGGGCTGATACCTCCGCCCAGTCTGCTGGCAGATGCAGGCGCATGCGCATCCTCTGGCTGATGCAGTCAGCCATCCCTGGGCCCACCAGGAGGGAGGTCGTGATTAATCAGAATGGGCTTTTCGGGCCTTACTTCCGGACCCATGTTAACAGCATGAAGTCTGCAACCCAAGAGGCACATGGGCTGGTCACAACATTCCCCCTGCTTTTTCCATAACCCGGCTCACTGGGCCATAGTCTTTCTTTCCACATTTTTATTCTACTGCAAAGGACATTAGCCAGGAGTAACCTGGGTGGTGGCAAAGTTGCTGGTCCGCTTTGTTTTGTTGGGAGATGCTGTGGCTAGTTATCATTCCCAGGTCTACTGCACAGTCCAGTCCCTGCACTATTCTAATATTGATTAATGTATTTTGTCAAAGGTGATCATAATTAGACATGTTTTAGTAAAAAACAGATTAAAAACAAAAAATGTTACGAAAATTAAGGGAGCTACTGGTCACTGCATTTACACACGCTGTTGTTGCCATGGAAAAGTGTATGTTATGATCACCAATTTGACACATTAAGGACATTAAAATCTTATGTTAGGTCTTAAGAATACAGACAATGCACTTTGGTGACAAATGCTTGTCTCTTATAAATCATAATGGAAGAAGTCAGTTCTTTTGTGGTAACACTAAACATGCAGATCATTTGAAAGTGACTGTACCTCCACATAGTTTATTCTGGAACTTTTCACAGTGTTCATCGTCACACTCGCAGAACGCCCCATGGTAACTGCTTCCACTCTCTGTGGTGTGGCAATCGCACCTGCCACATACACAGTCTCCTCTGCCCTCGCGACTCGGTGCCATTCTGCCTCTGACAGGAAGCTCGCGAGGGTCTGCTTCGTCTTTACTGCCAATGGCGCACTCACAGGACTGACCAACAAAGCCTGGACTGCAGCTGAATGACAAGTTACAAACCTAAAATTAGCACAAAAAACACGTAGAAACTGCAACAAAACACAATAAATAGCTAACTTTTTAAATGGTATTCCTTCTCTTTATGTATAAGAGAACTGCTAGAAACGCCAAAACTGATTTTTTTATATGTCTTTCAGGAATCATCTCAATGCTCCATAAAGTCACAAATTGTTGCCTCTGTATTTATACGTGTCCACAGATTAAACAAACAAGCTGGTATTTATGGAGCTTCAAAAGTGTATTTTTTTTACCAGGTGCGCTGTTAGCCCTGCTTTCAGTCTCTATGCTAAACTAGGCTAAACATTTCCTGACTCTTCTTCTCATCCCAATTTCTGAAAGAAAATAAGTATATATCCCAAAATTCTAATGTTAAACAAGATTTTAAGTAAAATATCTAAAGATATATGTATTTGCTTTGGACAGCTCTGTGGCTCCGGAGAGACAGAGAGGATCGGCTGACCAAGTGAACACAGCCAGGTGGAAATAAGAGGCGTGAGGTGTGACGTTCCATTAGCATCATTTATTTAAGATAAACACAAGGCCACCAAATACATATTTATGAAAATGGACATGAATAAATAGTGGTATAAGATGGAATGAAACAGAAGAGGAGAAGCTGTTAATTTGTTAAGATGTTTTTAGTGTTTATTATAAAACTGGTTCAGACTACACTTCATCACTTCAAGCTACACTTTTTATCTTGTTTTTTTCTGAAATAAAGATTTTTTCAATACAGCCATTAGTTTATTTAACTTTAGAAATAATTGTTAGAGTAGTTATTTATTATCCCTCTAGTTTAAGGTGAAAAATAGTAAATAGTAGTAGTAAATATAGTAAAGTAAATATTATAATAGTAAATATTATTGAAATATTATTTGATTTGAAAGTCAGTTGTTGACTAAAAACACAAGTTAGTCGTTATGATGTTCTGGATCTTTGCTTCAGGATTTTTTTCTAACTGGACCTCTTTGAATTTCAATTGGATACCCCTGGTGTAGAAGGTGTAAAGTTTACCTGCAAATACCACAAGTGACGTTTCCCTTGCCACCGCAGACTGACTGGTCATGGGTTTTGGGGTCTTTACATTGACACTCACAGTTTGTAGATAAAGTCACTGTCAGTGTGTCTTTAATGCCCAGTGGACTGATAGTGAAAGACTTATCCATCATACATGAGCTCGCTGTCACAGTGACGTCAAAAGAAATCTGAAAGGGGCAGTTAGGGTTGGGGGGTCAGACAGAGGAGTAAACAGAGAGTAAACACACTTGAGAAAAAATGAGATATCCACATTCTTTATCCCCTTATTGAGTGCACTGGACCTCCCCTTTGCAGCTCCTCCTGAATCTGAGGGTCAGTTATTTGATCCAAGGCTGCCCCAGTCTGCACGTCGACATGTCCTTGTGTGCGCCACTGATGTTGTTGAACCTCAGATTCAGGAGAGGCAATACAGATTCCTTCCTGGGTGTATGGAACAGTGGACCAGCACTTGGATCAGAATCATTGGGTGGGTCATGTGTTTTGTAGATTTTAAGAGTTTGAATTCTATGGCCTTCATGTATTTTCTGAAGTACAGTGCAGGAGTATCTTCTGGGGTGTAGTGCGGGGTAGTATGGGGGGCCAGCACCAGTACTTTGGCCCATTTGGTTCATGCTTAGCTTGAATGAGAGATGTGTCTGCATTCATGGCAGGAAGTTAAGCGCACTGGGAGTGAGTTGCTACCTCAAGTGAAGGACTTTTAGTATCTCCACAAGTCAGGGTAGGACAGAAAGCAAGATTTTACAGGCAGATTGATGCAAGAAGCATTAACGCTGCTGTCAGTAATAGCTAAACATACAATGCCAAAACCTTTACAGGTGTCTCTCTGCTGCTCATACCACTCAGTTGAGTCTCGCCCATCAAATCCACAAGCAGGAGCCTGCTGACCTTCAAAACCTCATCCTGCACAGGGCTCGCTCTCCACGTTGAGAGCCTTGCTAAGACCCTGGTCCCTCTTGCTTTGATTTGTCTTCTCAAACAGCAGGCCACATTGGTTTCATGTCCCAGGGCAGAGCGCCCCCAGGCGTCTAACAGTGGGATGAGAGGCTAGTTGCCACTGTCCCCCCTCAAAAGTTATTCCCCAAGTTTAAGTTTGTCATCACACCTCTGTCACTTGTTGATATGAGTGCCTAAGAAAAAGAAGCACAATGAGGCCAAAGCTCTGTGTGGAGCTGGGGAGTGCTGCAAAGGAGGGATGGGCAGTTCTTCAATATTGCTGGTTGTTGTTCAGACATTTTTTTGCAATAG
The DNA here is from genome assembly GCA_024633595.2 of Lepomis macrochirus. Taxonomy (NCBI): domain Eukaryota; kingdom Metazoa; phylum Chordata; class Actinopteri; order Centrarchiformes; family Centrarchidae; genus Lepomis; species Lepomis macrochirus. The sequence continues at coordinate 33,525,888 of JALXJV020000016.1, read as the reverse complement.
ATATTGAGCTTGATTGACTGAGTGCATGTGCAAGGAGGGGGACTGTGCAGCGTGTGCATGAGCAGTGATAGACTGTGTTGGAGTCTGCTCCTTGCTGTGATTGGTTGTTTTGTTCAGGGAGCAGTAGATTCTTACAAATGACATTAGGAGGAATCACAAAATATCTGTGCTGTCAGAATGACAGTTTCAGCAAATATGCCAAAAAGTGATTTTTGTAAAGGTTACCTACTGAACCATTAAAGCATGCCTTATACTGCTGTGGGAATGATGCAAGCAAGTCTTGATTTACTGGTCAGTCTATGTTCCACTCATGATTATGACCGAAAGAATGAGGTCATAAATTCAAGTGGCTGAGATGAGATTCCTTCACAGCATGGCTGGTTTTAACCTTAGACCTAAGACATATCTTTTCCCTAAAACGTAGTGAAGAACCAGTTAAGGGAGGTTGAGCATTTCATTAGGATACTTCCAGGCAACTTCCCTTTGGAGGTACTCTACTAACTCTTGTACCATCAGGACCTGAGCCAGAACAAGTGGATGATGGATAGATGACTTTTAAAAACCCAACACAATGTTAAAGCTGAAACTGTACCAATTACTGTGTGCACTTGTAATATGAACATTACCATGGAAAGTAAAAATACAAATACAAAATACAAAAAAAACTGACCTCATGTTCCACAGGCACATTGTCACAAACCCCTTTGCTGTCGCCTGCTGGCCCGGCATTTTCACATTTAGGGGTATAGACGACTCTTACATTTTCAGGGAGATTGTCATGGGTCACAGTTACTTTGGAGGACAAGCTCTGTGATGAATTACACATATGAGACATAGTCAAAGATAGTGCAAAATTATGAGAACAAAATGTATTGGCCACAAAGACAGTTCTAAAAATACATGTATACAAAATGAGAAAAATAGTCAAATTTGTCAGCAGCAAATGGACAAACTTACTTTGTAGGCGGTTTCTATCAGTTCAACAACATTTTTAGAATCTGATGACAGAACTCCCACCTCTGATTTTGGAATCAATTTAGAGAGTTGCTGCAATAAAACACAAGGGGAAATAATAAATAAATAAATAAATAAATAAATAAATAAATAAATAAATAAATAAATAAATAAATATTAATGTATACATGTGTAGGCTCTATAAATAAATAAAAAGAGGTACAGAAATTAATACAATTTACCTTGTACACATTCTCCATGTTTTTTGTCACTGCAAATATCGGCTGAATATTGTTTTTTTCCAACTGCATAGCTAGTTGTCCAACAGATGGGTAGTCCTGCACACAATCACAATCACAATCAGTGAAATCAGTGAAATGTAAACCTAAAATAACCATTTGAGGTGTTAACCACTGAACAAAACTTACCATGAGTGTTTTTTAAAGAAAACGTTTTTGGAATCAATGTAACAATAAGTAATTTTGGACAGTAGCAATTTAACATAAACTGGGTCTTTTTCTTGTTTTGCCTTTCAGCTATGAGAACATGGCAATGCCTTTTGGCTGTTAATTCCATTATGTGATTTCATACGTACCATATCATTGCTCTTGGTATAAAGGTTGCTTTCCATGTGGCAAACCTCATCATTGGGTTCCAGTATGCCGGCAAGTTTTCCATCCCCGGCCATGTGAAATCCAGCATCCGTAGTCAGCACAATCAGCCGAGTGCTACTGTTCCTCCAACCTATTTTGTCCTACAAAAAATATATTAAGACAACACGTTCTCACTCTGAAGTCGTCACACGTGGTCAAAACCCATTGGCCTCAGTTTGTAATGCACTGAGGAGCCCATTAGCGTCATAGTTCAAAGCCATGTAGTGTCACTTATGATGTAAGTATTTTTAATTTATTTGAACCCAATCTTTTTCTAAACAGAGCTGACTTTTGGTGCCTAAACCTAACCAAACAGCAAGATTACACAATATTAACACTGTTCCATTTCAAAATAGCGAAGTACTTTTATTTTGAAAGTCTAACCGGATGTTACAAATTTATTGTTGCTAACTTTACTGCAGAGACCTAAAACAACACCAAAGGAGTACCCAGGGCGACAAAGAATGTGCTGGTTAGGGACCATTCAAATGTTCCAGTCTCTGTAATAGGATGTGATAGTCAACAGTGTCGAATGCAGCGCTAACATCTTGTTGTACAAAGACAAGTCTTTTTGACTATGGTTTCTGGTGTCGCTAGTTAATGTTTCTCAACATAGATCTGTGATACTGTGATACAAGTTGGTCACTCAGCCTCCTAGGCTTCTGGGCTGCTTGAGGACGGCTAACAGGAACTGTATCTGGTAAATCTGTAAATGCAATAGACTGGGGTCATTGTTTCCCTGATTGCTTTTAAATATTGTCCACTGTACAGTTGGTTGGTTTATATTTTTATCAAGGACCATAAACAAAAACATTCATCTGACAGAAGGAGAAGAGATGCATAAGAAGTAAATAAAGGGCGGCATATGGCATTACCATATGGACAGAGGGTTATCTTACGACAATGTTATGACTAAATATAGTAATAAACTGTCATGCAATGATTTTATGGTGTGCAAATTTGTGAAAAAAATATGACCCTTGGTTGTATGTGGACAAAATAATTATGCAGAATGTAACCAATGTGTCCAAGTATCAGATTCTTTTAAATGTGCATAATAATATTAGAAGCTGTGTCTCGATCATTATCAAAAAGATTAGATTGAAACATGTGCGACAATGTTTCTTGTTATTCTGGTGATATAAATGAAAAACACTTGTTGAAAGGATAGGATAAAGTTATGTCTCTATGTATTTATTTAAAACCAATATACAGTTAAAAAGTTATCAAATCACTCAATCGCATTTTAGGAGACACAAAGGAAACAATCCATTAAAAATAGGCTCTTCCCAGGAAACATTGTCTAGCCATTAGCATGACTTGGTATTTATTTCTGGGGTTTTTCAACAAAACAACATAATTGGTATTCAAATTAATAGTACAGCTAACTTTGCCTTGAAAAAACTAATTCTGAACTAAGTATAAACAATAGAGTTGAGCATGAGTATCCGGCATGGATAAAGCATTTTTGTCGAGTACGCAGTAGTCAATATCTGTGCTCGGATTGGATAAAAATCCTCATTGGGTAGCTGACTATGTCTGCACACACATCTCTCTCTCCTCTCTCTCTCTCTCATGCCGTCATCTGAGATTTTTTTTAAACTGTCAGCTGGCTTTTAACCAGCTTTTTTGTGTCTGACACTTTCTTGCTGTATTTTATAAAAAAAATAAAGGTAGTTGTGGTATAAATAAATTATTTAATAATAATAATAATAATAACTTTGACTTATATAGCCTTTCACAAACCCAAGGACGCTTAACAAACAAGGGGTGAAGGTGTGAGGCCAAGGGAGATTAAATTCCATAAGCCTCAGTGAAGAGGTATGTTTTAAGATGGGTTTTAAAGGTTGTAATAGAGGAGGCAGAGCTGAATAGCAAGAGGAAGCTTGTTCCAGAGCCGATGGTGCACTGACACAGAAAGCTCTGTCACCAAATGTCCGGAGCCTGGAATGAGGGACAGCAAGCAGGTCCTTGTCAGAGGACCGCAGGGACCGTGGACTGAGTGTAGGGTGGAGCAGATCTGTGAGGTACTGAGGTGCAAGTCCATGGAGAGATTTGTATGTCAGTAGGAGAATTTTATATTTGATCCGGGACTTAATTGGCAGCCAGTGGAGCTTCTTCAGGATGGGGGTGATGTGGAGTCCAAGTTTTGTGTGGGTGAGCAACCTAGCCGCAGAGTTCTGGACATACTGAAGTCTGTCAGTAGCCTTGCTAGGCAGACCGAAAAGGATACCATTACAGTAGTCGAAGTCGGGAGGTGATGAAGGAGTGGATGAGGGTCTCAGCTACAGAATTGGAAAGCCACTGTCTGAGTCTGGAGATGTTCTTGAGATGGTAAAAGGCAGTTTTAGTAGTGTTTTGATGTGCTGTTGGAAGGAAAGGGTGGAGTCCATAATGACGCCTAGGTTGCGTACTTGAGGGGATGCAGAGATAGAGCAGCCATCCACGTCCAATGTGATGTTACCAACCTTTTGAGGAGTGACTGTGGGGCTGAACACCATGAGTTCTGTTTTGTCATTATTGAGTTTGAGGAGGTTATTGTCCATCCAGTTCTTGATGTCCTTCAGGCAGTTGATAAGTGGCACTGGTGGAAGGGGAGTAGATGGCTTGATGCTGATGTAGAGCTGGGTGTCATCCGCATAGCAGTGGAAGAGGAGTCCATGTTTCGGATGATCAACCCAAGGGTAGCATGTAGATATTGAATAGTAGCGGGCCAAGCACTGATCCTTGAGGCACTCCATGAGAGACTGACGCCAATTCAGAGCGGGTGCCCTTAAAGGTGATGTATTGTTGCCTGTTAGTGAGATAGGATTGAAACCAAGAATACACAGTACCAGTGAGGCCAATGAGTTCGAGAGGCGAGAGAGAAGAATGGAGTGGGAGACTGTGTCGAAGGCTGCAGAGAGGTCGAGGAGAATTAAAATGCTGACATGGCCAGAGTCAGCTGCCATAAGAAGGTCATTTGTGATTTTGATGAGGGCAGTTTCTGTGCTATGATGTGTCCGGAAGCCAGATTGAAATGGCTCGTAGAGGTTGTGGTGTAGTATATGATGGTTGAGTTGGGCTGCCACAGTTCTTTCCAATAACTTGCATGTAAAAGGTAGGTTGGAGATTGGACGGTAGTGATTTGGATCATCTGGGTCCAGGCCAGGTTTTTTGAGTGTAGGGATCACCGCCGCAGTTTTAAAGCTGGTGGGGACCACCCCAGAAGATAGCGAGGTGTTGATTATGTTGACCAGTGTGGGACATAGAGTTGGAAGACATGCCTTGACCAAGGCAGTCGGCATTGGATCCTGTTTACTGGTTGAGGCCTTAGCTTTTGATACTAGCTCAAGAACTTGAGCTGTATTAGCGGGGAGAAAGAGGAGAGGCAGTCCTGCGGTGTGGAGACAGTTGAAGAGTTTATGTCCAGCAACGGTGTAGTTGGGTGGGAGGAGCTGGACAATTGCAATTGCTGGTGGATGGTTTCAACCTTTTTTTGGAAATGTTCCAGGAACCTGGAGCATAGGCCAGCAGCGTCAGATGGTTGAGGAGGATCAGGTGGGCAGAGTAGGCGGTTGATAGTGGAAAAAAGCTGTTTAGGTTGATGTTGTTGGTTGCCAATGAGTGTCGAGTAGTAATTAGTTTTGCACAGGACAGAGCATTTTTGTAGCTCTTAACATGGTCGTTGTAGGCTTCCCGGTGGACAGTGAGGCCAGATTTTTTATAGTATCTCTCCAGCCTCCGCCCTGTGGCCTTCATGAGGCGGAGTTCAGCAGTGAACCAGGGAGCGGGACAGGAGAAGGAGACAGATCGAGTGATGAGGGGGGCTACAGAGTCCAAGCTACCTGACAGGGCCAGGTTGTAGTGATTAACCAAGTCATCAACTGTGCAGTTTGGGGGATCGCTGGTAAGATGGCCTGCAAGGGTATAGGATAGTTCTGATGTGCATACTTTTTTGATTTTACGATAAGCAATGGTCCTTTTAACACATTTCCTGCGTGTGTGCGCAGAAACAGAGAAGGTGACGGCAAGGTGATCAGAAATAGCCAGGTCAAGAGTTTCTAGCTGGGTGGGAGTTATACCTGTAGAGCAAACCAGGTCCAGTGTATGACCTTTAGCATGAGTGGGGCCGTTAACATGCTGTGTAAAATTAAAGCAGTCCAGTAGTGACAAGAATTCTGCAGCGTAAGCATCTCTGGAATCAACATGGATGTTAAAGTCACCAAGTAAGATGGTAGCTGGAGAGGTGGGGCAAATCAGAGCAAGAAGGTCAGAAAGCTCAGGCAGGAAGCTAGCAGATGACTTAGGCGGGCGATAGACAAGGACCACCTGTAGCTGCAGAGGCCCAGACAGAGCAAGGTGAATGCACTCAAATGAAGAGGCGTGTACTGGAAATTCCTTTATCTGGATATCTGCATGATGTATAACAGCCAGTCCCCCACCACGTCCAGAACTACGGGGCTTTTGAATGTAACTATAACCTTAGGGGTAGCTTGGTTAAGTGCAAAAGTCCATTTGGTTCTGCCAAGTTTCAGTCAGACACAGGAAATCCAGTTTCCTGTCAGTTATGATGTCCTGTATGAGTGGAGCTTTATTATTTAGTGAGCGAAGTGTTCAGTAGCATAAATGAGGCCGACTTATGGACAGATGTACTGGGATGGGGATGACATCATCAGCCCGCTCCAAGGGCCGTAGGGTTAAATGAATGTAGCGCTGCTCACTCTGATGACGTCGTCGCTGAGTAGTGATGCACCGAATAGCAGGAGAAGCCGGAGATGTGTCCATGTAAACAAACTTATGTCGGGCAGCCCTGTGCACATAGCGGAGGCGACGTAAGAGATGGAGAGATTTAATCACCTCAAGGCAGACGTTACTCGGTACAATGTGAGAGGTGAGATTCCTGAGTTCCAAAGCGGAGTATCGTAGGAAAGCCATGATGTCGGAGGAGACCGCTAGCTTGTCAACGCTTGCCGGCGTTAGCTTACAAGCCGCAGACCATCCACCAGAGAGACACAGCCAAGCCTCAACAGAGACTACTGTGGAGGATCAAGTTGTCATCAGTGGTAATTACTGCGTTTGGCAAATTTAGGATCATCAGAGCAAAGCCAAGGTTTGGCTTTAGCCAGTCGAACAACTCTGCAAGGTTAGTGTAGTAGCTGGAAGAAGCCCCTGGATTAGCAGAGCCGTAGCGTAGCCAAAGCACATAGAGAAAAAGTTGCATGAGTGTGAGAAAGTGAATCCAACTATCATACGTAGAAAAAACGGCTTAGTGAAGCATTATTTAAAATAATATGACAATATTACCCCCCTCTGTCTCTCTCTTACTCACTCACACACATACCTGGCCTGCACCACGAAGCAAGTTCAACAAATCCAGGATATGTTTCCGTTATCTGGCTTTACTAACCCTAAAAATCGCGACGGGATAAGCGGCACCACAAAGCTGGTTATCAACTCAGTAAATTAACCCCAGGTTTCCTGACCCAGCCAGGAGCGCATTCACATAAAAGAGGCGGTGTTAGCAGCAGATGACCAAACAGACATGAACAGGTCCACTGTCAGCAGAGCGTCATATTTTACGATCGAGGATTAAACTGTAACACTACAGAAATACGACAGTAGCACGGCTGAAACTGACACATGCAGGGAGACAGACAATCGCAGTCAGTGTGAATGTCTAAATGAACAGGCGTAGTCTATAATAATGCGTTGATAAAAAGTGTTCTTATGAGCTGCAGAAAATATCAGCCTTAGTCTTTCAGCTCAGCTGTGTGTTGGCGTTTCCACATTAAAAGACTCGGCCGTTCTCCCTCACTTTAAAAAAACTTGTCGCCACTTCAAAAATGAGATTAATTTATTTAACACACTCAAAAGTGTTCCAAACATTGTTCTAAATTAACTTCATAAAGCAATGACACGGAAAAATCCCTTCATGCCAAAAAAATGAGCTCAAAAAACGCTTTGAAAGACTGAATCTGAACATTTAGGCTGCTGAAAACTCACCGTCCCACCTTTTGCACCCACATCGGAAAATCTGGGACAGAACATGACTACAGTCTCTGTAGTCGGCCTTAGAAAGCTATACTAACCTAAATAAACAGCCTACGCTCATATAAAAAATTTAGTATTTCAATATCCCTACTAAACTGCTCATAATATTCAGCCTCACATAAGAAAAACAAAATCCATTTATTTTAACGGCTGCGTGAAACGGACTGGGAGCAAATAAAAAATCTTAAAGACATTTAAAGGCAGTAAGTAGGCTGATCCTGCTGTACTGTAAAACCATAGACTGTATATAAAAAATGGACGTAGTATCCGTGGACGCCACCCGTTGGTTTCTGAAGAGCAGTTTTGAAGCCCGAATTAGCGGAGCCGCCGTCGCCATCTTGGCGCTGCGCCACCGCTGCCACTCCCGGATAACCATAAATGGGCAAAGAGGCAGAGTCGTGGGTGGGGCTGAGGTGACGTGTTGCTGAAACCACTCCCGCCTAGCCCGACATGACCGAAGTTAGCTCATGCTAAGGAGCTAATGCTATATGCTATCCTCGTTAGCAGAGGTAGCTTCTAAACCCCGGTGCTGTACGGTGGAGGTTGGAACCTGTGGCCGCTTTGGTACCAGTTTATCGTCGCCAGCTCATCAAGGTAAGGCATCGGAAAATATTAAAATAAATCACAATTCTGTTATTGACATTATACTTTACCAGGGTTTAAATGCTTAATATATAAATAAGGTAACGTTATTTTGCAACACCAACGCTAACAGTTAACTATAAATCAGTTATTAATGACATTAATTTTCACTTAACGCTACATCTCATACAAACAATCTGAAGCCGAATCAATTAACGCTAACCCTTTTACATAACGGTAGTTACGAAGTCGCTTATCTGGACGTGACCTCGGTATGTTACTTGTAATAAACATAATAAGCTAGCTGTAGAGTCCTTAGTTAACTTAATGATGGAACCTGTAAAACGTTCAGCCATCGCTGTTGTCACGCTTATTAATTCCCCACACCGTTATATTGAGTAACGCTGCTGCTGTCGGCAGGGCTGTGTGGGATTATTGTCTGGAAAAGGACACTTAAGAGAAAGAAACTTTTATATTTGTCACAAGGTTCTTGTTGAGGATCTGATGCCTCCAGCCTGCTTTAACTGTAAGTAACGCTAACGCTACTAGAACAACTTGGCTGCTGGACATTTGACAGCTGATAAAATTGTCTGTCTTAAGCAGACAACACAAAACATTTAAAGACTGTCTCCTTTGTTCCATCTCTCCCACTTATGTGACATAATAGTGCTGTCAACATTAAAACACTGAGGCATCTTTTAGAAGAGCATCTAAAAAATTAGAATACTGTGGAAAAGTTCATTGTGAGCACCAGACTGAGAGATTACAGGCTTCAGAAACCTTTGCAGGTGTTTTGAGTTAATTAGCTGATTAGAGAGCTCGTCTCCAGTTGACATTTCTGTATAGTTTATAATACAGAAATGTATTTTTTATTCTAAAATGTTTATACATTTAAACTGTAATGAAGATGAAAACAAAAGGGTTTGAAATGCTTCACTTTGTGTAATGAATCTAGAATAGATCAGATTCACTTTTTTGAATAGAATTACCTCAGAAAATTTACTTCACAACAATATTCTATTTATTAAAGACTCATCTGTATTATTTTATATTTATATTTTTCATCACCTGAAGCATTTTCCTCCAGAGTCACTCTGTGGATCAGATGTCCCACCTGGTGCCAGAGAGCTGCACAGACCTGGAAGCCTTGTTATTGTCGGGGAAGTCTGTATCTGTTGGCGTGGACTGACATGGAAAGGCGTTCTCTCTTTCTGTTACTTTGAGTTGTAAATATTGTACATATTTGTGTTATAGGTCCATTTAAAAAAGATATGGTTTATGCTTCACATTGTAATAAATCCTATATATATTAGCACTCCCTGTCTTTACTAATTACTGAAAAGCTAATGGTAAACCACAGCAAAAACATGAAACATTAAAACTGACCTCTTGCTAAAGAACATCAGTCTGGTATAAGTTAAAAAGTAAAAATACTCCCGAACGTTTCACATGAAATTTTGAAAATATGCAGTGTACTTCTGTGTGTGCAGGAGTATTTTTACTTTCTACCTTATACTTTAAGATAAATAAGGAGCCATACACCCAGTACCCCTATACTGCATAACAGAGCCTGAAGTTTCTGAAGAGCGCCTTGTTTGCTGCTCTGATATGTCTAGTTCAAAACAGAATAATGTGGGCACATCCAGACCATCCTGTGAGTAAGCGCTGAAACAAAGAATGATCTGCACTTCATTTTTTACTTTCTACTAACATGTAAATGTTAGCCTATAAATAACATCTTAATATTTCCATTTACAGCCATTAACTATAATATATTAAGTTTAGATCACACTGTTTAAAATTAAAATATAAAACTGATAATGAAGAATTATTTTATTATGTATAATTAGTTTTATATACATTATAACAAAGTATTCCAAATACAAAAGCAATAGTTTGACAAATAAATAAACTCTTGTCTTGCATTTATGAAAACAACAATATTAAAAGGTTACAAATGTAAAAGTAGTTTTATATGACTTAAAATGTGTTGAGAGTAATTATAATGATAGAGTCTGTTGATAAGAACCCAGTGTCATAAATTCACGTCAGTAGTGTTCAGGTGTTGTGAGTAAAAAGAAAAGCAGGAGCTGAAGAGATGGAAGATGGAGCTGCTCTCTCCTGAAGAGCTGGACACAGCTAATCACATCTGGAGGGTTCTGCACTCAGCTCCTCTGGTACCTGTAAAGACAACAATGGGTAGGCAGTTAAGCAAATTTCAATCCACCAAACAAACTCAGAGGCAGCTCTCACACCACCTAATTCTCGACTTGACTAAACCATCGCCTCTAGTTACAGCCCAGCTACCTGTCTGCAGGCAGAACGCCGCATTAACGTTATATGCTGACAAAAAGATGGATGAAAATCTCTGCAGGTAACAGTTAGCCTACAACAGCTGTTCTGCCGAATTATGCATCCACCTCTTAAGCTCCTTATCAGAAACGTCGCTGATCAGATGCAGTTTTCACCTCAGATTGTTTGCTGAATCTCAATGAATGCTACATCTGAGTGTAATAACTTATTGATGACATTACACTGCCTTTAATATGTACTCTGAATCAATCAAGAATAGTAAGTTATAACGCTATCGCTATTAAACAGTAACGCTACACTCGGAGGTGCACGGCTCCCCTCGGAGAGACAGCTAGCTCAGACAGTGGCATCGGTGCTCTTCGGTGTGACAGTTTCAAGCAGCCGCTGCCCCGCCTCCACCCCGCTCTCTGACTTTAAACCCTTCGTGGTCCATCGGGGTCAGGAGCAGAAACTTCTAATAGTACCTGACTAGTATCTGACAGTGATTCCGCTACAGGACGCGGCTAAATCTCACATCGCCCGTTAGTAAAAGTTACCGTTAGCATAACATCAGCTAACTGAGCTGAGCCTTTTACTTAACAACTTCACACAGATGCCTTTTTTTTCCCAAAGCATTATCACCCTAATGTCTAACTCTAAGGTTAATCTAATAACGCTACATTTTGGCTTCTTTCTTCTTGCTGACTTGTCTTTGACTCATAAAAGCTGTGGTTAAAACACACTAACTTACTTACTTCATGATATGGCTAATTAGCGTAACGAGCTTACGTTAAACTAACCGGCTGTATGTCGATACCTGTTAAATGTTAACACATAAATAAAATACAGAAATTTCACTCACCAAGTAGAACACGGATTTCCTGGAGGTTCTCTCTCCAATGAACTGCACAGCCTGCCATTAATCATCCGGTATCTGCATGTAGAAATGTCCAAAGCCTCCGACAGGCTGAGCCTCAGAGCTCCGGTAGCTGAGTGAGGCTAACAGACGGCGGTCACAGTGCTACGAGTGGCAGCGGCTAGAGGTGCCTGTCAATCAAAGCGCCACGCCTCTAATAATGCAGAACTTTAAGGCTTAATATAATTTAAGCAGGTGAGTTATAAAAAATTCACCCCTCACAGTTGTCACAAAGGGCAAAATTAGCGATATGCACTAAAACCATTTTTGAACCAGGCTGTAAACATGTTTTATTCTGCTGTAAAGTTGGGCATTTTAACATGGGGGTCAATGGAGATTGACTCCTTCTGCAGCCAGCCTCAAGTGGCCACTCGATGAATTGCAGTTTCAGACACTTCCGTATTGGCGTCAGGCGGAGACCGAAGTTTGCCGCTTGGTAAAACCTGTGGGCAACATTAGCCTGAGGCTTTTAATCAGTCTCTGTAGGATCGCCATAGTCAAGAGTTTCTCCACATCACCGCTGCAAACATAAAGCAGCCTATTGGCTAAAACAGTTTGTGGGATTTCCTACAGATGGTGATGTCATTTTCCAGAGAGCTGATTGGTCAGATGGAATGTGTTTGGTTTACTATATTTTCAAATGGGGAATATTAGTAGCGGGTGTCGTAACGCCTTATGCGTGTCTGTTTTTTTTTTTTTTTTAATTTATTTATTTAAAAGGGACAGTGCATATTAATGAACATCTTAGCTTTTCAGCAATGTAAATATGCCAGAATTAGCCGAAGGGCTAATTTACATCTGTAGTCCCCTGTCAGGTCATCGTAACACAGCTAAACATTGAGAATGGAAACAAAACAACACAATTTAAAAGACGCCACAAGTTTCAACAACATATTATAAAGACATCACAGTTAGCTCTTGTGTTGAAGAGCTGTATAGTGCAGGAAGGTGCTGCATCTAGTACGACAGACACGCATTACGTACACATACGCAGTAAAGTGCTAATCCATTTACCTAAGGTGCATTATGTTAAAGTGCTATTTAAAGAAGTAAAGTGCTGGATCTGGTATGTTATACATATATAAACAAATAAAATACAAAAGTAAACAAACCCATACACATAAAAACATCAAAGTCTGTTAATGGTCACAAATTTGATGTGTCTTGAGCCATTGTTTGAGTTGGTTCTTAAAGCTGGGGTAAGTTGTACATTCCCTCACGACAGCCGGTAACTTGTTCCAGATCTCAGACCCCTTAACTGACAATACATATTGTCCAAATGTTGTACGCCTGTGAGGCACCATACAGTCACCTCTCGTGGAGGCCCTGGTTACAGTTCTGCCCCCTTCAGTTGTTTTAATTTAATGTACTCACTTAATGGAGGTGGGGCAAGTCCATGTAGGATCTTATATATAGCACAGGCATATTTGAACTTCAGAAAATTTTCAAAGCTTAGCAGGTTATATTTCTGTAGGATTAAGCAGTAATGATATGAAAGCTGTTTCCTATCGAAGATTTTTAAGGCTCGCTTTGAAGAGTGACTCTATTGGTTTGAGTGTTGTGGCATTTGTAAGTGACCAGTTTGTAAAACAGTATTCAATGTGAGAAAGGATCATGGAATGGAGAAACATTCTGGCTGCATTGCCTGAGAGTGATGGTCTGATATGTCTAAAGTTGGAAAGATTAAATTTAACAGTTTTGAAAGCCTTTTGACATGATTTTTAAAGGACAGTGTGGAATCTAGTACAACGCCAAGATATTTAAATTCATTTCCAATTTGTAGTTCTTCTTCTTCAGGAATATATTTGAGTGTGTCCTATCAATCGGCCGCTTGGAAAACATCATACAAACAGTTTTTTTAGTGTTCAATAGTAGACATGATTTTGGGGACTGTGTCCCCTTCAGCCAGTGACGCCACTACTGAGGAGGAATGCCCCGTTGTTGCAGATCGGTTATAAAGGGCTTGTGTTCTCACGATAAATCCATCCCTTTCCCTAACTCTACAGTTTGCTTTTCGTAACATTTAGTTCCTGATAACAACACCGTATCACATAGAGTAAAAGTACCCTATATTACAATGATAAGGATAAAAAGGTTTTGGTGTTCTCTTGCATAATCAGTTTAAATCAAGAATGAAAAATAATCACTTGTGGATTTGAAACATGTTGTTACTGAGAAGGTTTTAACTTTGGGTCTAAATAAATGCTTCTTCTCTCATCTGTCAATGAAACAGGTTACAATGTCAGTCATCCCAAGAGTTAGACAAGAACGAAAAATAACACATCCGAATCATTGTGTTACCGAGAGCGAAAAAACAACACCAACCTATTTCACTATCGTTTACAACAAGTCACGGGCTATTTCTTTTAGCTCGTCATCATCGTTGTTAAGTGAATGGACTGTTTGTGTAACTTAAATAGGCCTACATGTTTTAACACAGATGGAATGCGATCCCGGGTGATCCCCATCGTGTGTGTGTGTGTGTGTGTGTGGGTCCCCATCGCTCAGTGACATCACTACTCAGGAGAAATGCGTATCAGCTTTGAAAGCCGTCCCCTCAGAAAATCCCATCATGCTTTGCAATGTTTGGTTTTGTTTAAATTTATTTAATTTTAAAAAACAGCAAAATCCAGCGCTGCTCACAACGATTTCTATTAAGGTTAAATATATAAACCGGGTATGAGGTGTATCGTTGAGTTACATTTGTAACTGCACCGCTGCGCCCCTTAGTGGACCATGTGTAAAGAGAAACCCCCATAAACAATGACTGCACTGCAGTGGCCCCTTGAGTGGTGATGTCAAAAGAAAATCCCCTTAAACAGTGAATCAATCAATGAAACAATGAATCTCTCACACACAAAGACAAATTACTTCCATCACAAGAAGAAGTAAAGATTCTCTGCATTATACACTTTAAATCTAGACATTTCCCCCATCGTATTAGTGAGGCATAAGAAATACTTTAATTAACTTAGGTGTATTTAGTTAAATGGAATATCACAAATTTCATAGGGTTCTTAAATGTTTGTGAAACACATAGGGATTATAATACACTATATTTAATTAACATGGGTAACTGTAACGCCATGAATTTTATAGGGTTTCCTAACGGGCTATTTTGCACAACCCCCATCCAGCCACCAGCGCCATAAAACCCTCCCAGTTTAAGCTGGGGTTCAGGGAGCATTGCATTATACAAGATTTGTCTAATGGCTATCTGCAGTCCCTGGACAAATGCAATGCTAATGCAAATGATTCAAATTCAAGTTCAAAATACATTAAATACTAACATTTGTCATAGATCTAAATATACATCCAATAAGCCATTCCACCCTACACTATGCAATTTTTCTAAATAATCTTCGCCATGATTAAATAACACAATAAAAAAATAGACTCTGTGTCTGTCCCTTCTAAAAAAAATTAAAGGCAGATTATGGTAAGGCAGAAATTCTTTTAGGGATTCCTTTTTTTCTCCACTAGCGGTTGACCTTGATGCTCTGATCATGTGCTCCTGATGGGTCAAATTATTTAGAACATTATAGCCTAAATTGTTGTGATTAATTGTTGTGATTAATTGTATTGCCATCATTTCATTGAGTGCAGTGTCCGGCCATTTAAAGTATTGTTTTAGAGTGTAAAGGTTAGGATCACAATGTTAAAACTCTAAAGCTCTTGTCATCATTTAAAGAGTTATTTTATAGTGTAAAGTTAAGATCACAACGCTGAAACTCTATAGCTCTGAGAGTGTGTGGTCCTCTGTGTGTCTAACTGCCCCGAGGCAGAAACAGTAGCACATGTGTGTAAGCAGGCACTTGTGCTCTGAGAGCAGAGCCAATGAGCACAGCAAGACATTATAAAGACACCAGAAAAGTTCAAATGTAGAAGCAGAATTTGTGAATATTGAATAATGTGAATATACATAACTACATCACATTAGGAATGTCTTTAGCACACAGGACAAAAGACTACAGCTTATTCCACAAAGTGAGATTTTGGTGAAAACAGCCTGATCAGGAGAGGGCAGGTCATCATTTTGAGTAGTAACCTTTAATCACTCTTAATTCATCATTTCTAGTTAATCCATTTATTGTTTTTAATCATTATTAATAAGTAATCAGTCTTAATTCATAATTTTAATCATTGCATTATCCTTATGTAGTATTAATCATTAATCGTTAGTATTTCGCTTAGTAATCATTATTAGCTTATTAAGTATCCTTACTTTCTTTTTAATCTTTGAACATTACCAAGATGTGTCTTATTTTCTACTAAGAAGTGTTGTGCTGTTATCATGAATCCAGTAACAAAGTGAAGCTCCCTGAGTGGGAGAATGGACTGTAGACACTGATACTGTGCAAACCTTGGTCAGCTGTTATCTACTGTGGATTTATGACAGCAGGGAGGCTGCAGGAGGTCAAAATCTGCTGTAACAAGTGCAGGCTTGGGTCTACTGATATCCACTGTTGTTATAACTTGATAAACTGCTAAAGTGTCATTCTACTCATATTAAGACTACATGTTTAATTACCAATTAAGACTACATGCTTAATTACTGAGTAAGGGCTTGATTGTCCACTTCTAACCATTGATGCTAGTATGTGAACTTCAAGTGAACTTGCCCTTGGGCGCTTGGTGAACCTGCTGACGAAGGCAGAGTGAGTGAGTTTCAAAGGATGCAGAGATGGTGACAAGAAAAGTAGTAAAAAGTCACAATAACAACAAAATTACTGTAAGAAACCAATCATTGATGATAGGCCCAGCACAGCACTTGTTATTCCTGTAGAATTTTTTTAAGAAATATAACTGTGTGTGGAACTATATACTCTTAAATGCAGAAAAACTGTGACATTTGAGTTTCAATGTAAATGCTGAGTTTCTTATCCTGTAAGATAACAAAATATAGAAAGTCAACGATACAGAAGGATGAATGAAAGCTGGAAAACCGGTAAAAGTCGTTAAACAACATTTGTGAACAGTGTAAAAGCAGAAGATAAGAAACTCAGCATAAAGAAAGAAGTGGGGCACACCAGCCCAAAAGGGTATATAAGGCTGTCCGCAGACCATAGAGTCGACTTCGGCCCACCAGCATGCTGGGATGCTGTCCGGGTTTCTGTGTCCTTTCTTGGAATAAACTCTTTTGCAACCGACTCTTGACCGCCTCCAGAAAAGTTTTTGTCTGCAAGTTTTTAACTATTGTGGGGATCTAATAGAGTATTTTCTGACAAAGTTTTATTAAGTTGGTGAAGGTGGGGACTAGGCCTTACTGGCCCAGCCTGGTCAAACATCTGACCCAACACTCCGAGCAGAGTTGTACAAAGCATTTCAGTGGTCAAGGTGTAGTATGGTGACTTATTTTAATCACAAAACAAGTGTCTGTTCACCCTGATATATTTAATAAGTAGGTCGCAATGATGATACTGTTGTGGTTTCCTGTCCAGAACTTTTAAGGCTTGTTTATAGAGTGATTGAATTCTTTTTCTGCTGTCTTGCTTGCTAGAGACCAGCATGAAATGCAATAGTTGAAATGAGAACGAATGATTGAGTTCAGATCCACCATGGGTGCTTTTACAGTAAGTGAGTTTCTCTAAAGACAGCAATGTTATACTTCAGTCAGTGTATGACTTATGTTTAATTGATTTTTATTTCATTTGTATTTGCCTAAATATTTGGCCAATTGTTACTTTTTCTACTGTCTGAGACAGCTTAGCAGCGACTTGTTCAGCAGTGCAGCTGTGCCATCTGCATACATCAGAATATCTACATCATCACACACAGATGTGAGACATAAGATCTTGAGGGATAGCTTTACTTTTTGCTAAACCGTTAACTGTTCTTTGTCTGTCTATATCTTTAGCTAGTTAGCTGTGCAGCTAGCGGTCTGTCAGTACTGTCTTCCCAGTGTTCAAACTGGTCTTTGTGAGTCTCGGAGGCTGTGCTCGGTCCGGCTGCTGTATTCACTTGGAAGCTGGAACCAGACCTCACAGAGTCTGCCTGACAGGGTGGGGTCATAACTAATATTCAGCTACTGGCATACTGTAAAGGCCAACCAATATCTGCGACAAGTCACTCCCTAGCTTTGTGTTTTACAGGAAACATGTGGAATCAAAATAGCACTCTGCCTTTCCTTTCATGGGAACTTTAAATAATCCCCATGAGTAATCTCTATTTTTCCAAAATGTATTTTTTTCTGTACTGTAATGGAAGTTACTTTTTTTGTATCCTCAGACATAACGCTGTTACATGTAATCCGTTACTCCCACGGTCAAGTTTACCCACAGTAGTTATCTTTGGTTGAGTGCTTACCCCACATACAGCAGCCTGCATCATGGCATCGAGACTCCCTTCCGGTGAATCCAAGTTCCCAGAAATGAACTGCTCTGTCACTTTTCTTTTGAACTCATCCTCTTTTGGTGTCATACTAAGCACATGTCTGTAGCCAAAGGCAGCCTGACACTGCTGGTCGTTCTCATCACAGGGCTTCAGCAGTTTCTCCTTGTTGGTGTTAGTATAAGGAAGGACTGTCTTATCCACAAAGGCACCAAACCCTGTAGTTACAGAAACGACTAGTATTAATGACTTGTTTTTTCTTTTTAGCAATTCTTGAAAGGTTTATGAAACATTTTACACCACAGAGATATATAAAGAAATAACATACTGAAATCAAAGGCTGCACTAAAGAATAAAGCTTTGTGTAAGCAGTTTGTACAAATAGGGTACCAACACAATACATACTGGTAAGTACAAAGAAGGGAGCACAAGATATAAGGCCTAGGTACACAGGATCATGCTGTGATGTATATAAGCTGTAATAGTGATTAACCTGACTGCTCTGAATTTAAGCTTTCCATTGTTTTTTCTACTTTCATGCCGAGCTGACATCAGCAAGAGAGGGATGTCCCGTCGGTCACATGATCTGCTCCAGGCACAGCACACCCTCAAAATACAGGCACCCGCTCAGTCTGTGTCAGTTATCCGCTCTCTCTGCTCATAGTACTTTATTCAGCACTAACTCCCCCCTATCCACTCTGCTCAAAGCAACTCTTCAAGGCTTCCTGGAAGTTAGCCAATCAGAAGAAAGTGGGCTTTTGTGGAGGAGGACCTTAAAAAGACAGGAGCTCGAGAAACCAGGGTTCAATTCCCCACTGTGACCCATCCACCAATGTGTCTCTGAGCAAGACACTTAACCTTTAGTTGCTCCAGAGACGCATGCACCTCTGATGGAAATAGCATTGGAAGTTGCTTTGGATAAAAGCGTCGGCTAAATGAATAAATGTAAATGTAACTATTTGTGTGGTTTCTAGCCCGTGAAAGAAAGAGAGAAGAAAAGCAATAGAGGGAAGAAGATGGTCCGAACCTTTGTTTTAAAAATTTAGTTCTTCTCAACAATATTTTTAGTTCTTGTGGGTTATTTCTTATTTCACTTTTTTAATTCTCCACCTTATTATAATGTTTTAGTGTTTGCTCACAAACAATTCTGCCCATCTTGCTGTTCCCTCCAGTTCTCACACACCTACACTTCTGGTCTCTGAACACACTGGCTTGCCTCACACAGTCCTGTTCCTTTCTCTCTGCATGTGTCTGCTCTGGTGACTTTCTTTGACAGTAGTATGTCTTATGGTCGCTCAAAAAACACAACATGCATTTAGATTTTTTCAACAGCAATCCTACATTTTCACAACAGCAGGTGGGCTGAGTGTGAAGGAGGCTTTTTGGTAATGAAAGGCACCTGCAACAACAGGTGCGTTCACTGTTACTGTTTATGGTCTGTTCTTGGAAAATATCCACAGTGTCTACTTCTTTAATGTTTGGCACACACTAGAGGATTTTTAAAAACTTAACCAGTTTTCCAAATGTGGGATACCACAGACATAACTACTTATTTAGCCAATTTTTTATATTTTAATCTTAAGAACCCACGCACCAGGCCATTCAGGCAAGATAGTTGCACTTATGTGTGCTATGTTTTGCACAGAAAAAGACAAAAAAAAGAATAAATGCGACTGGAGAAGAGTGAATCAACATTGTTTATACATTTTAAAGCACAAGCAGGGACATCACTAGGATTGAAAGACGGGGGGCTTAGCCCCCAGGGTATGCATAACTTGCGCTTGCAAAATCTTTGCACTTGCAACTTTTGTTGCTGTAAAGCTACAGAGATATTCTCCTTTACCATTTCTCTGTTGAACAAACGTTACTGTAATGTTGGCTGCACAGGGGAATTTTCTTAATCCAGAGAAAATGTCTTGCTCCTGCTGACTTCTTCTGTAGGTTATGACCAGGGCTTGACATTAACTTTTTTGCTCACTAGCCCTGGTTATGACTTAAATGCTATCTAGCTGCTCATGTAAATGTGTGATAGTAATACCATATCAAATCCTCCTTAGATATATTGCAAGTCCAAAGAAGGAAGATTTGTAGTACAGATTACTATAGGCCAGGGGTCGGCAACCTTTAACACCGAAAGAGCCATTTGAACCCGGTTTCCACGGAAAAGAAAACACTGGGAGCCGCAAATACTTTTTGACATCTAAAATGAAAAAAAAAACGCATTTATTTAAAAAACAACAACAACAACTTCCCTTTCATGCTTCGGGGTTCACTGAAGCATGAAAGGGAAGTTGTGGCTCCCAGCCATACACTTATTAGTGCTTTAACTATACTTTTGAAGATGGGCTATCTTATCTAAAATGAAGATAACACTGTATATATTGCTTTTTCTTACCTTTACACTTTTGTATAAACACCTATTGTGTGTTGCTTATGAAAACCCGAATCCATGAATTGCTACAGAGAAAATTAAATTTTATCTATGTAATGAACACATTTTGAATTCTTGAAAAAATAATAGGCTAATGTCTGAATGTCTCTTTCAAATAAATTAAAAGCTCAACTTAAATTATCTTTAAATTAAATATTATATGTAGCAAACAAAAGCAAAAAATGCCGTGGAGTCGTCAACCTTATATCGCCTTTGGGCTTTCAGAGCATGTAGCGGAGCCTTGACCTGAATTTAAAAATAAAGTAGTACGTACTGTATGGTCCTGACTCGAACCGGCGACTTTGGGTACGGGAGGCGGACACGCCGACGAGGAGGCTAAAACAAATCGGCCCTAGTGTCGCCGCCAGTGCATCTTTTAAGGTGTCGGGGAGTGAGGTTTTACTCACTGCACTGCCTCGCAGGCTTCCGTTGCACTTGCAGGACTGTAAACTGTCATCTGTGAGGCGTGAACGGTGTTTGTTTTTAATGTAGTTCATGGTGGATTAAATACTTACTAACTAGTTATTTTTTTAGTAATTTATTTTCCCAAGCCACTCGGAGCCGCAGTATTAGGATGAAAGAGCTGCATGCGGCTCCGGAGCCGCGGGTTGCCGACCCCTGCTATAGGCTATATGTGGTATGACTGCTTGCAAATGCAAATTGTTATGCATATTTCACTCTGTATCACTCACTAGGTTGAATATATCTTCCTTCACCATTCATCTTTAAAATATGGCTATCAACATCCATGAGCACAAGCAAATACACAACACGTTGAATTTAAGATTAAATCTTTACACTCCTCACACTGCAGGATTATTTGGGCCAATAATCTGTTCCAACCAGTTACCCAATCAGCCAGAGACGCTATCTGGTAGTAGTGTGAGGTCAGCTACCACTTGACATCTCGCTCTCTCTATGTGTGTCTCGCGAAATTCTAAGCAAAAAATGGACAACGATAACACTAAAGCTCAAAGAACCATCCTGCTGTACATGAGACAATCTCTCATAGAGGTTAACATTCAAAAAATTCATATCGAAAGGGGTGGTGTCAGAAAATGATCGATATGACCCCGCTGGCATCCAGACTGCTGAATATAAGCACCAAGAATAATCAACTACACCACTGGAGTCAGGGACCTGGGTTTTGCTGAAACATCCAGATACCTGGCCAACACTGTCAACAGAGAAAGCACAGGAAGAAGAAAAGGATGGGTTAAGGAAGGTGCTTACTTACCATACTGAATGATCACCCTCCTGCAGGTGTCTAATTATCTGCCACTCTGCAGTGCTCCTTCATTAGCAGCAGTAGCTGTTCAGTATAAGTGTTCATGGACTAATAACTACACACATGCCTCCATATTTGGTGTTAGGGTTAGGGGTTAGGTTTGGTGTTTTTTGCCATCACACAGTTCCCAGCCCTGCATGTGAAGACAGTCGTGCCAGTCCCGTGCTGTGTTTTTTTGAGGTATGATGCATCTGTGTGCCAGCATTTTAAGAATCATGACAAGCTTTAGCTAAAGGTCTCCAGAGCCACAGACAAGGAAGGAGGAAACAAATTCTGTACATTCTACTTGCTGTTTTCACTAAGTTGTGTCTCTTTTCTAAAGGGTTACAAATGATACATATTAGAATTTTAGACAATTCAAGATGTTGGATTAAGATTGCAATCTTATTACCTATTTGGGCATGTTCAGTGATTTTACTCAGAGCTGTAAAAAGGTCTTTTCCCAGTCCTTTAACATTTGCCAAGTCATCTTTCATGGAGTAAGACAGGTCCATCAGGTAGTAGAGATCCACTGGATAACCCTGAACTCTTTTAAAAGAAACACTGAATGTGGCAGGAAGCCCTGTGAACACACAAGAGAAACAAACAAATGCAAAAAGAATGAAAATTAGAACCTCATGTAAGCAAAACAATATATAATGTAAACATATTTGGACTTCTCAAAATGTGATCATGCATAAATACAGATAATGACAAAGTGTGTAGAAGGGTTACACACAGTAGCTCTGCTTTAATCTTGAGAAGTTGCAGAGCTGCAGTCTCTATTCATTCAATTTACACTGTAAATTTCCAGCTAAACTGAGGCTTTATGAAGACCCTTTGTCTCTATCTCTGTCTCTCTCTCTCTCCTGCCATTCACCAGTCTTGTGCAGAGTTTTGCATTTATGGTTTTAAGTTTTATTCTTTTTACATGTTTATTTACAGCATATAAAGTTGAAATGTATATTGTAATTGACTGTATATTAACTTATTGGGAGAAAAATGGTAGTTCTAAGTAAAATCAGATGTTGAGCACCCCCATATAGCCAAAATGGCATGATATTGTTGAACCCCCTGTGGATATTGTTGGCTTCTCCTCCCGACCCTCCACAGCGGTTTCTCACATTTTCTTGCTATCTCTCTAGCTCTTTACCTCTCTCTCTCTCTCTCTCTCTCACCCTCAACTGGTCAAGGCAGATGGCCACCCACCTTGAGCCATGGTTCTCATGGTTTGAAAATTCTGCCAAACTGGCCTGCTAGCATTATATCAAGCTCATGTCAGATTATGGTATTTTCATGGTGGAAAAAAAAAACTTTGATAATGGCTGATGCTGAAATAGATCTCAGCCAGGACAGCAACAGTTTTTCACATAATCACTTCCTCTTTAGTGGTTTTGGATACAAGATAAAAGCGTGAGAACATTTTTTGCAGCAATGCTTTATTTTGAGATGAATTTTTACTTTACTTTTACTTTTAAAAAAGGACATTCAAAAGGGCCGGTGGCTTGTTTGACACATCTCTAAAATAGCCATCAGAAAAGACCCTGAGATTGGATTCCCATAAAATGACAATTGCAGGAATTTCTCCTGTTTGGAGATAATTGGGAAATTAATAATTTTCCATAGGGTGATGGAAGTAGACCAAATGCTGGAACACAGACTGCAGCACACATAAAGCAGCACATGCTTTATTGGGACCATGTAAAACAGTCTATTTGTAACAAAAATTTTTAAGAGGGTGAGAAAAAATATTCACCCGATCTGGGGATCAAACACAAAACCTTCCAAGTGTGAGCCTTGTGTTCTACTGACTGAGCTAATCAACCACTCATTATAAATGATCATTTCTTATGTCGTATGAAAAAGTGACCCAATGCAACTTGACCGCTGCTGTATATTACTGGAATCTGGAAGAAGAAGAAGAGAAAGAACAAATGCAGTTTGTCCGTTTTGGGCTACTGTAGAAACACAGTGGTGCAACTTAACTATTAAAAACTTAATATTTATGTATGTTGTGGTGCATTCCATTTGATACGGGAAGTTGGAATTTAGGAGTTCCCAGCCGGAAATTTCAAGTGGAACCCCCCCTTAAGTCTGATTTCCGACTCGGAAAGTTGGGAGAACCTCACAAAACCCAACCTCAATTTCCAAGAAGCCTGCTCCCAGAAACAAAAGTAGTGAAAGCTGTAGTAATAAACTGTTTAATGCATGTGTCTCATTAAATTAGATCACATATATCTGTGGACTTGCTGCTAGTTTTTATGTGTAAAAAAATTGTTTAATTGCTAACAATGGCCAGAGGAATCAATCTTGGTTTTCCAACTTATACTTGAATGCTGTCAACTCATGTATAACGTCATTCTCAGCTCCTACCTCCAACTTCCAAGGTAAATGAAATACACCATTATATTGCATTTCTGTCAATAGTTCCTCCTGAATATTACACAGTGAACCTTTAAGCTGATTCCACTCACCAGGACGTAGCGTCAGACTAATCTTCTGTGGACTCAGCTGGACAGGCTCCTGGTTGTTGAATTTCTCAGATAGAGGCTCTTCCTTGACTATGGTTATGTTGTTCTGAGGGGAGATGATTTCTTCCTCGGTCCTGCAGCCTCTCGCTATTAACTTCTCTTCAGTATCACAGCGTGCTGCCTCCTGTTCACCTCGCTTTGGTGAAATTCTGTACAAATGGATTGTAAGAACACACAAAAGAGATAAGAATTGTCTTTTATACTATAAAAATACTGTTATCTGTCTTTTCATATGATTACTCCCTTGTAAAAGGTTTTACCAAAGTACAGTATACTATAAATTCTCAATTAGCAGCCATTATATAAATAATATGAATCTCAACTATCTGTAGTTAGGGGTCCAAGCCTGAGTGGGGCTGGGAACCTACAAATGCCAGGCATCACAGTTCCCAGTTCCAAGGGAGCGGGGAACCAATTGTATGCGTTCTCCCTTTTTTTATTATTTTTCCGTACATAAAAGTGATTTTGCGGCTACACCGTAAGAGCTACAGACACGAACTCATATGGTAGATATAGAGCCACAAGAGTACCTCATCTCGCACAAATCCACACACTTCTATCTCTAGGTGGTGCTATAAGCAAGATAGTTGCGTTTGGGCTTGGGCATTCATATTTGTAGAGGAAATTTTGATCTAAAAAATGTTTGTGACAAATCCCAAAAACAGGAAGTGATGTCATATCTTAGGTTTGGAATGGCTGTTCGACACCAAACTTGTACCACTAATGTGGCATGCCCCCCTGAGGGCCAAAATTTGGTGCAACTAGCCCCTAGGTGGCACTATTTAATGTGAAAAATCTGTATATAACCACCAGTCGGATTGACAGGAAAGTTGAGTCAATTTGTTCAGGATGGTCCCCTGATTCCATGCACCAAAGTTGACCATAATGTGTCCAAGGTGGTGCTGTTTTTGCAGATTAAATATGTCAAAAAAATGCATTTTATATCTCCATAACTACAAGTCCAGTTTATACAAAATTTGGGTCAATTGTTCACATGAAAGAGATGGTTATTGCTGAGACCAAACTTACTCCCCGCTCCTTCCCTCGCCCTAGTGCCATTTTCTCTACCCTAAACCCCCCTCAGTTTAAGTCAGAATCTCCCGCTGTCTCCTCAGCCTGATAAAAGCACAGCACGTACAGTTATTTGTGTACAAAATACAGCAAGCTCTAACTGATATGTGCTGGGTTCAGGCTACAAGGAAAATGGCATTCATGACTCTTGATGACACCACCCTCAGTATGCTGATTCTCAGTTCCTGTCTTGATAGGTAATTCCTCGTCAGCCACATCCTGTTGCAAAAGTGGGGCAGATAACAAACTAAATGTAGCTTTATTAAACATCAGGGCCCGTATTCACAAAGAATCTTAAGGCTAAAAGTAGCTCCTAGTGACGTAATTCTAAGAAAATTCTTAGAAAAGTGGGCGTTTACTCTTAAAATTAAAGAAAAAATCCTAGTAAAGAAAAAAGTAATTCATAAAGCATCTTAACCCTTAAAAGAGCTCTTAAGCTCAGAATTGTTAGGAGCACGGACGAGGACTTTTAAGAGGCTTAAGAGTTTCTTTAGTAGAGGAGAAAATGGCAGAAAGACGAAGAGGGAGAAGAAATGTGTTGCAGGATGACAGTCAGTTAATCAGACGCCATAGATTAGATCGTGCAGGGATCGTGTTTGTGACTGATCTTATTAGATACACGCAAACATCCCTGACACAGCGCAGGAATGAAAGTAATCACTACATTGCGATATTTGGCAATGCAGCGGTGATGATTTGGGTCTGTCACAACCTTCTGTAAGCGTGATCACACAAACAATTAAAGCTGATGATGATACACGGGGCTTTTTGAGCAATGTTGCTGGGCAATCTTGCTAGAGGCAAGTCCGACTATGTTTTAAATGGATAGCGGCGGAGCGGGGCGGGTGGCGGAGTGGTAGGGGAAGGGGATTACGGTAGTAATCTTTACTCATTATTATTGACGACAGCGTTGCCCTGCACGATTGCTCTAAAAGTTGCTCTGTGGATCATCAGCCTTACAGCACTTTCAGCACCTCTTATTGTGTCGCAGTTCATTTCGTTTCCACTGGACATTCCCACCTTGCAGGCTCAAAACTGCATGTATGAATATAGCAGCTTCCCTCTTGCACAACGAGAATGAACCGTTAATAGTTTACGCTTAAGCTCCCTCGCTCTGCTTCTCGCCCGTGCTGTGACACCCAGCCGAATTTTCCTTTTAGAATTGCCTTGTGTTTATCCACTAACTGGTCCAGTTGGGCTTTCTCGCTCTGCTTGGTTTTAATTCCGTGTTTGATCCATTCAAACCAACATTCAAACCACCACTTAAATAGAAACGCCAGCAATCAGTGTTATTGGAAAGAGTGGAACAATTTTTATCATTCCAAGCCAATCAAATACTTTATAGGAAATTAACAGCATGGTAAATAAAAAACAGGATTTATATACACTTATATAATGTGTGTGTGTGTGTGTGTGTGTGTGTGTGTGTGTGTGTGTGTTGTGTGTGAGAGGAGAGAACGGTCAAATAGGAAATGTTACGCATGTAATTTCCAAAGTGAAGCTTACAATATAACCTACACTTAGAATCGCTGTTTTTTTCCTTCTTGGATAACCAACCAATCACAGTCTTCAAAAGATTGTGTTTTTGTCTTTTCCTTGCTCAGAGTTGCTCTCAGATCAGTCCTGAATACCTCTTAAGCTAAGACTCCTAGGTAAAAGTTTTTAAGCTAAGATAAGAGTTTTCTGAGAGGACTCTTAGACTCTTTGTGAATACGGGCCCAGGTCTTTTGCAAGAAAAACATTTTTAATAACTCACAATCTTAATTTCATGTTTTTAACTGAAACTTGATTGGACGAAGATAACAGTGTGTCCTTATCGAGTCAACCCCTCCCAACTTCTGTTTTATGAGTGAAGCTAGAGTGCATAAGAGAGGAGGTGAAGTTTCCATTTTGTTTAATGACTCCCTCCATTGCAAAAAGATGTCTTATGGGAATTTTGCTTCTTGTGAATATATGGCTCTTCAGCTGAATTCCTCTCCTCGAGCTATTTTTCTAAATACAGGTGAAACTTCGAAAATTAGCATATCGTGCAAAAGTTCAAAAGTTTGTTGTATCTGTCATCCTAATAATTCATCACACACAGAAACCTTTGCACACTGAGTCTGATACGTTTTAATTAATCTATTGCGAAAAAATACGCAAAACAATACAATGTAGATTGTAGAAGCAGTGAGGACGACTTTGTTGTAGTCTCTCTTCTTAAAAAGAGAAAAATACATTTTTAGTCCATCCAATTCTGAGATTGTGCAAAGAGCAAGGAGAGTTCCACCTCCTTATTAAGGAGCTGCAGGATTATCCCGATTGATTCAAAGTGTACTTCAGGATGTCAGTGGGTCAGTTTGATGCTTTGCTAGCAGTACTGAAGCCACATATTAAAAAGAAGACCACAAATTTCCACAAACCATTTGATCCTCAACAGAGGCTGACAGTATGTCTTAGGTAACACACACACACACACACATAAACACAAACACAAACACACACCAAACTGTGCCATCGGAAAAGTGCGCACCAGGCATGGAAACCAGCATACAACGTTACAGCATACAACGCCATTATTGTGAGCTATAAAAATATTTGTATAATAATAGATATCTGAGCACTGGGGACTCATTCACCACCATCGCCAGCAGTTTTAGGTTAAGCATCAGCACTGTTGGCATGATTGTAAGGGAGACCTGTGACCAAATCTGGCTGCAGCTCAAGGACACCTATATACCAACTCCAACAGAGGACATCTGGAAACACACACTGAGGAAGGTCAATGAAAGGTGGAACTTCCCAAATTGTATTGGAGCTTTTGATGAAAAGCATGTCAAAATTGAGATCCCTGCAAACACAGGCACTTTTTCCATTGTCCTCCTCACATTAGTGGTTGGCAGTTACCATTTCCTGGCTATCGATGTGGGTAGCTATCGTGGGAACAGCGATGGATGCATTTTCACAGAGTCTGTCCTGGGATGGGAGCTCCTCCGGGGACCCTGAATGTTCCACCCCAGCGGAGCTACTGTCTCCTCCTTAATGGGGAGGGAACCGCGTTATTGTGGCTTTCCAGGCCTTTGCAATGAAACCATATCTGCTCTGAACCTATGGTGGAAAGCTTTGAAGAGGAGAAGCGCATGTTTAACCTCTGCCTCTCAGAAAATGCATTCTGCATTTTGACCCAAAGATTCAGGGTTTACAAAAGGCCAATGAGGTGAACCCTGACCTGGCAGACAGCATTGTCAAGGCAACCTGCATCTTATGCTACTTTTATTATTACTGTTATTATCATTATTTACATTATTATAACACTGAACCCCAAATTGTTATACACATTATACTATGAGGCCATGTTGTATAGTTTATACATTGTTATATTTTGGACATAGTGTTATTTACATACAACATTCATGTATCATACATATAAAGAAAAACAACAAAAGGCCATTGAACGTCTCATTTCTTGTTTATTTTCCATTCACAAGAACTTTCTGCCCAGAAGATTAGAAACTGGATTCACAGAGAAAAAAATGTTTTTCTGCATATAAAAAATAACATCAACAAAAGGTTAAACTAGAATTTTACATTAATAACCTCTTAAGCCCTATACACTGGAATAATACATTGGTAATAACAATTACATTGAAACTGATGATCTTAAATCGTTGTGAAAAGATTATTTATAACTATTAACATTTAAACAAATAGCCTATAACAACTATAAATCACAGTTGGATCTTGGGAAACCTGCTGATAAGTAACCCATCAGGAAAAAGGAAACATCATGGATCGGTTTCCTTATTGAGGGAGCCATGCTGGAGATATAGGTTGACACACACATAGTCTTTGATCTCAGCTTGCATGTTTGGCCACTACAGTGTGTCTTTAGCCTGTCTGTAGCACTCTTCACCCCCCTACATGACTGGCATGGATCCGTTTAAGCATTTCCGCACGCAGTGATTTTGAAATTATGACTCGTTGACTCTTGAACAGCACTCCGTCATTTGCGCTGATCTCTTCCTGTATAGACCAGTATTCTCTGATTGCTAAAGGAACTTCCTCTTTGTGGTCTGGCCACTCCTGCAGCACCACTATTTTCAGTATCTGAAGGCATTGATCTCCCTCTGATCTGTGCCAAGGGCTGACTGGTCACGTTCAGGCAATTAGTTTGATTTATTTGTTAATGACCTGTTGTGCCCTCTGCGGGCTACAAACTGTGTGATATGGGCCTGTTGCGTCTGTTGTCTTTGGTGGTGCTGCGACTCTGCTCAGTGTGTCAGTGATGTGCATCTCCGGGCCTGGCTTGTACACTACCTTAAGGTTATAGTTCTGGAGTATAAGAAGCATGCTCTGGAGCCATTTGGAGTCGCTTGAGATGAGAGACGCTTGTTGAAGATTGAGATGAGTGGCTTGTGGTCTGTTTCTGCTGTGATCTCACTTCTCCCATTGTTACGACCCGTGAGATCTGTGTGGGGGTTTGTGCTGCTGTGGGCGTGTCTTTCTGTTCTGTTTGTAGGTGTGTACCTGGTGTGATGCTGGACGGATCCCGCAGCTGTGGCTAATCAGCCATTAGGGGACCTTATAAGCAGAGCAAGGGGAATGCTCTGTGTCTCACTCTTTTGCCCCAGCCAGCTCGTCTTAGGACCAACCTGTGTGTGCATTAGAACTGTGTGGAGAACTGTGTGCGTTAGAGTCCTGTGTGGACTACTGTGTGGTTAACTGTGTGGAGTAGCCTACTGTGTGTGTATCGCTGTGTGGTTACAGGAGTTTGACCGGCAGCGCCTCACCATCAACCCTGCTTCAAGGGAGGTCTGATCGCGGCGCCTGTGGACGGCCGGTGTGGTGAGCAGCGGGCCATCTCCATGGGCTTCCCCAGAGCGGTGGGAGCAGTGGAGACTGTGTGGCCTTGTTTTGTTGTTTTTTCTAGCATATAATTTACATAGTCTCTTGTGTTAACAGAGATCGCTTTTTGTTCGTTAATCGCTCTTGTTTTGTTTAATAAATACATACTAACTCGCATTACGCGTTTTTTGAGTCCTCCTTTAGTTTTCCACCCGGTTTATTTATCTTTTGTTCGTCCCACACCCCTAGACCAGCCGGGGACGTAACACCCATACAGATAGTAGTGAAAGCTGATACCACGAACACTATGCTTAAACACTCTTTTTTTTAGTCTGGCGTAGTTCTGCTCTGTTTGTGTTAATGCACGGGATGCAAACAAGACTGGTTGTCCTCCCTGCAGCAGACAGCAGGGATTCCTTTTTTGACTGTCACTCTGAATGGTAACTGGCTTGGTCACGTCATAGTATCTCAGGATCTGGGCAGTTGTGACCAGCCGCTTGATTTCCTCGATGGCTGCTTCGTGCTTATGCAGCCAGTGCCATTCCACATCCTTATCCAAGAGTCTCCGTAGTGGCTCACACACATCCGAGAGACGCGTCATAAATTTAGCAAGATAGGTCACAAACTCTATAAACCGCTGCACTGCCTTGGTGTCTGTAGGGTGGGGCATTTCCTGGACCACCCAGATTTTTTCTGGGTCAGCCCTGAGTCCCTCTGCCGACAGGATGTGCCCATGGAACTTGACCTCCTTGACCTTGAAGTGAAGTTTCTTTAGTCTCAGCTTGACTTCTCTGCACCTCTCCATAAGAGCTATCAGGTTTGTGTCGTGGTCCTGAGTGGCCTCATCACTTCAAGCTACAATTTTATTTCATTTTTTCTAAAAAATTAGGCACTTAATTTTAGTTTAGAATTCATTATTAGAGTAGTTATTATTTATTATCCCTCCAGTTTGATGTTAAAACTGACAGTAAATGTTCTTGAAATATTATTTGATTTCACAGCCTGTTGTTGACTGAAAACATAAGTTGATATAACTGTATGTTATGGTACTGATATCTATCTATCTATCTATCTATCTATCTATCTATCTATCTATCTATCTATCTATCTATCTATCTATCTATCTATCTATCTATCTATCTATCTATCTATCTATCTATCTATCTATCTATCTATCTATCTATCTATCTATCTATCTATCTATCTATCACAGCTACAGGTTACCACCTGTGATATGCCATTCTTGATTGGTTTACAAGCTTTAAGAACAATGGTCTTACCTTAAAATTTGGGATGCTATATAAAAATTCACAAAATATCAACCTTTCATTGAGACTGTGATGGATAATGAATGATAACCTTCATCCTTGAAGTATTTCGATTTAGCTTCTGTCTTATTTGTTAATTTGAATAAACTGAAACCAACACAAAGCTCAGTTCACAGCTGGTGGCACAAGATGAGAATGCTTCGGCCAGGCTCTAACTACTTAAACAACTGAGTATCATTGTATAGGGACAAATGGAGCTGACCAAACCATTTATGGCTTCTCTACTCATGAGAGTCATCACACAATCAACCCTTACAGTTTATAAATCCTGGCTCTATGCTTCAATCTTTGCCAGATTGTTCGTTCACATCCAGTGTTACACTGCAGCCTCATAGTAAAAGCTAACTGTGTTACAGCATCTGTGTTTCCTCAGTGACGTCTGAATTTTTCCAGAGGGATTATTGAGAAGGAGTGCCCTAGGGTGGGCTGGATCGGTCTCACCAACATGTTTCTGCTTTATCTTTGGAGGAGTTTTTTGAGGAAAATGACACAGTGGTGAGGCTGCTAGATGGTGGCTAAGCTTAAGGCAAGGGTCTCGAATGATGAAAGCATTGAAAGGAGTATTATGGAATGGGTTAAGTGAGATGATTTTTGAACTTGCTGTTTCTCTCTCCATCAAATAAATAACCAGCTGCATTGAACGATACAAGGAGTAGCAGTTGAGCCAAAAGAATTTCCCTGCCACTTCTTCACCATGTATGGAACTACAAGCCTTCCTATCCTCTCTACAACTGTCCCTACCACCTATTGATTCATGTGCTGAGAGAAATTTCTTAAAGAGTTAGCAGGTCAGGCAGGAATTCTCACTGAACACCATTCTGCCATGGCCTTAGGTGGTTGGTCATTTAACACTTAAGTCAACCACTGAGTTAATTTTATCAGACAACCACAGAGAAGAGATCACATTTAAGCTAATTTCAGCCCTAAAGTCCTGGGGTGCTTGATGAGCAATGGAGGGACAAGAAGTATCATATTATAATAATTTCAAGAAAAAAATAATGTAAGAGTCATGACATTAAATAGTATGATATAATATCATCACGTACCTAAAGATGACAAGAAACACAAAGTTCCCCCAAGTCAGTGCTAGATACAAAGCCCACAGTTCATCCACCAATAAATGAGTCATTACCTGAGTTCAGATCTCCACAAAAGTCCATATCTCAACAAAAAAACTTTTCTAGATCCCAGCAAGCAAACAGAAAATAGTCAGTTTGAGTTTCAATACAAAGGTTGGCCAATGAAAATAAAACCATGTGACACCTCTTGCGTCTAACAGACAAGTTTACAAGCAGCACACTGACTGTCATGGACTGAAACCTCTCCAATGGTGAGTTTGGTCTGAAATACTGCCACAAAATTTCCCTGAGCGTATATGAGCGTGTGTATGATTGTAAATGTAAATGTAAATGTAAATGTAAATGCTCTGTACTAGGGCCTTTCTAGTCTTTTCGACCACTCAAAGTGCTTTTGCACTACTTCTGTATTCACCATTCACACACACATTGGCCCAATCCCAATCTCCACCCTCACAGACTCACAGACTTTGGTAGCGTTCCCCGGAAGTCCAGTGAGGGCTTAGGGCCGTCCCACTGTCAAATCGTCAAGTGCTGCGAGGGCTCTCTCGCGGACATTTTGAGCCCTTTTAGACCCTTTCCGTAAGTCCGCATTTCTGCAGACTTTGGCTGAGGGAATTGCCCACAGTTCATAGCGGTA
>JALXJV020000016.1:33464635-33492460 GCA_024633595.2 Lepomis macrochirus | reverse complement strand
AATGTGTGTGTGAATGGTGAATACAGAAGTAGTGCAAAAGCACTTTGAGTGGTCGAAAAGACTAGAAAGGCCCTAGTACAGAGCATTTACATTTACATTTACATTTACATTTACAATCATACACACGCCATATACGCTCAGGGAAATTTTGTGGCAGTATTTCAGACCAAATTCACCATTGGAGAGGTTTCAGTCCATGACAGTCAGTGTGCTGCTTGTAAACTTGTCTGTTAGGACGCAAGAGGTGTCACATGGTTTTATTTTCATTGGCCAACCTTTGTATTGAAACTCAAACTGACTATTTTCTGTTTGCTTGCTGGGATCTAGAAAAGTTTTTTTGTTGAGATATGGACTTTGTGGAGATCTGAACTCAGGTAATGACTCATTTATTGGTGGATGAACTGTGGGCTTTGTATCTAGCACTGACTTGGGGAACTTTGTGTTTCTTGTCATCTTTAGGTACTGTGATGATATTATATCATACTATTTAATGTCATGACTCTTACATTATTTTTTTTCTTGAAATTATTATAATATGATACTTCTTGTCCCTCCATTGCTCATCAAGCACCCCAGGACTTTAGGGCTGAAATTAGCTTAAATGTGATCTCTTCTCTGTGGTTGTCTGATAAAATTAACTCAGTGGTTGACTTAAGTGTTAAATGACCAACCACCTAAGGCCATGGCAGAATGGTGTGCAGTGAGAATTCCTGCCTGACCTGCTAACTCTTTAAGAAATTTCTCTCAGCACATGAATCAATAGGTGGTAGGGACAGTTGTAGAGAGGATAGGAAGGCTTGTAGTTCCATACATGGTGAAGAAGTGGCAGGGAAATTCTTTTGGCTCAACTGCTACTCCTTGTATCGTCTCAATGCAGCTGGTTATTTATTTGATGGAGAGAGAAACAGCAAGTTCAAAAAATCATCTCACTTAACCCATTCCATAATACTCCTTTCAATGCTTTCATCATTCGAGACCCTTGCCTTAAGCTTAGCCACCATCTAGCAGCCTCACCACTGTGTCATTTTCCTCAAAAAACTCCTCCAAAGATAAAGCAGAAACATGTTGGTGAGACCGATCCAGCCCACCCTAGGGCTCTCCTTCTCAATAATCCCTCTGGAAAAATTCAGACGTCACTGAGGAAACACAGATGCTGTAACACAGTTAGCTTTTACTATGAGGCTGCAGTGTAACACTGGATGTGAACGAACAATCTGGCAAAGATTGAAGCATAGAGCCAGGATTTATAAACTGTAAGGGTTGATTGTGTGATGACTCTCATGAGTAGAGAAGCCATAAATGGTTTGGTCGCTCCATTTGTCCCGCACAATGATACTCAGTTGTTTAAGTAGTTAGAGCCTGGCCGAGCATTCTCATCTTGTGCCACCAGCTGTGAACTGAGCTTTGTGTTGGTTTCAGTTTATTCAAATTAACAAATAAGACAGAAGCTAAATCGAAATACTTCAGGGATGAAGGTTATCATTCATTATCCATCACAGTCACAATGAAAGGTTGATATTTTGTGAATTTTTATATAGCATCCCAAATTTTAAGGTAAGACCATTGTTCTTAAAGCTTGTAAACCAATCAAGAATGGCATATCACAGGTGGTAACCTGTAGCTGTGATAGATAGATAGATAGATAGATAGATAGATAGATAGATAGATAGATAGATAGATAGATAGATATCAGTACCATAACATACAGTTATATCAACTTATGTTTTCAGTCAACAACAGGCTGTGAAATCAAATAATATTTCAAGAACATTTACTGTCAGTTTTAACATCAAACTGGAGGGATAATAAATAATAACTACTCTAATAATGAATTCTAAACTAAAATTAAGTGCCTAATTTTTTTGAAAAAATGAAATAAAATTGTAGCTTGAAGTGATGAGGCCACTCAGGACCACGACACAAACCTGATAGCTCTTATGGAGAGGTGCAGAGAAGTCAAGCTGAGACTAAAGAAACTTCACTTCAAGGTCAAGGAGGTCAAGTTCCATGGGCACATCCTGTCGGCAGAGGGACTCAGGGCTGACCCAGAAAAAATCTGGGTGGTCCAGGAAATGCCCCACCCTACAGACACCAAGGCAGTGCAGCGGTTTATAGAGTTTGTGACCTATCTTGCTAAATTTATGCCGCGTCTCTCGGATATATGTGAGCCACTACGGAGACTCTTGGATAAGGATGTGGAATGGCACTGGCTGCATAAGCACGAAGCAGCCAT
Organism: Lepomis macrochirus; assembly: GCA_024633595.2. Classification (NCBI taxonomy): domain Eukaryota; kingdom Metazoa; phylum Chordata; class Actinopteri; order Centrarchiformes; family Centrarchidae; genus Lepomis; species Lepomis macrochirus. The sequence continues at coordinate 33,490,227 of JALXJV020000016.1, read as the reverse complement.
CGAGGAAATCAAGCGGCTGGTCACAACTGCCCCGATCCTGATATACTATGACGTGACCAAGCCAGTTACCATTCAGGGTGACGACAGTCAAAAAAGGAATCCTTGCTGTCTGCTGCAGGGAGGACAACCAGTCTTGTTTGCATCCCATGCATTAACACAAACAGAGCAGAACTACGCTCAGACTGAAAAAGAGTGTTTAAGCATAGTGTTCGTGTATCAGCGCTTTCACTACTATCTGTATGGGAGAGGTGAGATCACAGCAGAAACAGACCACAAGCCACAACAGGTCATTAACAAATAAATCAAACTAATTGCCTGAACGTGACCAGTCAGCCCTTGGCACAGATCAGAGGGAGATCAATGCCTTCAGATACTGAAAATAGTGGTGCTGCAGGAGTGGCCAGACCACAAAGAGGAAGTTCCTTTAGCAATCAGAGAATACTGGTCTATACAGGAAGAGATCAGCGCAAATGATGGAGTGCTGTTCAAGAGTCAACGAGTCATAATTTCAAAATCACTGCGTGCGGAAATGCTTAAACGGATCCATGCCAGTCATGTAGGGGGTGCTACAGACAGGCTAAAGACACACATGCAAATGTAGTGGCCAAACATGCAAGCTGAGATCAAAGACTATGTGTGTGTCAACCTATATCTCCAGCATGGCTCCCTCAATAAGGAGACTCGATCCATGATGTTTCCTTTTTCCTGATGGGTTACTTATCAGCAGGTTTCCCAAGATCCAACTGTGATTTATAGTTGTTCTAGGCTATTTGTTTAAATGTTAATAGTTATAAATAATCTTTTCACAACGATTTAAGATCATCAGTTTCAATGTAATTGTTATTACCAATGTATTATTCCAGTGTATAGGGCTTAAGAGGTTATTAATGTAAAATTCTAGTTTAATCTTTTGTTGATGTTATTTTTTATATGCAGAAAAACATTTTTTCTCTGTGAATCCAGTTTCTAATCTTCTGGGCAGAAAGTTCTTGTGAATGGAAAATAAACAAGAAACGAGACGTTCAATGGCCTTTTGTTGTTTTTCTTTATATGTATGATACATGAATGTTGTATGTAAATAACACTATGTCCAAAATATAACAATGTATAAACTATACAACATGGCCTCATAGTATAATGTGTATAACAATTTGGGGTTCAGTGTTATAATAATGTAAATAATGATAATAACACTAATAAAAAAAGTAGCATAAGATGCAGGTTGCCTTGACGATGCTGTCTGCCAGGTCAGGGTTCACCTCATTGGCCTTTTGTAAACCCTGAATCTTTGGGTCAAAATGCCGAATGCATTTTCTGAGAGGCAGAGGTTAAAGATGCGCTTCTCCTCTTCAAAGCGCTTTCCACCATAGGTTCAGAGCAGATATGGTTTCATTGCAAAGGCCTCGAAAGCCAAGATAACGTGGTTCCCCCTCCCCCCATTAAGGAGCAGACAGTAGCTCCGCTGGGGGTGGGACATTCAGGGTCCCCCGGAGGAGCTCCCATCCCAAGACAGACTCTGTGAAAATGCATCCATCGCTGTTCCCACGATAGCTACCCACATCGATAGCCAGGAAATAGTAACTGGCATCCACTAATGTGAGGAGGACAATGGAAAAAGTGCCTGTGTTTGCAGGGGCCTCAATTTTGACATGCTTTCCATCAAAAGCTCCAATACAATTTGGGAAGTTCCACCTTTCATTGAACTTCCTCAGTGTGTGTTTCCAGATGTCCTCTGTTGGAGTTGGCATATAGGTGTCCTTGAGCTTTAGCCAGATTTGGTCACAGGTCTCCCTCACAATCATGCCAACAGTGCTGATGCTTAACCTAAAACTGCTGGCGATGGTGGTGAATGAGTCCCCAGTGCTCAGATATCTATTATTATACAAATATTTTTATAGCTCACAATAATGGCGTTGTATGCTGTAACTTGCTGGTTTCCGTGCCTGGTGTGCACTTTTCCGATGGCACAGTTTGGTGTGTGTTTGTGTTTGTGTTTATGTGTGTGTGTGTATGTGTGTGTGTGTTTGTGTTTATGTGTGTGTGTGTGTGTATGTGTGTGTGTGTGTGTGTGTGTGTGTGTGTGTGTGTGTTACCTAAGACATACTGTCAGCCTCTGTTGAGGATCAATTGGTTCGTGGAAATTTGTGGTCTTCTTTTTAATATGTGGCTTCAGTACTGCTAGCAAAGCATCAAACTGACCCACTGACATCCTGAAGTACACTTTGAATCAATCGGGATAATCCTGCAGCTCCTTGATAAGGAGGTGGAACTCTCCTTGCTCTTTGCGCAATCTCAGAATTGGATGGACCCAAAATGTCCTACTTATTTTTCTCTTTTTAAGAAGAGAGACTACAACAAAGTCGTCCTCACTGCTTCTACAATCCACATTGTATTGTTTTGCGTATTTTTTCGCAATAGATTAATTAAAACGTATCAGACTCAGTGTGCAAGGTTTCTGTGTGTGATGAATTATTAGGATGACAGATACGACAAAACGTATACGAAACTTACGGACTCAGTGTGCAAGGACCTTAACCCTCTAACACTAAGGGGACTCAAACCGATTTTTAAATTCAGTCGTCACTGTAAATCCAGATTGTCCACGCTACAAACTCTGGTAAAAGCGGTTGACAGCGGGATCCTGTCAACAACTTACTTAGGGACTCCAACCCAAAGGGGACGCTAACCCTTTAACACTTAGGGACTCCAACCCAAAGGGGACGCTAAACCTTTAACACTTAGGGACTCCAACCCAAAGGGGACGCTAAACCTTTAACACTTAGGGACTCCAACCCAAAGGGGACGCTAACCCTTTAACACTTAGGGACTCTAACCCTAAGGGAACTCTAACCCTTCTTTAGATACACACAAAAACATTTGCTTCTTCAGCGGTTCTTTGGGGTAGTTGAGATGCTATATAGCACCGCTACAATGTAAAGAACCAGCTCAGCCCCTGTATGGTTCTTCAGCAGTTCTTCGGGTGGTTATGGTGCTATTTAGTACAAACTAGTATTAGGACCACATTGAAGTAAAAAAGGTTTTTAAAAAATCAGAGATTATGAGAATAAAGTCATAATATTATGAGAATAAATTCATAATATTACGAGAATAAAGTTTAAGATAAACCAGTTGAGTACTGTCGAAATTGAAATATCTCACTTTGCATGTAATGAGTCTATATATTAGTTTCACCTTTTAAGTGGAATGACATAATGAAATAAATGAACTTTTGCACGATATGCTAATTTTTCGAGTTTCACCTGTATTTAGAAAAATAGCTCGAGGAGAGGAATTCAGCTGAAGAGCCATATATTCACACGAAGCAAAATTCCCTTAAGACATCTTTTTGCAATGGAGGGAGTCATTAAACAAAATGGAAACTTCACCTCCTCTCTTATGCACTCTAGCTTCACTCATAAAACGGAAGTTGGGAGGGGTAGACTCGATAAGGACACACTGTTATCTTCGTCCAACCAAGTTTCAGTTAAAAACATGAAATTAAGATTGTGAGTTATTAAAAATGTTTTTCTTGCAAAAGACCTGATGTTTAATGAAGCTACATTTAGTTTGTTATCTGCCCCACTTTTTGCAACAGGTTGTGGCTGACGCAGAATTACCTATCAAGACAGGAACTGAGAATCAGCATACTGGGCAAAGTGAGAAGAGTCATGAGTGCCATTTTCCTTGTAGCCTGAACCCAGCACATATCAGTTAGAGCTTGCTGTATTTTGTACACAAATAACTGTACGTGCCGTGCTTTTATCAGGCTGAGGAGACAGAGGGAGATTCTGACTTAAACTGAGGGGGGTTTAGGGTAGAGAAAATGGCACTAGGGCGAGGGAAGGAGCGGGGAGTAAGTTTGGTCTCAGCAATAACCATCTCTTTCATGTGAACAATTGACCCAAATTTTGTATAAATTGGACTTGTAGTTATGGACATATAAAATGCATTTTTTGACATATTTAATCTGCAAAAACAGCGCCACCTTGGACACATTATGGTCAACTTTGGTGCATGGAATCAGGAGACCATCATGAACAAATTGACTCAACTTTCCTGTCAATCCGACTGGTGGTTATATACAGATTTTTCACATTAAATAGTGCCACCTAGGGGCTAGTTGCACCAAATTTTGGCCCTCAGGGGGGCATGCCACATTAGTGGTACAAGTTTGGTGTCGAACAGCCATTCCAAACCTAAGATATGACATCACTTCCTGTTTTTGGCATTTGTCGCAAACATTTTTTAGGTTATAATTGGAACATTTTTTTAAAGATCAAAATTTCCTCTACAAATATGAATTCGGGAATTCCAAGCCCAAACGCAACTATCTTGCTTATAGCACCACCTAGAGATAGAAGTGTGTGGATTTGTGCGAGATGAGGTACTCTTGTGGCTCTATACCTACCCTATGAGTTTCGTGTCTGTAGCTCTTACGGTGTAGCCGCAAAATCACTTTTATGTACGGAAGAATAATAAAAAAAGCGAGAACGCATACAATTGGTTCCCCGCTCCGTTGGAACTGGGAACTGTGATGCCTGGCATTTGTAGGTTCCCAGCCCCACTCAGGCTTGGACCCCTAACTACAGATAGTTGAGAGTCATATTATTTATATAATGGCTGCTAATTGAGAATTTATAGTATACTGCACTTTGGTAAAACCTTTTACAAGGGAGTAATCATATGAAAAGACAGATAACAGTATTTTTATAGTATAAAAGATTCTTATCTCTTTTTGTGTGTTCTTACAATCCATTTGTATAGAATTTCACCAAACGAGGTGAACAGGAGGCAGCACGCTGTGATACTGAAGAGAAGTTAATAGCGAGAGGCTGCAGGAGGGAAGAAATCATCTCCCCTCAGAACAACATAAGGACAGTCAAGGAAGAGCCTCTATCTGAGAAATTCAACAACCAGGAGCCTGTCCAGCTGAGTCCACAGAAGATTAGTATGACGCTGCGTCCTGGTGAGTGGAATCGCTTAAAGGTCCACTGTGAAATATTCAGGAGGAACTATTGACAGAAATGCAATATAATGGTGTATTTCATTTACCTTGGAAGTTGGAGGTAGGAGCTGAGAATGATGTTATACATTAGTTGACAGCATTCAAGTATAAGTTGGAAAACCAAGATTGATTCCTCTGGCCATTGTTAGCAATTAAACAATTTTTTACACGTAAAAACTAGCAACAAGTCCACAGATATTTGTGATCTAATTTAATGAGACACATGCAATAAACAGTTTATTACTACAGCTTTCACTACTTTTGTTTCTGGGAGCAGGCTTCTTGGAAACTGAGGTTGAGTTTTGTGAGGTTCTCCCAACTTTCCGAGTCGGAAATCAGACTTAAGGGGGGGTTCCACTTGAAATTTCCGGCTGGGAACTCCTAAATTCCGACTTCCCGTATCAAATGGAATGCACCACAACATACATAAATATTAAGTTTTTAATAGTTAAGTTGCACCACTGTGTTTCTACAGTAGCCCAAAACGGACAAACTGCATTTGTTCTTTCTCTTCTTCTTCTTCCAGATTCCAGTAATATACAGCAGCGGTCAAGTTGCATTGGGTCACTTTTTCATACGACATAAGAAATGATCATTTATAATGAGTGGTTGATTAGCTCAGTCAGTAGAACACAAGGCTCACACTTGGAAGGTTTTGTGTTTGATCCCCAGATCGGGTGAATATTTTTCTCACCCTCTTAAAAAATTTTGTTACAAATAGACTGTTTTACATGGTCCCAATAAAGCATGTGCTGCTTTATGTGTGCTGCAGTCTGTGTTCCAGCATTTGGTCTACTTCCATCACCCTATGGAAAATTATTAATTTCCCAATTATCTCCAAACAGGAGAAATTCCTGCAATTGTCATTTTATGGGAATCCAATCTCAGGGTCTTTTCTGATGGCTATTTTAGAGATGTGTCAAACAAGCCACCGGCCCTTTTGAATGTCCTTTTTAAAAGTAAAAGTAAAGTAAAAATTCATCTCAAAATAAAGCATTGCTGCAAAAAATGTTCTCACGCTTTTATCTTGTATCCAAAACCACTAAAGAGGAAGTGATTATGTGAAAAACTGTTGCTGTCCTGGCTGAGATCTATTTCAGCATCAGCCATTATCAAAGTTTTTTTTTTCCACCATGAAAATACCATAATCTGACATGAGCTTGATATAATGCTAGTGGGCCAGTTTGGCAATGGGCCATAATCCCTGAGAGAAGTAAAGTTTCCCTCGTCAATGATGTAAAATATGTAGTTAGTTTGAAATTTCATGTAGCATTATTCTCCTATTCTGTATTTTTGCTAAGTGGACAAAAAATTTATTTTATTTAATTTATATAGCGCCAGTTCACTTCATCCATAGTTATCTCTTAGCGTTTTTCATATGGAGCAGGTCTAGACTGTACCCCTTGTGCTATTACAGAAACCCAACAATTTGCAAGTACTTGGTTACAGAGGCAAGGCGAAACTTCCTTTTAAGAATCAGAATTTTCTCAAGGTGGGTGGCCATCTGCCTTGACCAGTTGAGGGTGAGAGAGAGAGAGAGAGAGAGAGAGAGAGAGAGAGAGAGAGATGTAAAGAGCTAGATAGAGAAAATGTGAGAAACCACTGTGGAGGGTCCACAGGGGGTTCAACAATATCATGTCATTTTGGCTATATGGGGGTGCTCAACATCTAATTTTACTTAGAACTACCAGTTTTCTCCCAATAAGTTAATATACAGTCAATTACAATATACATTTCAACTTTATATGCTGTAAATAAACATGTAAAAAGAATAAAACTTAAAACCATAAATGTTTTTAAAAGTGCGTAAATAAATCCAAAGTTGTAACCCTAACCCTGGTTCGTCAGTGCGCATGTGTAGGCATAGCGTGAATGTGTGTAGTGGCAGAAAAGGAACACTTGCTAAAGAGACGGAGCCCCAGCTTCACGGTGTTGTGCTGGGTTGTCCGCACCTCGCAGGACTTTCGGATAATTTATCACCGTTAATGAACTACACAAAGAATATTATTTCATTTTTAAGTAGCCGGCTATTTGAAATAGACCTGCGAGGAACCGCGATGTGTGTACAGTTGTCGGCAGCACGGCATGCATGCTAAACTCTGCACAAGACTGGTGAATGGCAGGAGAGAGAGAGAGAGAGAGAGACAGAGATAGAGACAAAGGGTCTTCATAAAGCCTCAGTTTAGCTGGAAATTTACAGTGTAAATTGAATGAATAGAGACTGCAGCTCTGCAACTTCTCAAGATTAAAGCAGAGCTACTGTGTGTAACCCTTCTACACACTTTGTCATTATCTGTATTTATGCATGATCACATTTTGAGAAGTCCAAATATGTTTACATTATTTATTGTTTTGCTTACATAAGGTTCTAGTTTTCATTCTTTTTGCATTTGTTTGTTTCTCTTGTGTGTTTACAGGGCTTCCTGCCACATTCAGTGTTTCTTTTAAAAGAGTTCAGGGTTATCCAGTGGATCTCTACTACCTGATGGACCTGTCTTACTCCATGAAAGATGACTTGGCAAATGTTAAAGAACTGGGAAAAGACCTTTTTACAGCTCTAAGTGGAATCACCGAACATGCCCAAATAGGTAATAAGATTGCAATCTTAATCCAACATCTCGAATTGTCTAAAATTCTAATATGTATCATTTGTAACCCTTTAGAAAAGAGACACAACTTAGTGAAAACAGCAAGTAGAATGTACAGAATTTGTTTCCTCCTTCCTTGTCTGTGGCTCTGGAGACCTTTAGCTAAAGCTTGTCATGATTCTTTAAAATGCTGGCACACAGATGCATCATACCTCAAAAAAACACAGCACGGGACTGGCACGCACTGTCTTCACACACAGGGCTGGGAACTGTGTGATGGCAAAAAAACACCAAACCTAACCCCTAGTCCATGAACACTTATACTGAACAGCTACTGCTGCTAATGAAGGGAGCACTGCAGAGTGGCAGATAATTAGACACCTGCAGGAGGGTGATCATTCAGTATGGTAAGTTAACTAGATAAAGCTCAGGAAAAAAAACTCACTGCAGAATGCATCTTTCCTTAACCCATCCTTTTCTTCTTCCTGTGCTTTCTCTGTTGACAGTGTTGGCCAGGTATCTGGATGTTTCAGCAAAAACCCAGGTCCCTGACTCCAGTGGTGTAGTTGATTATTCTTGGTGCTTGTATTCAGCAGTCTGGATGCCTGCGGGGTCATGTCGATCATTTTCTGACACCACCCCTTTCGATATGAATTTTTTCAATATGTTAACCTCTATGAGAGATTGTCTCATGTACAGCAGGACGGTTCTTCTTTGAGCTTTAGTGTTATTGTTGTCCATTTTTTGTTTAGGATTTCGCAGACACACATGGAGAGAGCGAGATGTCAAGTGGTAGCTGATCTCACACTACTACCAGATAACAATATGCAACAATTTGCATTTGCAAGCAGTCATACCACACATAGCCTATAGTAATCTGTACTACAAATCTTCCTTCTTTGGACTTGCAATATATCTAAGGAGGATTTGATATGGTATTACTTTATCAAACATTTACATGAGCAGCTGGATAGCATTTAAATCATAACCAGGGCTAGTGAGCAAAAAAGTTAATGTCAAGCCCTGGTCATAACCTACAGAAGAAGTCAGCAGGAGCAAAGTCTGGATTAAGAAAATTCCCATGTGCAGCCAACATTACAGTAATTTTTGTTCAACAGAGAAATAAAGGAGAGGTAAAGGAGAATATGTCTGTAGCTTTACAGTAACAAAAGTTGCAAGTGCAAAGATTTTGCAAGTGCAAGTTATACATACCCTGGGGGCTAAGCCCCCCGTCTTTCAATCCTAGTGATGTCCCTGCTTGTGCTTTAAAATGTATAAACAATGTTGATTCACTCTTCTCAGTCGCATTTATTCTTTTTTTGTCTTTTTCTGTGCAAAACATAGCACACATAAGTGCAACTATCTTGCCTGAATGGCCTGGAGTGTGGGTTCTTAAGATTAAAATATAAAAAATTGGCTAAATAAGTAGTTATGTCTGTGTATCCCACATTTGGAAAACTGGTTAAGTTTTAAAAAATCCTCTAGTGTGCGCCAAACATTAAAGAAGTAGACACTGTGGATATGACACTGTGGACTCCTTCACACTCAGCCCACCAGCTGTTGTGAAAATGTGGGATTGCTGTTAAAAAAATCTAAATGCATGTTGTGTTTTTTGGGCGACCATAAGACATACTACTGTCAAAGAAAGTCACCAGAGCAGACACATGCAGAGAGAAAGGAACAGGACTGTGTGAGGCAAGCCAGTGTGTTCAGAGACCAGAAGTGTAGGTGTGTGAGAACTGGAGGGAACAGCAAGATGGGCAGATTTGTTTGTGAGCAAACACTAAAACATTATAATAAGGTGGAGAATTAAAAAAGTGAACTAAGAAATAACCCACAAGAACTAAAAATATTGTTGAGAAGAACTAAATTTTTAAAACAAAGGTTCGGACCATCTTCTTCCCTCTATTGCTTTTCTTCTCTCTTTCTTTCACGGGCTAGAAACCACACAAATAGTTACATTTACATTTATTCATTTAGCTGACGCTTTTATCCAAAGCAACTTCCAATGCTATTTCCATCAGAGGTCGCACGTCTCTGGAGCAACTAAAGGTTAAGTGTCTTGCTCAGAGACACATTGGTGGATGGGTCACAGTGGGGAATTGAACCCTGGTTTCTCGAGCTCCTGTCTTTTTAAGGTCCTCCTCCACAAAAGCCCACTTTCTTCTGATTGGCTAACTTCCAGGAAGCCTTGAAGAGTTGCTTTGAGCAGAGTGGATAGGGGGAGTTAGTGCTGAATAAAGTACTATGAGCAGAGAGAGCGGATAACTGACACAGACTGAGCGGGTGCCTGTATTTTGAGGGCGTGCTGTGCCTGGAGCAGATCATGTGACTGATGGGACATCCCTCTCTTGCTGATGTCAGCTCGGCATGAAAGTAGAAAAAAACAATGGAAAGCTTAAATTCAGAGCAGTCATGTTAATCACTATTACAGCTTATATACATCACAGCATGATCCTGTGTACCTAGGCCTTATATCTTGTGCTCCCTTCTTTGTACTTACCAGTATGTATTGTGTTGGTACCCTATTTGTACAAACTGCTTACACAAAGCTTTATTCTTTAGTGCAGCCTTTGATTTCAGTATGTTATTTCTTTATATATCTCTGTGGTGTAAAATGTTTCATAAACCTTTCAAGAATTGCTAAAAGAAAAAACAAGTCATTAATACTAGTCGCTTTCTGTAACTACAGGGTTTGGTGCCTTTGTGGATAAGACAGTCCTTCCTTATACTAACACCAACAAGGAGAAACTGCTGAAGCCCTGTGATGAGAACGACCAGCAGTGTCAGGCTGCCTTTGGCTACAGACATGTGCTTAGTATGACACCAAAAGAGGATGAGTTCAAAAGAAAAGTGACAGAGCAGTTCATTTCTGGGAACTTGGATTCACCGGAAGGGAGTCTCGATGCCATGATGCAGGCTGCTGTATGTGGGGTAAGCACTCAACCAAAGATAACTACTGTGGGTAAACTTGACCATGGGAGTAACGGATTACACGTAACAGCGTTATGTCTGAGGATACAAAAAAAGTAACTTCCATTACAGTACAGAAAAAAATACATTTTGGAAAAATAGTTCCCATGAAAGGAAAGGCAGAGTGCTATTTTGATTCCACAAGTTTTAAAAAACATGCCAAAAAACAGCAAGAATAAAGCTCAGCATATTTTGGACAACATGTCCTCCTCAACTGTCCTCCAAACATGTCTGCATGGACTGAACGTGGGGAGTTTGTGTTTAACGGTAATGTTATTAAAGGGTCTCATGTGTATGATTTGATAAGAGGAGTGACTGCTTCTCACAACGTGTCTAACAGCCAGAGACCTACAGGTTTGGATGAATATCTGCAATCTTTGGCTGTACTGAATATACCTACATTTACATTTACTCATTTGGCAGACGCTTTTATCCAAAGCGACTTACATTTGAGGAACAACTTTTCAAGTATCAACAGAGCATCAAATATAGATCTACAACTGACAATACATACTAGTAAAGGTGGCAGAAAATACTAGTAAGAGCTCATAGTACATAGTACAAGAGCTCATAGTACATATCATAGTACATTTCACATCAATGATAAATACCTTTATCAGTTGTACCAAATCAACAGGTCAAAAGAAAAATTGACGGTTTAAGAGAAAGATTTCAGGGGAATGTTCTCCTCTTATTACTGGATCACCATCTACACCTCTTGTTAACCGAGCGCATCGATTAGAAAACAATGAAACAATGAAACACGTCCCTTTGTGTCTCCTAAAATGCGATTGAGTGATTTGATAACTTTTTAATTGTATATTGGTTTTAAATAAATACATAGAGACATAAATTTATCCTATCCTTTCAACAAGTGTTTTTCATTTATATCACCAGAATAACAAGAAACATTGTCACACACGTTTCAATCTAATCTTTTTGATAATGATCAAGACACAGCTTCTAATATTATTATGCACATTTAAAAGAATCTGATACTTGGACACATTGGTTACATTCTGCATAATTATTTTGTCCACATACAACCGAGGGTAAAATCATTGCATGACAGTTTATTACTATATTTAGTCATAACATTGTCATAAGATAACCCTCTGTCCATATGGTAAAAAAAAACACACAATGCTGTCCACACACTACAGAATCCACATCTTCCACTTGTCTAACAGAGTATTGCGTGGACTTACAATTACTGTTGAGAAAGACAGAAAAGGATTCAGGAAAATGTGAGTATACAGGAGAGTTCCCAAAACTGTCAAAGAATCCCACACCCTGCTTATCAATATAGATGGCGACCCAGTGTTGTCCTCCCAGGTAGGAGGTTTCTAATAACTGGTTTAGGAAGCTGGTCACTAGAAAATACTCCAAGAAATACGCCTTGCTTTACTACCTTATCAAGTACTTTTGACAATTCTATCGTATTCATACTATTGTTTTGTTAAAGTTAGAAAAAATCAATGACTTGTTGGCCGTCAATGTATAAACATAAAAACTCTATGTCATAATGGTTAAATGTAAATGGATTACGTGTATAACTACCTTTAAATGCCTCATGATCTACAAATCCTACTACAATAAATTTAGGTATTTGTCCCAAGAATATATTTTCTTGATTACAAACACGAGTGCCCGCCAAAACTTTTAAGACAGACTCTGTCTATGGGATATTTAATATTGCCATGCGTTAATACCTTAGCGTTACGGTGACTTTCTTTACAAACAGGCTTGCTGATATAATGTTAACCCGAAAGTTGTCTACAGTTCTGCGCATTAAGCAAAATTCGTTTTTAGCTCTTATGAATTTTATCTTGAAGAAAATACGAGTCAGAATGCAAAGGGGATATTAGCTCCACTACGCGGCCACCTTGCGTGTACTCCATTCTTTTAACTAGTCCCTCATTGTGTCCTCCAGCCATTGCATCGTCCATATGACCTACTGTATCCATGCAAAATAGTCCGGACCCAAACTGTGTCAATCTTTTCTATTTTAAATGCTTTGTTTTTATGTATAATAACATTTTTACATCTCTTGCTCATAAAATGACCCCTGTAATAATCTCTTAATCTGAAAACATGCATTCCTTAAGGTGAAATATTCATCAGTATAATTTTGTTCATAACCTTTTAAATGGGTCACTTAGTTTTGAAATTCTCACATTCTCAAAGTTGTTAAATACGATATCTTCAATGTCTTTTGTTACATCAATCGGTTTCATTTTAATATTACGATAATATTATGATTGTATTGATATGATTGTATGAGGTGACTAAATCCTGCAATATATCTACGTATCGTTATCATTATTGGCTGTTAAATAGCGCCATATTTAGATTTCAGAGTCCTGTTAAAGCGTTCTACTACAGATGCCTTAGTCTCATTTAATGTGGTAAAGTGTACGATACTATTAGTTTTCATTAACGCATCGAAATATTTGTTCAAGAACTCTTGTCCCTCGTCAGTTTGTATTTTATGCGGTATTCTACCTTCAGCTAAGATGTCTAAAGGATACTGTGACACAATTACCACTCTTATTTTTTAAACAACGCACCCATGTGTATTTTGAAATCAAATCTATTATTTCTCATCACCTCCTCCATGATCTTTGTTACAAAGACTGACAATTCAATGTCTGTGTTCAAGTATATTATTTTCCAGGTATACAAGTTTTCAAGTACACACTTTTCAGAAAATCAGTACTTGCATCTATGTTTTTACAAACCAAAGATTCAGTTAAGCAATACATCACATCATCAACATCGACATGTTGTTTTCTGGTTAACATTAAAACACAAATCAATGCTAAAAGTACAAAAACAAAACACATGACCGGTATGAAGTAGATTTGTCTAATACATTCTGTCAAATCTATGTCACGTATTGCATCGTTAACAGCGTCACACAACAGGGCTCTCATCTTATACACGACGTATCTCTTTTTGACACGGTTTAGTACACTAGACACATTCCCCATTGTGTTGTTTTAGTGTTTTTCCTCCTTCCAGATGTCCAGAGATTCCTTAACTACAGTGCTCACACTGTCGTCCACTCTAACTACCCTTTTAAGCGATGCAATGAGAAATGGATTCCTTAGCCAAATCTGTAGAGCACCTGCTGCAATGTCTCGAATACTGCATTCACACGTTGGCACCACCCCAAGACCACGTAGGACGTACTTTTGAGCATCAGTGAAACTTTTATTAAAAAGCTTCTGCGTAATTTCTCTCTTATGTCCTTTGATATAAAAGAAGGGTAGCGTGTCAATGCATGTGTGAGGTTGTTTTCTGCACCATTCATCTGTATGTGCACAATACACACATGTTTGTATAGCTTTTTTATACAGTATATCGTACAAATAATAAGCTACAGTTACCTGTATAATACTGCTACAGTATTGTTGTGAGATGTGTTCTTGTCACAATAGTCCAGAGTGTCCAAACATGCATCCATAAACGGCTTGACCCTGCTCTTGTCCTCTTCTGATTTTTCTTCAGGAATGAGAAATGTTAAATTTCTTTTCCCCAGTTCTTTATTGGCGACATCATCCCAGAGTAATGGAAAATATTTAGGACTGCTTGATAGATCCACACCTGCAGCACATGTCCTCGTACCTGTACAAAACATATTAATTAGAACAATGTCACTTTCGGCCATGTCATGGATGTCTTTCAGGTTGTCTCCTGTATTGTCTGTTGTTTATCTTCCTTGTCCTCAGGACCAAAACGTTTTCTTATGATCCCAACATAGCTGAGATAAGGTTTATAACATCGGGAATAATTTATCAATGTGTGAGAACACTTCAAGGGTTCTATCCCATTCACCCCACTGGACCACAAAGCTGGTGCTGAACCACGTCTCCCACTCTTTAGACGTGATGGGGTAGCCTTTTTGTTGCTCTGGGGTCCCCTTCCTTGCCTTTTGAATGATAGAATCATCCTTGCAAGATCTAAAAGAGTCGTAGACTTCAAGGTCCAGCTCTACACGGTAGAGCTGTCCAGGTACAGACCATTGTGTGGTATAGACTCCTTTTGAAGCACTCATATCTTTACAGACTTTGTTTCTGAAGTAATTCCAGTCTTTGGCTGAAAAACTAATGTGCGGTGTGCTTTCACAAAGAAAATTTCATCAAGCTCTCTTGTATAAATGAACTCTTCCGTGCTCAAACAAGAATCCCGACATTCTAAAATCTTCCACTGCCCATTCAAACTGAGGCCCCCAGGTCTTTCGGTCCAGCAAATCAGCCAATGTTGTTGGGGGAGTCTTCTTTCTAGGATCCATATACATCGCAACAGGGTCTATAATTATACGTCGTTTTGGAGTCGTTACTCCCGATTGATTACCTGTGTCCATGTTCACGTCCATGATTGTGATGATGCAAAGAAGGCGCTGTTGTTCTACACCAGTGTTTCTCAACGGGGGCGGTACCGGACATTCCCACAGGAATGGGAAGTCAGAATATCATCTCTAAATTTTTGCCCACATGGCGTTTACTGTGTAAACTCTAGAAAACCGAGGCTCTCTTTCTAGGTGGAAAAGTGTTTATTTCTCTGAGGAAAACACCGTGAACGCATTGTTATCGCAGTGGTTACACATTTACAAGAGGGATATCCTGCTGTCGGACTCACCCTGAAAGCAGTACTTTCCGGTGAGCACCGGATACTTTCTGGTGAGCACCAGATACTTTCTGGTGAGCACCAAATACTTTCTCGTGAGCACCAGATACTTTCTGGTGAGCACCAGATACTTTCTCGTGCGCACAAAAATTCTATTTTTATTTTTTTTTTATCCATGTCCCCTTAGGGGCTCAGTAACAATGACCCCAGTCTATTGCATTTATAGATTTACCAGATACAGTTCCTGTTAGCCATCCTCAAGCAGCCCAGAAGCCTAGGAGGCTGAGTGACCAACTCTGATTATCACAGATCTATCTTGAGAAACATTAACTAGCGACACCAGAAACCATAGTCAAAAGTATTCCTGGGGCCATATGTCTTACCCTAAGTTAGCACTTCTTAAATTGAACTCTGTCTCTATTAACAGACTATGTTCCACAGCCCTTTAAAGTAGCTGTAATAGACCTGTTCTTAAAAAGCCCACTCTTGATCCAGGGGTTTTAGCCAACTCAAGACCTATTTCTAACTTTCCCTCTCTCTCTGAGATCATTGAGAAAGCAGTCGCCAATCAGCTGTGTGACTTTGGATGTCCATCAGACAAAGGACTTGTCTTTGTACAACAAGATGTTAGCGCTGCATTCGACACCGTTGACTATCACATCGTATTACAGAGACTGGAACATTTGAATGGTCCCTAACCAGCACATTCTTTGTCGCCCTGGGTACTCCTTTGGTGTTGTTTTAGGTCTCTGCAGTAAAGTAAGCAACAATAAATTTGTGACATCCGGTTAGACTTTCAAAATAAAAGTACTTCGCTATTTTGAAATGGAACATTGTTAACATTGTGTAACCTTGCTGTTTGGTTAGGTTTAGGCACCAAAAGTCAGCTAGGTTTAGAAAAAGATTGGGTTCAAATAAATTAAAAATACTTAACCTACATCAAAAGTGACATTACATGGCTTTCCCTGGTGCATTGAACTATGACACTATGGGCTCCTCAGTGCATTACAAACTGAGGCCAATGGGTCTTGACCATGTGTGATGACTTCAGAGTGAGAACGTGTTGTCTTAATATATTTTTTTGTAGGACAAAATAGGTTGGAGGAACAGTAGCACTCGGCTGATTGTGCTGACTACGGATGCTGGATTTCACATGGCCGGGGATGGAAAACTGGCCGGCATACTGGAACCCAATGATGAGGTTTGCCACATGGAAAGCAACCTTTATACCAAGAGCAATGATATGGTACGTATGAAATCACATAATGGAATTAACAGCCAAAAGGCATTGCAATGTTCTCATAGCTGAAGGGCAAAACAAGCAAAAGACCCAGTTTATATTAAATTGCTACTGTCCAAAATTACCTATTGTTACATTGATTCCAAAAACGTTTCTTTAAAAAAACACTCATGGTAAGTTTTGTTCAGTGGTTAACACCTCAAATGGTTATTTTAGGTTTGCAACATTTCATTGATTTCACTGATTGTGATTGTGATTGTGTGCAGGACTACCCATCTGTTGGACAACTAGCTAAGCAGTTGGAAAAAAACAATATTCAGCCGATATTTGCAGTGACAAAAAACGTGGAGAATGTGTACAAGGTAAATTGTATTAATTTCTGTACCTCTTTTCATGTATTTATACACATGTGTACATTAATATTTATTTATTTATTATTACCCCTTGTGTTTTATTGCAGCAACTCACTAAATTGATTCCAAAATCAGAGGTGGGAGTTCTGTCATCAGATTCTAAAAATGTTGTTGAACTGATAGAAACCGCCTACCAAGTAAGTTTGTCCATTTGCTGCTGACAAATTTGAGTATTTTTCTCATTTTGTATACATGTATTTTTAGAACTGTCTTTGTGGCCAATACATTTTGTTCTCATAATTTTGCACTATCTTTGACTATGTCTCATATGTGTAATTCATCACAGAGCTTGTCCTCCAAAGTAACTGTGACCCATGACAATCTCCCTGAAAATGTAAGAGTCGTCTATACCCCTAAATGTGAAAATGCCGGGCCAGCAGGCGACAGCAAAGGGGTTTGTGACGGTGTGCATGTGGCACAGGAGGTCAGTTTTTTTTGTATTTTTTTTACTTTCCATGGTAATGTTCATACTGCAAGTGCACACAGTAATTGGTACAGTTTCAGCTTTAACATTGTGTTGGGATTTTAAAAGTCATCTATCCATCATCCACTTGTTCTGGCTCAGGTCCTGATGGTACAAGAGTTAGTAGAGTACCTCCAAAGGGAAGTTGCCTGGAAGTATCCTAATGAAATGCTCAACCCCCCTTAACTGGTTCTTTACTACGTTTTAGGGGAAAGAGATGTCTTAGGTCTAAGGTTAAAACCAGCCATGCTGTGAAGGAATCTCATCTCAGCCACTTGAATTTATGACCTCATTCTTTCGGTCATAATCATGAGTGGAACATAGACTGACCAGTAAATCAAGACTTGCTTGCATCATTCCCACAGCAGTATAAGGCATGCTTTAATGGTTCAGTAGGTAACCTTTACAAAAATCACTTTTTGGCATATTTGCTGAAACTGTCATTATATTCTGACAGCACAGATATTTTGTGATTCCTCCTAATGTCATTTGTAAGAATCCACTGCTCCCTGAACAAAACAACCAATCACAGCAAGGAGCAGACTCCAACACAGTCTATCACTGCTCGTGCACACGCTGCACAGCCCCCCTCCTTGCACATGCGCTCACTCAATCAAGCTCAATATCTATTGCAAAAATAATGTCTGAACAACAACCAGCAATAATGAAAGAACTGCCCATCCCTCCTTTGCAACACTTCCCGGCTCCACACAGAGCTTTGGCCTCATTGTGTTTTTTTCTTAGGCACTCATATCAACAAGTGACAGAGGTGTGATGACAAACTTGGGGAATAACTTTTGAGGGGGGACAGTGGCAACTAGCCTCTCATCCCACTGTTAGATGCCTGGGGGCACTCTGCCCTGGGACATGAAACACTGAAGTAATGAAACAGGAGGGGTGTGTTTAAGAAGACAAATCAAAGCAAGAGGGACCAGGGTCTTAGCAAGGCTCTCAACGTGGAGAGCGAGCCCTTTGCAGGATGAGGTTTTGAAGGTCAACAGGCTCCTGCTTGTGGATTTGATGGGCGAGACTCAACTGAGTGGTATGAGCAGCAGAGAGAGACCTGTAAAGGTTTTGGCATTGTATGTTCAGTTATTACTGACTGCAGCTTTAATGCTTCTTGCATCAATCTGCCTGTAAAATCTTGCTTTCCGTCCTACCCTGACTTGTGGAGATACTAAAAGTCCTTCACTTGAGGTAGCAACTCACTCCCAGTGCGCCTAACTTCCTGCCATGAATGAAGACACATCTCTCATTCAAGCTAAGCATGAACCAAATGGCCCAAAGTACTGGTGCTGGATCTCATTTTCTCAAGTGTTTACTCTCTGTTTACTCCTCTGTCTGACCCCCCAACCCTAACTGCCCCTTTCAGATTTCTTTTGACGTCACTGTGACAGCGAGCTCATGTATGATGGATAAGTCTTTCACTATCAGTCCACTGGGCATTAAAGACACACTGACAGTGACTTTATCTACAAACTGTGAGTGTCAATGTGAAGACCCCAATACCCAAGACCAGTCAGTCTGCGGTGGCAGGGGAAACGTCACTTGTGGTATTTGCAGGTAAACTTTACACCTTCTACACCAGGGGTATCCAATTGAAATTCAAAGAGGTCCAGTTAGAAAACAATCCTGAAGCAAAGGTCCAGAACATCATAATGACTAACTAGTGTTTTTAGTCAACAACTGACTTTCAAATCAAATAATATTTCAATAATATCTACTATTATAATATTTACTTTACTATATTTACTACTACTATTTACTCATTTTTCACCTTAAACTAGAGGGATAATAAATATCGGTGGTCTTATGACACAACAGCCACCTGATGAGTTCTAAAAGGAGTTTCTGCACTAAAACTGTATGATCAGTGTGGCCCCAAACCACTGAATCTGTTGTGGTTTGGGGCCCCTAGGGGCTACTCTAACAATCAATTCTAAAGTTAAATAAACTAATGGCTGCATTGAAAAAAAATCTTTATTTCAGAAAAAAATAAGATAAAAAGTGTAGCTTGAAGTGATGAAGTGTAGTCTGAACCAGTTTTATAATAAACACTAAAAACATCTTAACAATTTAACAGCTTCTCCTCTTCTCTTTCATTCCGCCTTATACCACTTTCCTATTCATGTCCACTTTCATTAATATGTATTTGGTGGCCTTGTGTTTATCTTAAATAAACGATGCTAATGGAACGTCACACCTCACGCCTCTTATTTCCACCTGGCTGTGTTAACTTGGTCATCTGATCCTCTCTGTCTCTCCGGAGCCACAGAGCTGTCCAAAGCAAATACATATATCTTTAAATATTTTACTTAAAATCTTGTTTAACATCAGAATTTTGGGATATATACTTATTTGCTTTCAGAAATTGGGATGAGAAGAAGAGTCAGGAAATGTTTAGCCTAGTTTAGCATAGTGACTGAAAGCAGGGCTAACAGTGCACCTGGCTTTTTACTAAGTAAAAAAAATACACTTTTGAAGCTCCATAAATACCAGCTTGTTTGTTTAATCTGTGGACACATATAAATACAGAGGCAACAATTTGTGACTTTATGGAGCATTGAGATTCCTGAAAGACATATAAAAAAAATCAGTTTTGGCGTTTCTAGCAGTTCTCTTATAACATACATAAAGAGAAGGAATACCATTAAAAATGTTTGCTATTTGTTGTGTTTTGTTGCAGTTTCTACGTGTTTTTTGTGCTAATTTTAGGTTTGTAACTTGTCATTCAGCTGCAGTCCAGGCTTTGTTGGTCAGTCCTGTGAGTGCGCCATTGGCAGTAAAGACGAGAGCAGACCCTCGCGAGCTTCCTGTCAGAGGCAGAATGGCACCGAATCGCGAGGGCAGAGGAGACTGTGTATGTGGCAGGTGCGATTGCCACACCACAGAGAGTGGAAGCAGTTACCATGGGGCGTTCTGCGAGTGTGACGATGAACACTGTGAAAAGTTCCAGAATAAACTATGTGGAGGTACAGTCACTTTCAAATGATCTGCATGTTTAGTGTTACCACAAAAGAACTTACTTCTTCCATTATGATTTATAAGAGACAAGCATTTGTCACCAAAGTGCATTGTCTGTATTCTTAAGACCTAACATAAGATTTTAATGTCCCTAATGTGTCAAATTGGTGATCATAACATACACTTTTCCATGGCAACGACAGCTTGTGTAAATGCAGTGACCAGTAGCTCCCTTAATTTTTGTAACATTTTTGTTTTTAATCTGTTTTTTACTCAAACATGTCTAATTATGATCACCTTTGACAAAATACATTAATCAATATTAGAATAGTGCAGGGACTGGACTGTGCAGTAGACCTGGGAATGATAACTAGCCACAGCATCTCCCAACAAAACAAGCGGACCAGCAACTTTGCCACCACCCAGGTTACTCCTGGCTAATGTCCTTTTGCAGTAGAATAAAAAGGTGGAAAGAAAGACTATGGCCCAGTGAGCCGGGTTATGGAAAAAGCAGGGGGAATGTTGTGACCAGCCCATGTGCCTCTTGGGTTGCAGACTTCATGGTGTTAACATGGGTCCGGAAGTAAGGACCGAAAAGCCCATTCTGATTAATCACGACCTCCCTCCTGGTGGGCCCAGGGATGGCTGACTGCATCAGCCAGGGGATGCAGTGCGCCTGCGTCTGCCAGCAGACTGGGCGGAGGTATCAGCCCCTGCGGCTACCTTGCTCACTACAGAGGGAAGGAGGGAGGGAAGCCCGTGTCCATGAATTCCTCAACCTTAGTAAAGGGAACATATGAGGAAACAGGAGCCCTCAGGGTCCTGTGGTCGGTTCTTTCCTTCTGGCTGATGGGGTTTAAATGTGGCAAGACATGGTTGCGCATAGCCTGCTGGCTAAAGGCGAGAACCCTGGCCAGGAGCAAGCTTGTGAGTCAGAGGAAAAACATGCTTTTTACCTTTTTCCGGCAACAATTGAGTTCCCACGGGACTTCAGTGTGAGACTACAGCTAGCTGTCTAAAACACTATTTAGGTGAATTTAAACAATGGCTAAGTTTCTAAACGCATCTTGTTGTCATGTAAGAACCCTGTTCATGTTGTACAGACATTTTAATTGCATTTTGTGTCTGTTAAGAGGCACACAGACACTCTTTATCTGTATGCCCTATAACTGCCGTTTTAGCTACGTGGGAGCTCTGGGCATTAGCTGTAGTAGCTCCGTGTTGCAGTCACCAATCCGGCTCGGTTTTTTTTCTATAGACAGAACTCACAAAGGTATAACGATCAAGATTAACTTAAAAATTGCCCGGAGTTCTCCTTTAAAATCAAGGGAAACTTGAACCTCTTCAGTTCTGAAATGGCTGGTTGGGAAGCTCAGCTATTTAACCTCTGTGGGATTGTTTGCCAGAATTATTGATACCGTTGGTTCAGTTTTGACAATTTTAGGCTCATAACTTTGTGGAAATTTGCACAAAGCAAAGTCCATGAAGACATGGATGTTGGCCTTCTTGTCCAACATCTGTGCCTGACCTCACGAATGTGCTTCTAGAAGAACGGTCATAAACACACTCCTAAATCTTGTGGACAGCCTTCCCAGAAAAGTTGAAGCTGCAAAGGGTGGGCCAACTCCATAATAAACCCTACTGATTAAAGCCCCCCTCCAGCCAGTTTTAACTGCTGTTTTTGGTTAACATCGTAATAAAATGAAGACCCTCTATTAGCCAACTTTCTGCAATAACTATGCTAGCTGACTACAACTTAGTTAACTTAATGTTAGCTAACTAAATTAGAGAGACAAACCAACAATCAGACACAGAGAGACATATCTACTGTAAGTTCTAAAGTAAATGACATAATAAATTGGTTAGCTAGCTCACAACGATGTTTATCGGTTTGATGCCACTTTTATGACAGTGCATCTGCGCAAGCTTTGAGACTGACGTATGACTTATGGAATTATTATTGTCATACGTCACAACCCCGTTTTAACAACTAAGCAGTTTTTGCAACTTTGAGCACAAAATTAAGCTATTTGTCAAAAACTATTTGGCAAATTATGTGGGTAATCAACATTGTAAGGAAATGACTCAGAAAAGTATGAAATATCATAGAAATGTCAAAATACACTGGAGGGGGTGCTTTAAAAATAGGATGTCATGAACCTTCATGTGCATGTAAAGGCAGGCGTCCCCAAACTTTTGGCAACATATTGTATTTGTACATTGTCCTATAATAATCACCAACAAATCATTTGGTCTCCAGGAACTACTGAAACCTCCCTCTCTCCATCAGCAGAGGCAGAACAATCTTGCTGTCAAAATGCAGTATATTTTGACTCCCAGTTATACAGAGCAGCATCTTATTGGACAGTTATTTCAAGGATAAAACTATATGCTGCTAATTATTTTATCATCATTTATTATCATTACATTTAGTATTATATTGTTTATTTACAAAAAATGTATGACAGGTCTCAGGTGTGAATTGTCACAGTTCATTAATTTTAATATTTAAAACTTTATGCATATTGGTTATGAACATTAATTACAACAAAAGTGGAAACAGCAGTTAACTGCATTTGAATTTATAACATCCTCAGGGGGAATGCAGGCTACGAATACACACAAATGTGTTGTTAAAAGCAAGCATATCAGCTCTCTAATGTCTCTGTCCATTTCTCACTACTTGTAGGAAACGGTAAGTGCAACTGTGGCAAATGTGAATGCTTCGACGACTACGAGGGCTCAGCCTGTCAGTGTAAGAAGTCTGTGGAGGGCTGTCGTACCCCCAACAACACAGTTTGCTATGGCAGAGGGACCTGCAAGTGTGACCGCTGTGAGTGTAAGGAGGGATACAAGCGTCCACACTGTGAGACATGCCTCACCTGCCCTGACCCTTGCCAGACTAAATTGTAAGGATTCCAAACTTCTACTCTACTGCTACTTTCACTTTCCAATTGTTGTTAAAGGTCCACTATGTGGTTATGAATGAATAAAGTGGCTCCATTACTGACTTATAAGTATTAACTGTTGCTATCAATCTTCTCAGGAACTGCATTGAATGCCTCGGCTTTGGGTTAGGTCCCATTAAAGAAAACTGCAAAGCGGTTTGCCAGAACACCATTGATCATGCTGTAGTAGACCAGTTCACTATACAGAGCAAGCAGTGCCAGCAGAAGGACACAGAGGGCTGCTGGATCAAATTTAAGCTGGAACAGTTGGTTGGAGAGGGATAACTACAGGGCTGAAATTCTGAGGCAGAGAGGTAAGCAGCTGATAACATGCAGAGGCACACTGAAATTTAACAGCAATATCATTGTTTCAATGTGGCTTGCAGTGGTTCTGTTATATGGAAACATTAAACAAGACAAAGGCTACGTTCAGACTGCAGGCCAAAGTGACCCAAATCTGATTTTTTTTGCTCATATGCATGGACATGTACATTTCATCTCACAGTAGGGGGGGACAATAAACATAAAATTTCTCAAGAGCAATTTTTGAAGGTGATACAAATAATACAGCCAAAATTGTACTTGTACGGGATACTTGTACACAGAGAGAAGTCTTACTACTATGTTTCTGGCCAACAACACAAAGCAATAGTTTAAATATGACTTAAGTTCATAGGTTCACCACGCGGCCATTATATCCTAAAAAACGTGGATCTTCTAGGCTACATAGTAATTTAGGTTTCTTCTGAGATAGAGGATGTTTCTTACATACACCCACACACACACACACATATATATACACACACATATATATTAGATATTTAACAGCAGCAGGCCCACTGATCTGCCACTCAACATCATAATGTGCAAAACCCAACAAAACAGTAGATTTACGGTGTCAGCCTAATATTGGTCCAAAATCTGAGCGAAAACAATAGGGTTCCCAGCCACTTCGTGGTACTGGGAACCGCGATGCCTTGCAATCGCGGATTCCCAGCCCTCTTCGGGCTTGGACCCCTAATTACAGCTGAGGCTGATGGGAGGGTGAACATGTTTGAATTGCCTTGCAACTCATAGTTGAGACATTTCAGTCAAAACAACAAATGTCAACCTCACGGTGGCACTAGAGGTAAGGTCAGAGGATCTCTGAAATTAACTAGGATTCATCCTCTGGGGAACACAATGTAGTATGTACAAGATTTATTTGCAGTTTATTCAAAAGCTGTTGAGACATTTCACTCTAGAGTTGTGCTGCTAGCACACTATTTCTTTTCTAATGTAGCATTTTGCATGTGTAAAAGTTTCTGGAATGTATCTCTTTTTGTCCAGACTGTCCGGAACCACCCAGCGTCATAGCTATCATCGGAGGTTCCATTGCATCTGTGGCTCTTATCGGCATCCTTCTGCTGATGATCATCAAGTTAGTCCTCTACATGAGAGATCTGAAAGAGTTCAGGAAATTTGAAAATGAAAAGAAGAAAGCTAAATGGGAAAAGGTGAGAAGATTTATTTGAATTTATTTTTTTTATCACTGCTAACAAAAATGTAGAAATAATCATAATCAACATTTTAAGATCTAGACCGTCTATGGTTTTCCTCTAGAATCTAGAAAATATTCAGATTAGACTACTTTGGAGTACAGAAGGCTGATGTTCAGTGCTATTGCCGGCTAGTAGCACAATGAGAAAATTAAGGCTGTGGAGGTCCGGCCATCTTCCCCTAAGTTGTCATGTGTGGATTTTTTTTTCTGAAATACTTTTGCTTTCCAAAGTCACCCAACAGGCTACCATGGCAGCCAATCGGAAACATGGTTATTTAAATGGGAACTGATGAGCTTTGCACTGGGCAGAATCAGGTGGCCAAAATCCTGAAAAAAAGGAGTGGGAAATGGTTAGCACAGACCTCAGCAAAATCTTGGAGCAACTGTTTAAAACAGCAGACATAAGATAACAACTGAGACAGAATGAGAATGAGAAACAGTCAGGAAACTCTATAACACAGCACAGCCATGAGAGGGAAATACTAATAATGAAAAGGGAAGGTGAAAGAGGTCAAAGGGAGGCTAGACTGGAATGGTCCTCCCCTCTGGGGCCAAGTTCCTGACTGGCCCCAGCATTCAGCCTTGTCCCCCACCCTCCTAGGCAAGAGGACACCAGGTCCCTCCAGGTTAGGGCTTCTAGAAGGAGCCAATTGAGCACCAGAGCCAGCAAACACCCCGCCCAGCCCTTGGGCAGGTCCAAGGGAGCCCAGCCACCCCAGCGCCCAGACCCAGAGATCCAGAGCCCCGAACCACAGGCCTCCACCGTCCCCAAGGCAGCTCAGCTTTGACTGCATAAGACCCATTCTGAACATCCTTTGTCCTGTGT
>JALXJV020000016.1:33176103-33464135 GCA_024633595.2 Lepomis macrochirus | reverse complement strand
TTTTTATTTATATAACAAATTGATTTATTTTTAATCAATTAATTAATTTTACTATTTTTTTGTCTATTAATACAAACACACTTACTGTTTTATTTATTTTATTTTAATTTTTAATATATTTTATTTTTTTAACACACACACATACGCTTACCGTTTTTTTAAATTTATTTGATTTTTAATATATTTTAATTTTTTTAACACACATACACTTTGATTACCCTTTAATCACTTGTTTAACGAAATGTACTGTATGGGGTTGATTATTAGTTATGTATGATGCTTTGGCAATATTGTTATTACACATTCATGCCAATAAAGCTAATTTGAATTTGAAAGGAGGGAGTGTCAGTAGGGGACCCGGACCTTGTTAATGGAGGAGGTGAGGATGGACTCAATGACGGCGGTGTAGAAGTGCACCATCATTAGGCCGCCAAACTCTGCGGCTGCAGTCGCCTTGCTCCCGCAAGGTTTTAATGTCATGTGACATAGTGACGTTTTGCAGCGCTGGCTAAAGTCGGACACGATTTCTAACCAGCATGCCTTATTTTAAGTCCAGCATGCATCACATTAAGTCAGCGCTACGCAGCGCCGCATGAAGTCAAACGCACCAATTGTCTTTGGCAGGCTGAACTTCTTCAGCTGGGCCTTCTTGGTGAGGGAGTTGATGTTCAGCTCCCACTTGAGCTCCTGGGAGGTGATGGAGCCGAGGAAGCAGAAGGAGTCCACAGTGGTGACGGGGTAGTCACACATGATGATGGGGGAGGGTGGGGCTGGGCTCTTCCTGAAGTCCATGACCATCTCCACTGTCTTCAGACTGTTCTGGCACGAGGTCACCAGATGGTCGATCTCCCACCTTTAGGCGGACTATAATCTGTTAACGTGTCTATATTTGAATATTCAGCATGCACCTATGTAAAACCTTTACACATTATTACTCAATAAATTGTCAGAATCCCATCTTACTAAACCGGGAATAGCTACATCATCCAAAGGCGAAGTAAACCAACCAGCCAACCAACGGTTCTTTCCAGAGTCTTTAACTGCTCAGACTGTAATGAATTAGGATGAGAGCTAATTAGAAATGAACAAACATGAGGAAGGAAATTCCATGCACTGATGGATTTAAAAACCTGCCTTTAGCCTACATTTATCATTTTCAAGGTAGGTTGTGACATTTCATCATTTTATTGTTCCATCAGGTTAACCAAGAAACTGGAGGAGAGACGAGAGCAAAAGAAGATGGGAGAAGAAGAGGTAAGGAGACAAGCCTGTTTTGGGCACTAAATACTAGTCCCTATATTTCATTGGGGGCACATAAGCATGTATTCACTGCGCTCACAGGGGGTCACATCCCCCAAGTATGAATTAGGAAAATATGTTATTGACAAGACACATGGTGAGCTTTCTGTAGTGTGAATGTTGATTGGAATACATAATTAATGTGGCCCACCCTGACCTACCTGTGTGTTGCCTGTGATTCAGAATGAGATTAGAAAGGAAATAGTGCGGCGAAAGGTGGGGAAGGACATGCAGGACTTAAAGAAGAAACAGGAAGAGGAGAAGACCAAGCGACTCCTGGAGGAAAGGAACCGGGAGAAGGCAGAGGAGAAGGCTGCCAGGGAGCGGGTCAAACAGCAGATCGCCTTGGTAAGCTACCCTACCTAAAGAGGACATGACAGTTTGTAGGACTGAATGTGAAAGAACAGTAGTCAGGCTGCTATATGAGACAGAAGAAATTCTGTTCAGAGTGGCCCTCAGTTAGTTGGTGCTGATGACTGACAATAATTGTTCAGTGGACACAATAACAATGTCCAGGGAATCTGCCATCAAACAATCATTCTAAACATTTAAAAAAAACTTTTGGCAAATGATTAAATAAAGCCTGACATGACTTCCATTTAACCCGCACCGCCCACCCACCCACCCAATCAAGCCTAATGTTCCTCTACCATTCTGTGGTTATCAGTGAAGTGTCTGAACTCTTCTCAGGCTGGAGTCTGTGTTAAGAGTGACAGATGCTCTTCTCTGTGAAAGGTCTGCATCGTCACTGCACTGCATTATTAGAAACTCTGATGAACTGGTTTACTTTCTACTTCCGTCTGGTTTCCATGTGAGCAGTAAATATTGTGGGACATTTAAGCAGCAAAACAGAAAACTGTAGTTATAAACCTGACTGGACTGACAGAATTCAACGTTTAGATTCAACAAATAATTATTTTAGACGCTCTGATCGAAGCTCAAGATGGATCAGCAGGACGGCTGCTTTATTCCAAACAGTGTCACTGAATGTGAGACCTTTGGATGTGTAGAAGAACACAGAACATGGATTAACTTTAGATCCTAATCGATCGTCTCTGCATGTCAGGAGATTTAAATAATTACTGAAGTTAAGCTGCTGTGCCTCTTGGGGTAGAGAGAGCTTTACCCTATTTTACCCATCTGCTAATCACAATGCGCATCACTTCTACTCGCCTACGCACCCACATTTGCTGTCCAAATAATGTGCCCTTTAACTACCAGGAAAACACTGTGCCATTGACTTCAGAACAGGTTTGTCAGGGTTCCTGCGGCTCCTTAAAAAGTCTTAAAAGGTCTTAAATTGAAATCAGGGAAATGAAGGTCTTAAATTGTCTTAAATTTACCTTAAATTTGCTGTAGGTATTAAATTTGCCGATGGTGCGTTTAAGGCTGGTGGGAAAATTGTCACGCACAGTTGCCTAAAACGGCTAATTAGCGTGTATTTGTATGATTTTCTTTTAGTAATTGACAATGTGAGACCCCGCCATTAATATAACTCATGTTACGTTTACGTTAGCTGTCATATTATCGTCAGTTGTGGCTGCAAGATTGGGAGACGCAAGTTAAAGTGGTTGGAGGAAGATCTGATTGTTCTATCTAGTTCACACAACTGTAGCCTACATCACGTCCTCCTCTCATTTGCACAGGTCAAAAAAATTATCTATAACTTATCTATAACTACAGGTTAAAAAAACAAATATGGCATGATTTGTTTTCCTCGATGGATTATTTACCTCTCTTCAGCGGTGCGCCTGTGTATTCCAAAACAACAAATGTGCATGAGAAATTAATTTCCTCAACAAAATAAATATCTTCATAGAAAAGAAAGTGCTAATTTGTTTGTGATTCAAATAATTTAAAATCAAATATTTATTGAACATTTGTATATTTTTATCAGTAATTAACATTGTTGTTTTATTGCCCCCTAGCTCACGTTCACAAACGGACACGATCAGTTCACCAAAAACATGAGCAAGATCAATAATCTACACTGTTTGAGCATGTTTATGCACAACACTGAATGGACACACTGTCGAGGCTCCTGTCTGCGCTGTCAGACTTTTGGATTTTATTTGCAGAAGACTGTGACCAGTATTTATTTCCACTAAGGCTGAAAGATTTTGGAAAATAATCTAATTGCGATTTTTTTTGCCAATATAGCGATTACGATTTAATTTGCGATTAATTTTTAAGCTCTTTACCTTCTGTAATATTCAAAACGGACAAGCAGTAAATCAGTGTATAGTGTGATATTAGATAGATTAAACTGTTCTTTCTTGTGGGTCAGGCCTGTGTTATGATGAATTAGGTAGAATTATTATTATGAGCAATAATATATCAAATTATAATAATATGAGAAAGACAATTTGAGTCAAGTCATGGCATTAAATAATATAATATCATCAGGTCGGCCTGCCTTTTCACCACAGGGTATTATACAGTAAGCGCTCAATACAAAACCCACAGTTCAACCACCAATTAATGAGTCCTGATCTCAGTTCAAATCTCCTGAGTCCATCTTTCTGTATCCCGTAAACAAACTAAAAATACTCAATTCAAGAGTTGGCCAACGAAAATAGAACAGAGTGACTCCTCTCATGTTTAATAGACAAGCTTAGTAATTCTCCGAGAACACCGGAGCCCCCCTCCTCCCTGCTTCCTCCGATGCTGGTGAGCGGCGCACCGGCTGTAACCAGGCTGTAACTCAGGACACACTGGGCCTCTTTCGGCGTTTAGTTTAACATGGCAATTTACAGATATTTCCTGAGCTGACTGGTGGCTGTGTGTGTGACGCAGGCGCCGATCGCCACAATACGCTTACCTTGCTACACGCCTCTTTCTGTTGTGCATTTTTCCGTCCATCAAAGCCGCGGATGGCCCGACGAATTCACCCACCACCTGCTTTCATTCCGTGTGACATTAAAGTTTAAAAAGCTGAGCTTCTGTCAAGCTTAAGGGCATTTTACAACAAGAAGGCAAGTTACAGCATAACGTGCAGATGAAGCATTAACTTCCTCAGACTGCTTTCTTCTTGGGTGTCATGTGTCCAGAGTATAATCGCCGCCTTTGCGCTTAGAAAATCTCGTTTTATTACATCGCGATTATATCGCAAATGTAATTAATCGTTCAGCCCTAATTTCCACCCAAGTAGTTGTTGTATGTAGATACACAACACATTTGCATCCATGTGGTCATGGTGTCCCTGACCACCAGAGATCGTTTTGCTGATCGGATCACAATCTGTCCTCACTACATCTCAGGTGCATTTACACATCTACTTTCATGTGGTCAAGTGCTACCTGATCTTAATGGCAGGTGTAAACAGCCTCTATGTTCCCTGATTCGGAATATGCAAAGTCTTTCACCTGTGGTGAAATTAAAACTGCCAAATATGGCATTGTGTCCTTCATTAAGAGATCAAACGCGTCTCTTTTCAAAGAAATTGTTTCAATTTGAGGTCTTGAATTCATATTTGTTGAGGTCTTAAAAGGTCTTAAAACACATTAAATTTGACTTTTAAGACGGTGCAAGAACGCCGTTTGTGTTAGCCAATGATGCAATCGCTTTCTGCTGCCTCAAGAAAGAAAAGAGCCAACAGTAAGGATGCACCGAATGTTCGGCTAAAGTGTCCGAGACAGACACAAAAATGGCTGTTCGCAGCACATCCACTCCATCTGTGGCTGACATCTTAGAAAAGAACGGCTTTGCGTGTTTCTGAGTTTGGGAGAAGAGCATATTTTCACTATTTAATTTATGCAGTGGTTAAAACATGGCAAAAATGTGAATTTACCTGTTCTGCTAATTTTTTCATTATATCCGGCTTCGGCCAAGAATTTTCATTCCGATGTGCCTGACCACACCTCTTTTTAAGACCGGCACTCCCAGGAGTGCGCAGATGAGTGCAAATTAATTTCCTACTTGCACAGTCTGGGTGTTGGTTGTGAAAATTGCAAAATCATTCAGAAAGTAGCAATTGCACAAAGAGCTTCATACAGATTTGTTTTGTTGAAACAGTGTATACTTCACTAATGTAGCCCATGGTAAATCTTTCAGTGCTGGGAATTTGAACTGGTTGACAACGTGACAGCTGCCTTACTGGCAGTGTTGAGGAAAACAGTCAGTTTCTCTCTGACTCCTCCCCTCCTGCAGAGCCTGAGGTGGCTGTCTGACACCCCGTTTCATGGATTTATCCTCAACATATAAAGTCTATGTCCGTCTTGAAACTTATAAAACTGATCAATGAACAGTAATCTTTCATATTGAAGGCTAGTCGCACTGATTGGAACATTCATAGTGATCAACTGGAGATCATGTGACTATTTGTGAGTGAGGATGACTGTGGTGCAGCTGAAACAAACAGGCCTAAATAAGGTTTAACAGTGAGTTTTTCTTTATTACCTGCTGATTACCTGCTTGAATTTGTTTTGACAGCATGAATAAAATATGAAATAAGCAAGATTTATTAATGTAAACTAGATGTCTAAAACTGTAACATTTTCCACTGCAAAATAATAATTAATAGGCTAACCTGCTGGGTGTGACTGTGACATTACAATCACAGGTTCATGAGTAAGTGTCTTATATTTGATCTATAGCCTACCTATCTTCATAATCAGGTAGCCCATTGCCACCAGCATTTAGTCCCGTTGGGTTACAGCTTAATAAATATAGCCTTCCTATTTAAAATGTAATGTAATGGGCTGTAGCACTTTATCATTTGTTAAGGAAAGTCCAGTCTGGTAAATAAAGAGCAGCAATGCTGTATAGTAGCCTAATAATGTTAATGCAGTGATTCCTTCCTCCACTCCTGAGTTTTAGAGCCTATCATGGTCCACGTCGGCACGCAGTCACAGCTCTGCCTTTACGCGCTTCCATCAGGCTCAACATATTCTCGGTTGACGGAGTTTAATCTGTAAGATGGCACCACTGCCTCATTCTACGGAAGCATAATATATTGAGTTTTGACAGTTTTGTACATTTTTCTGTTCTAAAACTAATTTTTAAGTGTGGGAAGAACCTTGCACCAGTATTATTCTGTCAACTAGTAGAGAAACAAAAGTGCGGAATAAGAACTAGAGGCACACTAAGTGGAAACTGTACAGCCGCAAAACGTAGAACATTTGGTCAGATATAGTTTTCAGTAAATCTTTCAGTGCTGGCATGCAGTAAGAGCCATACATCTGTGGAATGCTTTACCAGCCAAAATTAAAACATTGACAGAACTCAAGGTTTTTAATACACATTTAAAGCAATGGCTGAAACTGAAACAACGCTGTGCACACTGACTGTGCAGGATACAATGCACACACACATAAGGTTGCTTATGTGAACATGCATGCACATATGCACACTTCTTATTTTGTGTTCTTGTATTGCTAACTGAGTCTAGTAGTGATGAAACGGTATGAAAATTTCATATCACGGCTATAGTGACCAAAATTATCACTGTATTGTAAAAATGTGCCAAAAATATTAAAATGTACCGATACACACTGAAACCATTTCAACAACTTTTATTGAAAACTACAAATACAATTGCCATTTTGTTTGCATAAAAAATAAAATAACAGATGATTTTCATGTTTACAAAAGGTATTTACTAAGTGTGCATTATCAAGATTTTATATTATATAGGTAATACAATGTCCCCGTGGACAATTATATGAAAACAAATAAGTCTTTAGAAGACAGTGATGGTAACTGCAATGAGCCCAACAACTGACATAAATACAGAGGAGTCTGTAGCGTTTCTAGATATGCTGGTTGGTTGACTAAACAGCGTAACATGTTATGTGCAGTGGACAAATAGTCTGCTGACACACAACGCACACAGCAGCAGAACAACATGTAGCGTTTTTACAAGAGTAGCACTGAGAGCTTCAGTTTACACGCTGTTAGCAAGTCAG
Source organism: Lepomis macrochirus (assembly GCA_024633595.2). Classification (NCBI taxonomy): domain Eukaryota; kingdom Metazoa; phylum Chordata; class Actinopteri; order Centrarchiformes; family Centrarchidae; genus Lepomis; species Lepomis macrochirus. The sequence goes on along the minus strand of JALXJV020000016.1, from coordinate 33,456,930 downwards.
AGAGACAAACCAAAGCTAAAAGATAACTCACCCTGCGTTCACTGAGGTCATTTTCTTCAATCAAGTTTCCCTCAGCACTTTGATAAAAAGTATAATACGACCAGACTTCAGAGTGACTGAAAAATCTCTGCTGCGTTGCACGCCTGCTTCTGGGAGACGATGGACAGTGTTTGTCGTGAGATTATAATAGTGCGGTTAACCGTACCCGGTTGTCATGGTAATTAAAATGTGTACGGTAATAATAACCGTCGGGAATTTTACCATGGTTTACCGTTAAACCAGTAGTAGCCTAAATGTAACTCAGGCTCCCTCTGCCCCTCCCATCAGACCCTTCCTCTTCCTGCCAAAACAGTGACAGAAAGCTGAACCTGAAAACTAGTGACTTGTTTTAATACCAGTGTTTCATTTTTCACTTCCACAGAGCAGGGGCTACTTTGTTGAAAGTCATTTCCTGTTGCCAGCAGGTGGCGCTTTGACTATGGGTTAATGTCAGCATACATGGACTCTTATCACATGGGTAAAATTTGGTACAGATTTGATCATGGACAGTCAAGATGCAACTTCTTCATGTGTCATGGCGAAGATTTTAGCTTTGCCGCCACGCCGTTGACTACAAACACAAGTTTTACAACAGGGCTTCATCAATGTGTTCCAGGTTTTTTGGGACAGTTTTGACATTGATATGTCCATCCTTCGAGGAGGAGCTTGGACCCCTAATAATAAAAATCTTTATGAAAACAATAGGGTTCCTAGCTCCGCTGGATCTAGGTACTGTGATGCCTTGCTATCGTGGTTCCTAGCCCCATTCGGGCTTGGGCCCCTAATAATTCCTTCAGTTTCATTAGGTCCTGGCATGTTTCTTGGCCCTAATAATTAAAGCTGGAAGCAACGTTGGGCGGGCCCTCGTGGTCGGGACATGAGCCCTGAATTATCGCCGTTTTGGACCTGTCACTAACCTGCCTGTAGATGTGTTCAGAGCATGTCCCATGAAACATGTGGAATTTGGCAGAGATATGAGTATGTACAGTGAAGTTACAACAGTTTCCTGTTTGATGGTGAAGCATTGAAATTTGCCGCCACCAACAAGCTGTTACATGAAAACTCGCACATTTTCTGGTCGTGCCCTAAAAATTGGAATAGATTGCCATGCCATTGCTAGGTTTAACTGGAACTGTTGCTCCTGTTTGAAACAATCCCGACACCTCATCATAATGTATGTGATATATTTTACACCTTTGTCGCCCTCTTTCCTGCAGGACCGAGCTGACAGAGCGGCCCGCTATGCCAAAACCCAGGAGGAGGAGAAAGCTGCAAAGCAAGCCCTGCTGCAGGCCAGGCAGACCGAGCAGGAGGCCAGTAAAGAGGCATTAGTAAGGGAGAGGAGGTAAAAACTTCATGGAGACCAAGGAGTGATATATGCACAGGACCTTTACAGTGAGCCAGTATTTCACCGTTCAGTACTGACAAATTAGTACTTAGCATTAATAAGAGCAGCACTGAAGGAGAAAATGTACTTCCATAAAAATGGTGCTTTTCCACACAGCTTTTGGGTGGTGATCTGTGTTGGAAGCCTCACTGTAGATTAACTAATAAAGGCTTACTCCAACTTAAAGTCTGACAGAGTTAACATGAGGCCCCATAAGAGATGGAGAGGAAAGCTGAAGTGAGACAAAAAATAATTATACACATATATACATATACTGTATGTACTTGTACTCAACAGAGCTTCTGTACAATGTTTTGAATTTTAACCTTTGTGTGTTGTGTGTGTGTGCACGCACTCAGCACCATAGCGAGGATACAGTTCCGCCTCCCAGACGGCTCATCCTTCACCAACCAATTCCCCTCCCAGAGCAGACTGCAAGAGGCTCGGCACTTTGCTCTTCAGGTCTGTATGACCAATGTATTTCCATAGAGCTGCTGCCTTTCTACTTGTTGCTATGTGTAATTATTTCCCCGTGGGATTTTAGGAGGCTTTCACACCTACCTCGTTTGGTCCGGACTTTATGACTTTTCAGTTTGGTCCGAACCAAAAATACAGGTGTGAAACCTCCCCAGGACCACAGTCAGGACCAAACATACAAAATTTGTTCTGACGAAAAGAGGTAGTCTCGGTCAAATCAAACTGAACCATGGTTTGGTTCATTTCTGGTGTGAAAGTATTTTTTGGATGGCTCAGACTTTCAGACTATTTACAGGAAGTTCGGCGTTTGCTGTATAAACCGGTAGCAAACAAATGCACTGAGAAAAGCATTGAAATAAGGACACAAGTATAAATCTCCTGTGACAGATCATCTTTTCAAACAGACGGCTGATATAGAAGCACACTGTCACGCCATCCATCTCTTTGGTCTCTCCTTAAACGGAGGTGCAGAAGGATTGCTTGGGGTCTTCTCCTTTCCTGTTGGCGACATTATCATGTTCGCCCAGCGAGGGACATTTAATTGCAAATTTGAACTAGCCTTCAGTAGGCCTATAGTTGGTGCTGCACAGTGTTTGGAATAACGGCGTTTAAAAGAACGGCGTTACGTAACGGCGTTATTTTTTCAGTAACGGGGTAATCTAACTAATTACTTTTCCCGTCGTTGCAACGCCGTTAACGTTACTGGTCGTTAAATGCAGTGCGTTACTATGTAATAAACTGTGTAATCCGAACGCACCAGCTGGCTCACACAGCTAGTCAGGAGGTGGGTTAATAACGAGGTAATTAGTGCTTGAAGTGGACCGGTACGCTGCGCTCTCCATATCAGGTTCTCTGGAGCAACGTAGGCTCACCTGTTCCTGTTCTCGCCTGCCTGCTAAACTCTGTCGGCGGGAGAGGCGAGGGACAAGAGAAGCTCAGGTACCTTTCAACCAGCGATTATGTTGGCTAAGGCAGAGTCATGTTTCTTGGTAGCCAATCAGAGCCAGTGTTTTTACACACATGCCAGCGCGCGCGCACACACACACACACACACACACACACACACACACACACACACACAGACACACACACAACAGCTAAACAGAGATTCATTCGATGAAGCAGCAGATTTTTTTTAACAGTAACACAAATAGTTACTTTCCCTGGTAACGAGTTACTTTTATTACAGAATAATTCAGTTACTAACTCAGTTACTTTTTGGAACAAGTAGTGAGTAACTATAACTAATTACTTTTTTCAAGTAACGTTCCCAACACTGGTGCTGCAGATAGTAATGCCATAATAATAATATAGTGGCAAATATGCATATATTCATTTTATATTCTTTCATTCTTGTCAAAGATCCCCGATTAACTTTGATAAACCAATCAATGTTGAGTATAGGGACACGCAGCCCACATAGATGACAACATGATGCAACTGTGTCATGTAAAGTCCTTTAGTACGGTCGCAGAATTGCAGTGTGAAACCAAACCAAAACTAACCGATTGTATCAAAATGTATCAAAACATGAACTTTGGTTCAGACCTTGGTGCGGACTTTCAGGTGTGAAGGCCCCCTTAAAATGACTAACTTGGTGGGGAAGAAAACTTTTTTGCTTGAAACCCTAGATCAGGGGTCGGCAGTTAAGTCTGGCATCGGGCCAAATTTTTTTTTCAAGTCATTTGATGGCGGGCCAGAACGTCGTCAATTGATCATTTATATTCCAATATTTACTGTGTGTGTGTGTGTGTGTGTGTGTGTGTGTGTGTGTGTGATTAGCTCAGTTGGTAGTGCACAGGACTCCTATTTAGAGGGTTATGTGTTCAATCCCCACTTGCTGCTAGTGTTTTTTTCTTCCTGTTTTAACAAATTCACAATTAACATATCACAAATAAAGCATGAGCCGGGGTGTGTACATCCCGGCGATTGGTCCACATCAACCTATGGACACTTATTTTCCTGTCCCAACTCCAGGCAGAGGAAATTCCTGCTTTTCTCTTTCAGGGGAATCCACGATCTCACGTTTTCTGATGGCTTTTTCAAGCCAGAGATTCTTTTGAATTTCCTTCAGAACCTTTCAAAGTAAAAGCTCTCAATTAAACATGACATTACGTACTACTGCAAAAATGTTCTTGTGCTTTTATTTTGTGGGCACAATCACTTAAGAGGAAGTGATTATGTGAGTAACTTTACCTACACTGCTTACCTACAGCACTGGTCGGCAAGAGGTGCCCACTGGCCAAACTCACTGAAAGCTTTTAGTTTGAAAAATTCTGAAAGACATTGAAAGACTCTGTGGCGTGCTCAGGAAAGGAATTCCCTCTGCCTTGATATTGAAGCCTTGACCCTTGTTGAAGAGGGGAAAAATGATATTTGCACTACGAGGGATCGAACCCACAACCCTGCAACTAAAAGACCTGTGAACTACACAGTGTACACTGACACTAAAACAACATGACAGTGGTGGCGATACTGCTAGATATTCAGCACTTCCTAACAACTCCCTTTCAACACATTCATTTGTAACCTGTATCAAATCTGCATAATGACCATAACTCCATTTCAACACTTTACTACCACATCGGAGGCTGTAAGCCCCGTCCCCGTGAACGTACCTTTCTGTCATTGTTGCAGAGCTGAGCAGCATAATCCCCACCTGTGCCGGCTGCTCCGCTGTTCCCCTGCGAACGCTCCCTGTCCTTGATGCTGCAGAGTGCTGCTCAGCGCTGTTCTTTACTGTATTTATTCTCTCTGAACGTGTTGCGTGTGCAAATTGCAGTGTGACACGGCACTCCCCTGGGTCCACAGCAACACACCCTCCACATTTGAAGTGGATTGGATAAACGCTTCCTGACAGAATTGAAATACAAAGACATTCAGATTTCCCTCTTTATTAGTCTGCATACATTAATATCTCTGCCCCCGCTGGCCCTGCCTTTAATTTACCTGTTGCCATGATGAAAAATAATGTTGGAGCTTCTTTGATGATGGCTTTTTGTATTCCCTGTGCACAAGCTAGTTTTCCGTTTCAGCGGTGGTCAACTCAGAGTTCATGGTTAGGCTCAGTTTGTTAAACCTGCTGCTGCTGGGAGCCACGCTGCCTTGAATGCATGGCCCCCAGCCCCTTTGGGCTTGGACCTCTAATTATGTGATAGGAGATTTAAGTGTACCACATGGCACTGAAATGTTTTGTGCCGGTCCTCAGGAAGTGGGAAACCGCTACGGTAACTTCTCCCTTGCGACCATGTTCCCTCGACGGGAGTTCACCAGTGAAGACCTGAACAAGACTCTGTTGGAACTGGAACTGGCTCCTAGTGCCTCCATCGTGCTTTTGCCGGTGAGTAGAGCAGAGCCCACCTTCCATGTGTCACTCAATTAACACCCCACCTAACTGAGTGGTCCTTGAATAATACAAAAGACAGTACAGTGTGCTGCTCAGGACAGCTACCTGATCTTCTTGGGTGTCACTGGGATATTCTTAAAAAGTGGCTCGCACTAGTTTTAAAGGAGGTAGTTCAACATGTTTGAGAAATGTTTGGATATATTTTAGCCTCATGTCTGTGTGCAAAGCTGGAGTCAGGATAATGTTAGCTTAGCATATGCAAGCAGGGGGAAACAATTAAGCTGTCTCTAAACACATGTCCAATAATGTTGTTCCTAAATGCACCTCTTGTATCAACATTATTTGTGTGATGTCCCTCTCAGCAGTCAGGCAGGCCCGCTAACACGGTGGTCCAGTCCTCTGGGGGTGGTATCTGGGCAGTTCTGGGCACACTCATCTACCCTCTGCTGGCCGTATGGAGATTCCTCAGCACCTTCCTGTTTGCAACCCCGCCTCCTCCTGGTGCATCCAGAGGCCCCGCCCACCAGTCCAACTCTCACACCAACTCAACATCACCCTCCGACAAAGCAAAGAGGTGAGGGACATTCACTGCTTCAGGAAGAAATACTTGTAAACAGCGTTATACTAACTCAAACTCATCAAACATCATGGGACTCAACTTTCAGTTATCTTCAGCCTGAGTAACTTTGACTAGGGGTATAAATATTCATTGGTATGATCAAAACACATCCACAAATCCAAACTAAATTTTACATGAAATTCATTCATATAAGCTTCATAAGAACTAAATAGTCTAAAAATGAACTGAATTCAGAAAAAGCCTACTCTCACTGAAATCTGTACATTAGCAGTCTGTAAAACCTGCAGTGGAGTGAACCTGAAAGCACTGATTGGAACTCCCATGAACACATTGAGTGTCAAACTCTCTTCCTTTTTCAGACTTTTAGTTGAATCCTGTCCACAGTATGAAGTGTCTGTATGTGTATGATAAAAGCTTTGACTCTACTTATGCTACAGATTCATTGCAGTTTATTGGACTAGGGCTCACACCAGCACATACAACAGAAAAGACTTTAGACTCAAATGCTTTTTTAAAGAAAAGAAGATTTTATAGGTTTAAATGTGTGTTTCACATGTGTACACATGTTTCCTCTGTGTCCACTCAGAGAACCTCCCTCTAAGCACACTCAGGAGAAGCGACCTAAGGACTTCAAGAAAGATGGTAAAATTTGCAGGCTCAGGACTCAGGAGGACAGCGAGGATGACAACAACACCTGGAATGGGAACTCCACCCAGCAGATGTAGTGCACTTGTGGTGTGATTATTTCAGTCTGACGAGTTCCAGAATGCTGCATATAGGGCTGATGCTTTTGTTCTTTCTTTCTCTTACTGTGTTCCCGGGCCTAAGCCCATGCCCACCTGCATGGGTAGATTAATAATAATAATCAACAGGCTTAAGATGAAATTATGTTTTTGTGTTGATTATGACATGGTTCTGTCTCTTTACCCGAGCTCAGATTACTGACAGACTGTGAAAGGCTGCACCAGTGTCCTCTCCTGTGTTTTTATCTCATAGCTGATGATCCTCAAATCCATCTGACAGGTTTAAAATGCACCGGGTGGCCCTGAGCTGGGTCTGACCTGAAGATGTAATCTGAGCCCAGCTTCATGTTATGTTGGATGAGTCCTGCGTTTTGGAAAAATGTAACTTTTGGAAAGTGACTGGGTGAGTGCCATTGAGTCATCCGGATTATTACCTAACAGAGGACTGAAGATGTTTTTGTTTTAGATGTATGAGATATTTTATAGCTTGCAGCCGCTGGCAGAGGACTATAAATCTGTAACTGTTGGGGTTCCACCAAGGTCGTGACACACACACCTTGGCAGTATGTGTTTCTACTAGTTGCACATGGGTGACTAATGTAGTTATCCTCCATATAACAATGAAAATTAAAGCAACCTGTTTTTCAAAAAAATTGAATCGTGTCACGGTTGTGTCCAACTAGTTTCTGCAGCCCAGTAATTTCAAGTACTTTTTTTAAACAACTGTTTCACGACTGCTTTCTCAAGGATCTTAGAGAGAAATGGAAGGTTAGGTACAGGTCTACAGTTTTCTTACAGCTACTTTAAAATACTGTGGCACATAACCTGTTAATAGACTTAATACATATCTAGTAAAGAACTGCTGACTAAGGGTAAAACTTCATTCAGTTAGCCTAGTTGGGATGGCGTCTGACTCCACCAACTCCAGCTATGCCGCGGTTTTACACCGTCGATGTCCACTGGAAGCGTCTCTGAAGCGTTTCACCAGCGTGTAGCCTGCCCCACATTATTTACTTAAATATTCATGCTTTTTGCACTTCTACTACCTTCTTCACAGCTCTCTTTGACCTGGTTTTGTCCAGACAGTAAACTGCATTCAGTTTACTGTACATTTGGAGTTAAGTTGAGGCGAGCAATGGGCGCAGTGTCAAAGATGTGCTTTTTGTAGTCCATCTTCTGAACATTGTATTTCTATCATGGCAGTTCATGTCAGTAACATCCGCTGTTGCATAATTATGTCGCCTAGAAAAGAGTAGTTGCAGACGTCCTCATTTCCTACTTATGGATTCCCCTTCACATCTTTTCTTCCTCAACTGTACTTACAGAATAACTGCAGTACAAACATGAAAACTTACAGCTGTGTTTTTTTTTTCTCTGCCGTTGTGCTGCCAGAGCCGGAGCAGAGGGCTCTGTGCGTGGAGAGGGGATGGATTTTCCTCCATACATCAACAAATTCTACATCTTTCCATATAGAAGTGAGTGACTTAGCTTGTGAAGACAGAGGTGAAGCTCTGTGGTGGAGTCTGTTAATGAGGGGATTCAGTATACAATTAAAATCCCCACCCACTGTGGAAATACCTGAGCGAATCTATAAGAAATCCAAGAATACTTTAGTAAAATCTGACAGGTGAGCAGGGGGGTAATAAATATTCAGTACAGAAATAACATTACCTTGTAAGATCCCTTTAATTATAATGTCTACCATTTTTGTCTGACACTATGGACCCCTCTTACATTCCATGTACACAAGTTTAGCTTATTTCCTGCCACACCAATCAAGCCAACCCTCTATACAGATACATAACTCACAATGAAACTACAATAAATACTACATAACTACAATAAAAACAGTCACTGATCTGGGCAAACAAATCTGAACAGGAACTAGAGCACAAATACAGCGGGGGCTGTCCATGCCACCTGCAGGCCATTCTAAACTTTGTCCACACTGCTCTCTCTGCACAAGCCTCATTAAATAAAGGAAATAGATCTGTCACCAATAACAGAGTGAGGCTGCACCGTTTTTCCTTGGCACTCACACATAGAATAAACAAAAACCTAAGTTTGCCCATGGTGGCAGTAACTTAGTGCATGAACAAAATTGACCCATACACATACGTTACACATACATATATGCGCAAATACAGAGCAATCAGAACCTACTCCTGCAGCAGGTATGAATGAAATCAGGTGACACAAAGCCACATACTGACCGACATATCACTGAGAACCAGTGCCCTCACGCGTTTGTTCCAAGCAGCTTCTTTCATGGTCCCTCTGGTTTATTAGAAGAAGAGAAGTGACATTTGGACAAATGAACGAGCTCAGTGTTATTTAGCACGAGAGCCGACAGCCTGTGGATCTCTATACCATGAACCCAGAGGAGTCGGGACATCTGTCGGCAAAAAAAATCACGGACATTATCGATCTTCGATCGATCATTATAGCCTTCCATCTTTTCTCAGATGGAAGGCTATAATGTGGGACAGATGTTTTCAAAGCGGAGCTGAAGTTGTCTGTTTTCTGCTGGACAGGTAATTAACTTAAATTAGTTGGAGTTTAGCGATGCAAATGAAAGCTGTTGTTTGAAAGCTTTAGCTTGAAGCTGGCCATATCACAGACAGATGTGAGGTGTTTCCCCTGTCAGTGGTGTGAAATATGCAGGTGTAGGGTTTCGTTGCCTTATGTGTGGTGTGATGGTGTGGGAAATATTTCTTGGCACATTTTGGGCCCCTTAGTACCAATTGAGCACGCGTTTAAACATGACAGCACTGATGCTGTCAAAAAGAAAAGTCCATTTACAGTGATATGAAGACACAGACAACTGTTGTGTCCAAAGAGCAGAAGAAACCACTGGTGGCTCCTCCTGTGCTTCTCACTGACCCCGGCAGAAACCACTACTACTCTGAAAAGATAATAATAATAATAATAATAATAATAATAATAATAATAATAATAATAACAAAGGCTGCAGGCTAACTTCGTGTTTTTCATGTAGCCTATCTCTTGAATTTAACAATCTCCTCCCATCAAAGAGTTGCACATCAAGCCTTTAGATTATGTTACATAATGAGAAATTATCGAGCCTTTCTACTAACAAGTGTTTTGTCACCAAACACATCGGTAGAATCAATTAAGTTCTGCTTGTTGACATTTTGTTGATTTTATAAAAGCAATTAAAGAGCAGCCATGTGAATTAAACGAGTTAGCAAACACTAACTGGTGGAAAAGTAAAAGTTCTGCTAAAGTTAGGGGAGTTTATGTAACCAGGTGATAAAGAAACCCTAAATATACGGGACATTCAAGTTTTAAAACCTGTATTTGCACCATTTTCTGCTGTAGCGAGAGTGCTGCAGGTGTTGATTTTAGACAGCAGGGGGCGTAGCGTCGCTGGCTTGAACAGCCGCGTGCTTGCAAGGTCAAGGGGTATAGAGGACAGTGGCGGTTCTAGACCAATTTTATTGAGGGGGCCAGACTGGGGCCAGTTGTTTTGCCAGAGGGGCACATTCAATCGGAGACAAATGAGACAAAGGAAAAGTTCAATCTTTCAAAATGTCCCGTTTAGTATATAATGTAATGTTTTAGTATGTTTCAGTAACTTACAGTTGTTTGTTTCAGTAACAGGATCTTTTCTGTAACTTAATTATATATTTATTAAATTACATTACACAAAATATTCCTGTTAGACCAATCACATTTTGTGTATGAAAAGTGCTGTTTAAATGCAAAGCATTATTAAATTGTTGTGATAATAATTAAAATTTCCAGCAATATCCAAAGGCTGTCCATGCAATGGAAACATGGATTACAAGGACAAAATATTGTCTACAATGCTGCATTCAGTTTAATTTTGTCGCAAGAAGTAAGTAAGTAAAGTTTATTTATAAAGCGCTTTTCTCAGATAAAATCACAAAGTGCTATACAGAAGAGTAAGTAAAAACAAACAGTATAAAATGTATATAAATATAAAATTAATGTGACCCTAGTGAGAAGAAGATACGTTACTATGGTTACTGTAGACCAGGGCTGTTCAATTATAAATTTAATTGGGACAGATTTTAAAACCAGGACACAGAGATGGACCGGACATTTTCTCAGCAGTTGGGATCATTAAGATTTTATTGACACACTTGTATTGGTAATCCTTATTGGTTCAGTTCTTTACTGATGCTCTTATCAGTCCTATTTATTACTAAATAATTAAATATATTATTTAAATTTTTTGTTGTTTCTAGAGCAGCAACAGGATTTACAGCAACAAACAACAAACAAATTTAACCTGTCAGTAAAATAAATATTACATATTCCTGACATCAACATACTGTGTGAAGTTTAGAAATTATGAACAGCTTAGTCCCTCCTGTCCTCCTCCTCCCGCTGCTGCTGCTGGTAGAGGGGAGGGCTGGTTTGTCTCAGCCAACAGCTGAGTTTATAATGTGCCATATTTTAATGTACAGGCAAACTAAGCTGAACAGTTATGCCTACTAAAGACAGACAGCTTTCACTCATACCTGCCGGGAAAGTCCCGTATTTTACCCTTCTTTCCCGCCGTCCTCCCGTATTAGTATTTTAGTAAATCTCCCGTATTTTAACCTGCGTTATTAAAAAATAATAGGAGCGTTTGACTTTGTGGCGCTGCGCAGTGCTGACTTAACATAAGGCATGCTGGTTTAAAATTGTGTCCAACTTTCGAGGGCGCTGCAAACCGTAACCATGTCACATGACATTAAATTCTTGTGAGAGCAAGGCGGCCGCAGGCGCTGAGTCCAGCGGCCGCAGTTGCTTTTCTCCGACTGCACAAAGTTGGAACCACACTATTGCCTGGTCTCGCGGCATTATTCTTTGCAAATGCCGCGAGATCAGTCATTGATGTCAGCTCACAATAAGCTGCTGCAGGTAGAATGTGTCCAACTTTATGCGACGTTTTTATACCCGGCCCCTGCGGTCACCTGCAGCAAGTTAGACTATCAAGTCGGCGAAAGTCAGCCGCCGTCATCTCGAACGCACCTAACAGAACCGTTTGCGCTCTCTCCTGTAAAATGAACCACTTTGGCCCCGCCCACAAATACACTCCTTCCAAAACAGTCTTAAAGAAGCAAAGTCTGCAACAAATTTGTACAATAACTCACTAAAAGAGTAAAGAAAAGTTATGTGAAATTAAAAGAAAAACTTTAAAAGAAAAGCAACATGAAATGAAAAGAATGTGTGGAATGAAAATAAAATGTTGGCTAAATGTAAAGACAAATAATGATAAATGAACAGAAAATACGCAAATAAGCATTTAAAGAAATGCTCTTCATATAAACCCTTTTGTGTTCATTTAGGCTATAACACCGGCCCGCCCGCTAATTCATTAGGACTGCCGTAGACTTTTCGTTCAGAGGGGGGGCCATAGGGGGGTCCGAGGGCTGTGTTACAGGGGCACTGGCCCCTGCTGGCCCCCCCCCAAAACCGCCCCAGATAGAGGACCAGCTCTATCATATTTAAAAATAAATACAGAAATAAATAAATGCTCTATAAATAAATAAGCATACAATTAATTGCCCCAAAAAATACAATAAACAAATAAATGTAGGTACCTTTGTAATAATTACCTTATTTATTTATTGTCCGTTATAATCTTCAACTTTATTTATTAATTACTTATTTTTTTAAGTATTTATTTATGTGCATGTTATAATATTTTTGTCTGTTTTATTCTTCCTTTGTATTTTTTTACCCTATTTATTTCTTCAATGCTATTTATTTCTGCCTGTTGTTTTTACATTTCTGTATGCATTTGTGCCTCATTATGCAAATGAGGAGGGGCTGTGTCTTAAGGGGTCAACTTCTGCACATTGGTTGGTTAGCATTTTACTGCATCGGTCGAATCTACATGGCTTACATGCCACTAGGGGCGCTAAAGACGGTGGTCGCTGCCACACAGACCACTGGTCGCTGCCACTAGGGGTGCTAAAGAAACTGGTCTCTGCCACACAGACCACTGGTCTCTGCCACAGTCTCTAAGGGATGGCTCCTTTCTGTTCCTTGTCACACAAACTGTGGCTGTACACATTTAAAAAAGTTTTTATACAGTCTATGGTTCCAAAGTAGACCTAAAGAGACCTTGGATCATTTAAATTATCTCAACTGGCAGATGATACATTTTTTTGTCTAATAGAGAGGAATGGATCACAGCAATTAGATGTGTTGAGGAATTTTCTACTGTATCGGGCTTAAGAATGAACTTGAGCAAATCTTTTTATTAGGAATGTGAACTATCAGAAGTTAATGGTATCCCGCTTGTGGGAGAAACCATACATGTGGGCCACGAGAGCTCGTTATCCGTGAGTTAGAGGTGCCACTGCTGTATTTTTTTTTTTTGCCGTTTTATGTGCCAAATTTGGGCTGCATTCCTGTTGTACAGACAATATTTGCTGCATTATTGCCATGTGTATGCAGAAGTAGTATTGAGTTTTTATTTTGGACTCAAAGAAGACCATTTTATTTTCATTTTTTTGCTTTGTACATTCACCAGTTATTTCATCACAGCAACTGCATTTTTGCTTTATTTTACATCAAATTACCAGCCCTGAACGTGGGAAAACAATAAAAAGAAACCCAGCAAATCGTATTTGAAGTTGTGTGTGTAACTTGTTCCAGCTTCAAATCTTGGTACCAGGAGTGGGGTTATTCTTTTGTTTTCCTGACAAATTTATAGTTGAAATGCGGCACTGTACATGGTAAAATATAAGACATTTTAAAAATACGGTAGTGGTGAAGAATGGCCTAGCTGCAGATCCCGGGAAACAGAGCTAGCCGTGTCTGACGGTGCAGAGGACCAGCGACATTTCCAGAGGGTGCGGCGTGTTGCACGTGGTGAGGTGGACCCGACGAGGAGGGACTGGTGCTCGTGGCTGGAGAGGACGTCTGCCAAGGTTGATGTCAGATGGGAAAGGACTCCAGACTGGAGCAGAGACTGCCTAGGAACGTCGGTTGAACTCATCCTACAACAAATTCATCCTTTGCCTGTGAAATGAAGACTGAACTGTGTTAAGAAGGAGTAGAAAGAAAGACTGTGCTGAAAAAAAACAAATGTCAACCCAAGGTGAAACTAGTGGAGTAGGACATAACCAGGACAGTGAATCTGATGAGGAAGTAGAGCAAGTTGATGTACAAAGACAGATTAGCAAATTAGCTAAAAAACAGCAAGAAGTCATGACTGCCATATCCTCATTGAACACTGCGCCCACTAGGTCATATGTTTATGTGCCAAGAGAACGCCATGGTGCACCATCTAGTGGGGATATTGATAAAGACAGCAGGTCGGTGGATGAATTCATTGAAGAAAGAACGAGTTCTTTCTGCCAGAAACCAATCCTCACCTGAGCAGTTTGATTTTGTGATTCAATTAAATTCAATTCAATTCAATTTTATTTATATAGCGCCAAATCACAACAACAGTTATCTCACAGCGCTTTTCATAAAGAGCAGGTCTAGACCATACTCTAAAGTTATTTACAGAAGCCCAACAATTCCCACCAAGAGCAAGCACTAGGCTGACACAGGCAAGGAAAAACTTCCTTTTAAGAGGCAGAAACCTCGAAGCAGAACCATGGCTCAGGGTGGGTGACCATCTGCCTCGACCGGTTGGGGTGAGGGGAGAGAGAGAGAGAGCAAGAGGAGAGAGAGCAGAGGGAGGCAACCTACACAGTATACACATAGAGGTACAGACAATAAAGGTGATGGTGCTATAGACTGAATGAAAAATGGTACAGATATTTATAGTAATGTTAATGATAATAATAATAACAGTAATAATAGCAATAGGACTAGTAATAGCAATTGCAACTGTAGCAGAGGGCGTCGAGCAGGAACATGGGGCAGCAGGAGACTCCCAACCACAGATCCAGACTCCACAGCTCCAGAGCCAGCAACACCCGCAGGAAGCGACAGGAGGAGGAAGCACACGACCACGGGAGAGGGAGAAAAAATCGAGTTAGTAACATGCATTAATGGGATGAGGCTGCACTCAGAGAGAAAGAGAGAAGAGGAGAGAGGAGCTCAGTGCATCATGGGAAATCCCCCGGCAGTCTAGCCTATAGCAGCATAATTAAGGGATGGTTCAGGACTCACCCGAGCCAGCCCTAACTATAAGCTTTATCAAATAGGAAAGTCTTAAGCCGACTCTGAAATGTAGAGTCGGTGTCTGCCTCCCGAACCCAAACTGGAACCTGGTTCCACAGGAGAGGAGCCTGATAGCTGAACGCTCTGGCTCCCATTCTACTTTGGAGACTCTAGGAACCACAAGTAATCCTGCATTCTGGGAGCGCAGTGCTCTGGTGGGGTAGTAAGGTACTATGAGCTCTTTAAGATAAGATGGTGCCTGACCATTAAGAGCTTTGTATGTGAGAAGAAGGATTTTAAAATCAATTCTGGATTTTACAGGAAGCCAATGCAGAGAAGCTAAGACAGGAGAGATATGATCTCTTTTACTGGTTCCTGTCAGAACACGTGCTGCAGCATTCTGGATCAGCTGAAGAGTCTTAATGAACTTTTTCAAAGAGCCTGATAATAAGGAATTTCAGTAATCCAGTCTAGAAGTAACAAATGCATGAACTAGTTTTTCTGCATCATTTTTAGACAGGATGTTCCTGATTGTTGCAGTATTACGTAGGTGAAAAAAGGAGGTCCTTGAAATTTGCTTAATGTGAGAGTTGAACGACATGTCCTGGTCAAAGATAACTCCAAGATTTCTCACAGTGGTGCTGGAGGCCAGGGCGATGCCATCCAGGGAAACCACATCTCTAGATAATGTGTAACGGAGGTGCTTAGGGCCTAGAACAATAACTTCAGTTTTATCTGAGTTTAACATTAGAAAATTGCAGGTCATCCAGGTTTTAACATCCTGAAGACACATTTGAAGCTTAGCTAACTGATGAGTTTCATCTGGCTTGATCGATAGATATAACTGAGTATCATCTGCATAACAATGAAAGTTTATGGAGTGTTTCCTGATAATATTGCCTAAAGGAAGCATATATAAAGTGAAGAGGATTGGTCCGAGCACAGATCCTTGTGGAACTCCATGACTAACTTTGGTATGCATGGAGGACTCATCGTTAACATGTACAAACTGAAATCAATCTGATAAATAGGACTTAAACCAGCTTAGAGCGGTTCCTTTAATGCCAATGAAATGTTCCATTCTCTGTAATAGGATCTGATGTCACTCTTGAGAGGGCCAGCTTTAGAGGAGGTGCGTTTACGCAGAGATGATGAAACTGACCAAATAAGTGACCTCTTTAGCTACATCCGGGAAGCTTTTGGAGACAAACGCAGTGCCTCCCAGTTGCTACAGAACTTCTATAGTTGCAAACAGAAAGAAGGTGAGGACATACGTGACTATTCCCATGCACTATCACAAGCGTTAAGTTCAGCACTGAAAAATTATCCAAGCTGTGTTGCAAATGAGAAGGTGGCAATAAGGGATCAGTTTGTAGATGGTGTAATGCCGCGTTCAGACCAAACGCAATTTTCCGCCTCGCAGCGCTTTCCACGCGCGAGTACATTCGCTGCAAGTGTTCACACACAACGCAAGAAGGCGATTTTAACGCGATGAGGTGAATAAACACAACGCGCCATTACTACAACTGTATGAAACCAAAGTAAACATTTTGCTGTGATTAAATAGCAATAAACGGATTAAACTGATGCCGAAATAACCACAACATGATGCAGATTTGTTAAACATTTGAATTCATGCTTTGTCAGGTCTGTCAGCAAGACAGCAGGACAACAACTTCTAAAATGTTTGTTTTCTGAATGGAGTTTGGATCGATCAGGGTTATGCTATGCTAACTTGGTCACAGTAAAGTACAATGACAGCTGGAATAAAGTTACAGACACATGTTTTCTGAACTCACCAGGTAGTTCACCCTCCTCGCTTTCTTTTCTCCAAGTAATGTCCAGCTTTGTCCCGTTTTTATATAAATATGAAATCGTAGTCCGACAGAGCTAACGACGCTCACAGCAATACTGTAACCGGATGTGCATGGAATCTAGCTGCTGAGAAGCTCCAGTCAAGATAAATCAACGTTGAAATCCCCAAAATTAAAGTAAAACGCTAATTTAATAAAAACATTTAACTCCGTGCTCCTCCTCCAAGTAAACGGCATAGTTGTCAGAACCGAATCCGACCGACTTGTGGGTATTTATTTCTCCGAAGGTTGCAGCGCTGCTCCCTGCTTCTCTCCCCCCAAGTTTAGCAGCTCTCAGCCGGCCTGCAGATTTTCAATCCCCCCGCTCTGCCCAGCCCTCTGCACACAACGCTCTGAAGCCCCGGTGACGTATAGACAATCTCAACACTGATAGGCTATCGTGACTCAGCGTCGCGCGACTTTTTCGCTTGAGTTGAAAATATTCAACGAATATTCAGCGAATTCCATCACGTTGCCTTCGCGTCGCCGGCCCCGCCCCCTTCGCGTCGCTTCGCGCCGCCCGACTGGAAATCGCGGCTCAACGCGTCTTTGCATTGACTTTGTATGTAAACTCACCGCCCCAAACGCTCGATTCGCGTTTGGTGTGAAAGCACCATAAGGGATCCTTTACTGAGATGAGAGCTTCGTAAATATGTTAGAGCTCACCCAGATTCATCTTTGATAGAAGTACGTGAAGAAGCTTACTTGTGGGCCTCAGAAGAGCCAGTCGCAAGTGCAAGAGGTGTTAAGTGAAAGCCTGTAGCCACATGACAACAGATGCACAGTCCTCAGCTGTAACTGCTAGTGAGAAAGCAGGGTACCTTGAGGATGTCATGAAGGTTCTTGCAGAGCAAGGGAAGGTCAGTATTACAAGCCAGACTAGTGAGAAATCATTAGTCACTAGTTATGAAATCACTAGTTATGAAAGTTCTTGCAGGGCAAGGGAAAGTTATCACTGAACTGACTAAGGCAGTGAAGGATTTGACTACACAGAACCAAAGCTCTAGCACTATAGCAAGTCCTAAACCAACAGCTCTGCCAAAGTTCACACCTGATGGTAAACCAATCTGCTTCAAATGTCAGACTGAAGGTCATGTTGCCAAGCAGTGCCAACAGAAAAGACGTAAAGATACAGAAAGTTCTCCAATTCCCAGTCAGCAGGGAAACGGGAACCCCTGGTTGCAGTGAATTGCGCAATTCAGGGGCAAATGGCTCAACCAAACCTGAGCTTACGCGAGAGCAAGTGATTGAGCGTGCAATAGGCAAGTGTCCAGTAGTTGATCTGAAACTCACCAGTGCGCCAACTTGCTGTTTACTGGATACAGATAGTCAAGTCAGCACCATCACAGATGAGTTTTTCAGAAAGCAGTTGCATGGTGACGATGATGCCATGCTTGTTACTTCAAGTTGGCTTAAGATAACAGCTGCAAATGGCCTTGAAATTCCCTATCAAGCCTATGTTGAACTGGAAGTTGAGAAAATGGGCTTGAAAATCCCAAACTGTGGGTTCCTGGTTTTGAAAGCCTCTGAGGGCACAGTCATAGCAGAACACTGAATGTCATTCACAGGTGCCGACAGCTGGTCACATCAGAGTTTGATACAGTGTTAGGGGGCACCTTAGATTCTGGTTGGAGAACCGCATTTCAGCAAATGCAGACATGCACTGTTGAAAAGAAAACCATGGCCAGGGTCACAGGTAGAGACAAGGTGCGGGTGCCAGCTGCCTCTGTTGCAACGGTAATGGTCAAGGGTAACTCCACTGGAGCTGGCAAAGAAGCACAACTGATTATTGAACCTGCAAACATGCCACTTCCCCCCGGTGTAGCTGTCATCAATTCAATTCAATTTGCTTTATTGGCATGACTGTAGAACAATATTGCCAAAGCATAACATAACAATCACCCCCATACATTTCGTTAAAGAATTAGAGCGTAAAGTAATCAAAGTATCTGTTTGTGTTAAAAAAAGAAATATATATATATTAAAAAATAAAATAAATAAATAAAACAGTGTGTGTGTTAAGAATACTAAAAATAGAATAAACAAAACAGTAAGTGTGCGTGTGTTTGTTTAAAAAGTATTAAAAATAAAATAAATAAAACTGTGTGTGTGAAATAAAAATATACTAAAAATGAACTAAATAAGCAGAACAGTAAGCGTGTGTGTGTGTGTTAAAAAAAGTATATATATTAAAAAGCTAAAACAAAATAAATAAAACGGTAAGCGTGTGTGTGTGTGTGAGTTAAAAATAAAAATATCTAAGAAAGAATTAAATTAAAATAAATAAATGAAACAGTAGAATGTGTGTGTGTGTGTGTATATAGTTATGTTAATAGATAAAAAGAAAAAATGAAGTATAAAATGTAAAACAAAAGAATTACTAAAATACCAAACAATCAAAATAATAGTAATTTTTAAATCTGTACAATTATTTCTCAGTCTGAGGTTCCACTGGTTGTCCTCACTTCATGGCATGTGGAGACATATTTTGCAGCAATTATTTGACATTTGGGCATTTCTCCCAGTAAATAGGGGAGTTTCTGTGTGTCTGATAGGAATTCGAATTCGGGGTAGATTTGGGAAATGTTTGCAAAATGTTTTTGTCTTAAGACTAAGAAAGATGCATTTCCGTTTCCTCGCATCGATGAGAGCTTTGATGCGCTGAAAGGTGCTGATTACTTTTCTACCATCGATCTTGCAAGTGAGGGTGACAGGCATAAAACTGCCTTCACAACGCCTTTTGGGCTTTTTGAATATCTGCGCATGCCTATGGGTGTTTGCAATGGCCCCACAACATTTCAAAGGTTAATGCAGGCAACTATGAATGATTTATTTAAGATTTTATGAAGTTAGGATGCTTCTGTCATATACTTTTCTAATCTAAAATTAGGAAAGTAATATTGACTTAGGAACTGTTAATCTGTAATGGCCTTTTTCCTAAATCAGTTTCTAACCCTTATCACCATGGTTACCAAACAGTTAGGATAGGATCTGCCGGTTAGGAACTTTCTATAATACGGCCCCTGGTCTCAATCCAACAGAGCACCTTTGGGATGTGGTGGAACGGGAGATTGGCATGCTGGATGTGCAGCCGGCAAATCTGCAGCAACTGTGTGATGCTGTCATGATAATCTGGACCAAAGTCTCTGAGGAATGTTTTTAGCACTTTGTTGAAAGTATGTCACAATGAATTAAGGCAGTTCTGAACGGAAAAAGGGGTGTCCAAACTGGTACTAGCAAGGTGTACCTAATGAAGTGACCGGTGAGTGTATTTCCACTATAAATGAATGCACAAAAAATCACCAGAATGCAGGAAATTAACTGTTTAATGCTCAAAATATATATTCATATAATTTAGGTAGGTACATGTATTGTCACAATAGAACAGTTAATATAATGAAACTGAGTTTTGTAAGTGTGTGTCTTTATCTCCTTTTTCCTGGATTCAACGATCAGCTCCTTAGTTTTGCTGATGTTGAGCTGTAGGTTGTTCTCTGAGCAGCACTCTGCAAGATTATCAATTTCCTCCCGAATAGGAAGTCTCATCGTTGGTTCAAATCCGGCCGATGATGGTGGTGTCATCCGTAACAGAATTCTGTCTATGTCGGGGGATGCTGTGGTGGGTGTACAGCCTGAACAGGAGGGGGCTGAGCACGACCGTCTGCAAATCTAAAAGGTAAAAGAGATCATATCTCTCCTGTCTTAGCTTCTCTGCATTGGCTTCCTGTAAAATCCAGAATAGAATTTAAAATCCTTCTTCTCACATACAAAGCTCTTAATGGTCAGGCACCATCTTATCTTAAAGAGCTCATAGTACCTTACTACCCCACCAGAGCACTGTGCTCCCAGAATGCAGGGTTACTTGTGGTTCCTAGAGTCTTATAAAGTAGAATGGGAGCCAGAGCTTTAAGAGTTACTCAGCTATTTGAAAGGCATCCCATGAGTTTTGCGTTGAGCGAAGTCCTCAGTTTTCCAAAATAATCTTATTTGGGAGCTTTGCGACGCTCTTCTTCTCTTTTCTCTCCTGTCTGTTCTTGAAACAACTTTTATATTTGAATGGGATGACTGCTAGCTTGCATGTGAGCTCTTCTCTTCTTACTTGGCAGATTTTGCATTTCACCCAGTTTCTGGAATCTTCTCATCTTGTCACATGATCAAACAGAAACTTAAGATCCACTATCCAGATCCCCCCCCACCAAAAAAAGATGTTGACTACTTGCCCTGAATATATTTTGGTTTTTTTATTGTTACTATTGCTATTGTAGTCCTAACGACTGTAACGACTGTCGTTACAGCAACCAGGAACACTAACGAACCAGCAGTATCGACGATCCTGGCAAACGACCCCACTGAGGTTAAATAGCCGAGTTTCCCTTCCAGTCAGTCAGAACTGAAGAAGTTGCTTGGATGAGGGACGAAACGTCTTCCAGTATCTTTCAACCAAGTCCAGTTGCCCTTGACTTTAACCTTCGTTGGACAACTATGACCTGGATGACTGAGAATCTTCATAGACAGCTTCCTCTGTATGCAGACTTACCTGCTTCAACAACAAGCTGCTCCCGTGTTACTGCCACAATAATTATTTGCATTGTAAAGATTATTTAGAGGCTTTAGGAATAATCAGATTGTATGAGCTACCTGTTTTACAGCAAAACAAGTGGTTTGGTTGGCTACATGTTCATAATAAAATGCACAGGTAACAAAAGTTGGCTGGGCAGCAAACGTGATATTTTAAAGTGATCTTATCAACACGTTCATGTAGATTTAATAAGGAAAATAAATAGCTAGCCAGCAAAGCAATTTGCATTCCCTAGAAATAACCATGTGGCAGCTGTTTCTAACCTGATGAACAGCAGATGAAATATATTATAATACTTTTACTTGAGTAGGTTTGTCACTTTTTCAACTTTTTATGGGAGTAATTGTACTTTTTCTTGAGTAAAGATTTTGAGTACTCTACCCACTACTGGCCAGCAGCACCAGTACTAGCGCTGACATGGTGAACATGAGACAGACAGCAGAGATAAGGGCAAGAGCACAACAGAGTTAAAGCCAGCAGAATCCATCGCACCAGTTCATGATAAGATTGATGATGATATGGCTTATTTAGGACTAGTTATCTACTCAAGGGCTCAGCTGAAGTGATTACTTTAGTTTAGGAGAGTTAGAGAGGTGTTTTGAAGATGTATTTTTGAAGATGGAGTAAAAAAACTGAGGAGGATGAGCTTGTGATTTGAGTGGATATCTACTAGACATACTGTATATTCTAATATTCACAAAGTAAAAGATTTTGTTTTGTTTTTTTCCGATATTGATTTGATTCTTGGTGGATGTGATACACTTCAGCACATAAAATGTTATTGTTGTTTTTTATTCTTTTCTGGAGTTTGTGTTTGCGTGTTGTGCTGGGAGCCAGTTGTTTTGTGGTGTTATTGGACTGCATTTTATAAGCTGCAGTTTTGTCGCTGTAGTTGGAGAGAGGCTCGGGAGCATGCGTGCAGCCATGACCCAACCCAATACCTTCTCATAAGTAGCAGAATAGTGGTTGTTCCAAGCAACAGAGAACAAAGGTGTGTTGTTAAGTTCTAAGTGAGGTTATAGCCGATTTACAAAAGGCAGTAAAAAGTGATTTATTAATCAAGGATTATATTGTAAACCAACACATAGCCCATAGCTGCAAAGGTTTTTTTTCTTTCTGGTCAAAAGTGGCTCTTAGATAGTAAAGGTTGCGAACCACAGCTCTTAACTCTGTCCTCACACTCAAACAGACTTGCTCATACATTGGCGTGTTTCTGCCCATGACTGTGAGCTTGCACTCAGATATGTTGTTCCTTTTACAGATTTCCTGCCTCCAGCTTCAACCATTCTAGCGCTCATGCTGCTTCTGTGTGCTCATGAAACATTTGCTCTCAGATTTCCTGTGTAATAATCCTCTCAAACTCCCCCAGCCAATAGAATGCCAGGTGTAGTGTTGACCAATAAAATGATCCATGTCTCACTGCAGGCAAATCACAAGCATTGTCTAGAATGGCCACGATCAGCGATAAGGCCTTTTTATATAAATAACTGTAGTATATTGTTTTATTTTATTTATTTTATGTTACCATATTTTAATATAGGCTAATTTAATTATCTGTTAAGCATCATGAAATTACTACAAACTTTATTTTTGATAGACCTCAAACTACATCAAAGGGATTGAGGTGAAAAGTGAAGAGCAAAATCAGGGTTTATGCATAGGGTGTGCTAGTATGACTGGTCTCTTTTAGCTCATTCTTTAGATTTTATAATTGATTAAACCACACTGATTAACCTCCCATAAGTAGCTGTTTGAGCAAAGACAGCCGTTTTGTACACTGTGCACTACGTGCCCAGCAGTCAGCACCAAACTGGAGAACAACAGTTAGTGATCCATCACACATTTCCTGTTTTTCTTTGTTACCTACCTCTCCTCTTGCGTCAGATCACTTCATTTCCTGCCCTTGTGTGTTTCCCACCTGTATGATTGTCTGACCTGCCCTGATTAGTTGGTCTTAGTACGCAGCTTTCCAGCATTATTTCCTGGTGTATCGCCTTTGGTTTTAGATTTTGCCTCTTTCCCTGACCTCACTTTTGCCTTCTCCCTGCCAGATGTTTGCTTTCTCTGATTACCTGTCTACCTGTGTACCAAATCCATTTTTTAAGTAAAAACAGACTTTTACATATATCATGTTTCTGAGTCGTGCTATAGAGTGCTATAGATTCCACCTGACGTTACAATTAGGCACAAGTTGATGAACACAGTGGAGCATTTAGCACCAGAAGAGCCATATACAGGTGAAACTCGAAAAATTAACATATCATGCAAAAGTTAATTTATTTCAGTAATTCAACTTAAAAGGTGAAACTAATATATTATATAGACTCATTACATGCAAAGTGAGATGTAATGAGGCCTTTATTTGATATAATTTCGATGATTATTGTGTACAGCTTATGAAAACCCCAAATTCAAAACCTTAGAAAATTAGAATATTACATGAAATCAATAAAAAAAGGATTTTACAGAAATGTCAGCCCTCTGAAAAATATAATCATGCATATGTACTCAGTACTGGGTTTGGTCCCCTTTTGCATGAATTGCTGCCTCAATGCGGCGTGGCATGGCTGCTGTCAGCCTGTGGCACTGCTGAGGTGTTGTTCCGAATCATGTCTTTCATCTTTCTCTTGGCAGTTCAGGTCAGACCAGTTTGCTGGCCAATCAAGCACAGTAATCCCACGGTCATTGAACCATGTTTTGGTACTTTTGGCAGTGTGGGCAGGTGCCAAGTCCTGCTGGAAAATGAAGTCAGCATCTCCATAAAGCTCGTCAGCTGAAGGAAGCATAAAGTGCTCTAACATGTCCTGGTAGATGGCTGCACTGACTCTGGACTTAATAAAGCACAGTGGACCAACACCAGCAGATGACATGGCTCCCCAAACCAACACAGACTGTGGAAACTTCACACTGGACTTCAAGCATCTTGGATTGTGTGCCTCTCCGTTCTTTCTCCAGACTCTGGGACCTTGGTTTCCAAATGAGATGCAAAATTTGCTCTCATCAGAAAAGAGGACTTTGGACCACTGAGAAAAGGACCAGGGCCCGTATTCATAAAGAATCTTAAGGCTAAGAGTAGCTCCTAGTGACGTAATTCTAAGAAAATTCTTAGAAAAGTGGGCGTTTACTCTTAAAATTAAAGAAAAAATCCTAGTAAAGAAAAAAGTAATTCATAAAGCATCTTAACCCTTAAAAGAGCTCTTAAGCTCAGAATTGTTAGGAGCAGGGACGAGGACTTTTAAGAGGCTTAAGAGTTTCTTTAGTAGAGGAGAAAATGGCAGAAAGATGAAGAGGGAGAAGAAATGTGTTGCAGACAACGAATGACAGTGAGTGAATCAGACGCTATAGATTAGATCGTGCAGGGATCGTGTTTGTGACTGATCTTCTTAGATGCTAACATCTCCGAAACAGCGGGGCAACTTTTGCCCCGCTTACAGAAGGTTTTTGAGCAATGTTGCTGGGTAATGTTGCTAGAGGCAAGTCCGACTATGTTTTAAATGGATAGCGGCGGAGCGGGGCGGGTGTCGGAGTGGTAGGGGAAGGGGATTACGGTAGTAATCTTTACTCATTATTATTGACGACAGCGTTGCCCTGCACGATTGCTCTAAAAGTTGCTCTGTGTATCATCAGCCTTACAGCACTTTCAGAACCTCTTATTGTGTCGCAGTTCATTTCGTTTCCACTGGACATTCCCACCTTGCAGGCTCAAAAAACTGCATGTATGAATATAGCAGCTTCCCTCTTGCGCACAACGAGAATGAACCGTTAATAGTTTGTGCTATAAGCTCCCTCGTCTGCTTCTAGCCCCCGTGCTGTGACACCCGGCCCAAATTTTCCTTTTAGAATTGCCTTGTGTTCATCCACTAACTGGTCCAGTTGGGCTTTCTCGCCCTACTTGGTTTTGATTCCATGTTTGATCCATTAAAACCAACATTCAAACCACCACTTAAATAGAAACGCCAGCAATCAGTGTAATTGGAAAGAGTGGAACAATTTTTATCATTCCAAGCCAATCAAATAGATTTTAGGAAATTAACAGCATGGTAAATAAAAAATAGGATTTATATACACATATATAATGTGTGTGTGAGTGAGGAGAGAACGGTCAAATAGGAAATATTATGCATGTAATTTCCAAAGTGAAGCTTAGAATATAACCTACACTTAGAATCACTCTTTTTTTCCTTCTTGGACAACCAACCAATCACAGTCTTCAAAAGATTGTGTCATACATAGCAACAGGGTCAACCCCGCCTCCTCACTAAGATAAAAGTTTTTGTCTTTTCCTTGCTCAGAGTTGTTCTCAGATCAGTCCTGAATAGCTCTTAAGCTGAGACTCCTAGGTAAAAGTTTTTAAGCTAAGATAAGAGTTTTCTGAGAGGACTCAGATTCCTGAGAGGACAGAGATTCTTTGTGAATACGGGCCCTGATCTTTGCTCATACATTTTAACTCCAATTCAAATTTGAATTTAAATACATACATTTAGAAGAAATAATACTAGCAATCACTAAAATAATGTGCCACACGAAGAGAAACTTCATTTGGACTATAAAATGAGGAGGAATGTTCTTATATGAGTTCTTATATGTATGTGATACGTGATTATATTCTGACCATCCTGTACCACTATAAACTGCATTATAAGCTATACAACTTTACATAACATTACATCTTGTATAATTGTTATATGCAATGAGCAGAAATGTGCATATTTTTTAACAAGTAAACAAATGCAACTGACATAAATTCATCATTAAGAAAATAAGCAAGAACATTAAAGGTAAAGAAGGAGTTTTGTCTGATGCGCAGCTCGCTGTGCTGCAGTGGGAGTCCTCACTCTCCAGTAAAAGTTGGGTTTTCCACAGTGGTGGTGGCATTCTGGAACAGTGGGTTGGTAGCCTAGCAACAGAGAAAGCCCAACAATTAGTTTGTTTTCATCTATGAAGTTTTTTAACCTGTCTTGAGGTCATTTAATTTCAAGATTTCACAGCAGATTATAAAACCCACACACAGTGTCAGTGTTACTCTGCCTGGGTGCTACATGTGTTCATCTCCACAATGTAGAAGGAGGACTGTACATTCTCTAATAAAGGCTGGTATTCAAGTAAGGACGTGGACACAAGTAAAGGCTGGTCTCTCAAATAGTCTGGCTCAAGAAAATATCCAGACTTACTCCAATCTGGAACAATCCTGACATCCTCCAAAATAAAAAAAAAGGCTAAATTCCCCTTTGTGGTGAGATAAAGGGATAAGACATCTAGAGCATTTCATCCAGGGCAGTAAATTTATTCCATTTCAGGATCTAGTGGCACACTATGGAATTAGCAACAGCTTAAATGCATAATTTGGGCAACATTTAAGTTCAAGAACATGAACTTAGATTTAACTCCAATGATAACAGTCAGCAAAACTAAGGAGCTGATCATTGATTTCAGAAAAAGGAGATAGAGACACACACTCCTGTCTACATCAGTGGAGCTGAGGTGGAGCAGGTGAACAGTTTCAGGTTCCTTGGAATCAGCATCACAGAGAACCTGACATGGTCGTCTCACATCTCCACGCTGGTGAAGAAACCTCAGAAATAACTGTGTTTCTAGAGGAAGCTTAAGAAGGCCAAATTCCCACACCAATTTCTTGTCAGTTTTTACAGATGAGCAACAGAAAGCATCCTGACTGAAAACATCACTAACATGGGATGTGCTCAGCCCAGGACCAGAGGGCTCTGCAGCGGGGGATTAAAACTGCTCAGAAGATCATTGGTACCATCTCCTGAGCATCAGTGATATCAGTGAGGTGAGGTTCCTACAGAGCCCAAAGGAAACTAAAGGACAGTACCCACCCAGCCACAGCCTGTTCACCCTGCTGCCTTCTGGGAAGAGATATAGAAGTTTCTGCTGCCACACCACCAGACTGCAGAGCAGCTTTTCCCCAAGCTATCAGACTCTTAAACTCTAATTCATCCTCAGCACTGCTCCACTGATGATAGGTTATTTCTGTTCTGTATTAATGTACATTGTCTGTAGCAGAAGAGAGTTAGAAAAGAAGGTTTCATTATATAACCTGTTGTATTGTGACAAAATAAACCTACCTAACAGACATTCTTAAACTCTCAAATCCCAAACTATTATCAAAAATAAAAATAATACTGTTGAAAACAGATGGTTCAGTCTCTCTCCCATTCTTAAAGAGGGAGACTGATCTATCTATTAGTCCAGACCACAACATCTGTACGCAAATACTTTTAGAATGACTAAAAATCCCAATCTACAACTCAAACACTGTAGAACTCTCCACAGAACAACCTGTGTGTGTCCTAGGTAAAAGTTTTTAAGCTGTGTGTGTCTGATTGGCTGCCATGGTAGCCTGTTGGGTGACTTTGGAAAGCAAAAGTATTTCAGAAAACAAATATCCACACATAACAACTTGGCCGGACCTCCACAGCCTCAATTTTCTCATCGTGCTACTAGCCGGCAATAGCACTGAACATCAGCCTTATGTACTGCAAAGCAGTCCAATCTGAATATTTTCTAGATTCTAGAGGAAAACCATAGACGGTCTAGATCTTAAAATGTTGATTGTGATTATTTCTACATTTTTGTTAGCAGTGATAAAAAAAATAAATTCAAATAAATCTTCTCACCTTTTCCCATTTAGCTTTCTTCTTTTCATTTTCAAATTTCCTGAACTCTTTCAGATCTCTCATGTAGAGGACTAACTTGATGATCATCAGCAGAAGGATGCCGATAAGAGCCACAGATGCAATGGAACCTCCGATGATAGCTATGACGCTGGGTGGTTCCGGACAGTCTGGACAAAAAGAGATACATTCCAGAAACTTTTACACATGCAAAATGCTACATTGGAAAGAAATAGTGTGCTAGCAGCACAACTCTAGAGTGAAATGTCTCAACAGCTTTTGAATAAACTGCAAATAAATCTTGTACATACTACATTGTGTTCCCCAGAGGATGAATCCTAGTTAATTTCAGAGATCCTCTGACCTTACCTCTAGTGCCACCGTGAGGTTGACATTTGTTGTTTTGACTGAAATGTCTCAACTATGAGTTGCAAGGCAATTCAAACATGTTCACCCTCCCATCAGCCTCAGCTGTAATTAGGGGTCCAAGCCCGAAGAGGGCTTGTACCACGAAGTACCACGAAGTGGCTGGGAACCCTATTGTTTTCGCTCAGATTTTGGACCAATATTAGGCTGACACCGTAGATCTACTGTTTTGTTGGGTTTTGCACATTATGATGTTGAGTGGCAGATCAGTGGGCCTGCTGCTGTTAAATATCTAATATATATGTGTGTGTATATATATATGTGTGTGTGTGGGTGTATGTAAGAAACATCCTCTATCTCAGAAGAAACCTAAATTACTATGTAGCCTAGAAGACCCAAGTTTTTTAGGATATAATGGCCACGTGGTGAACCTATGAACTTAAGTCATATTTAAACTATTGCTTTGTGTTGTTGGCCAGAAACATAGTAGTAAGACTTCTCTCTGTGTACAAGTATCCCGTACAAGTACAATTTTGGCTGTATTATTTGTATCACCTTCAAAAATTGCTCTTGAGAAATTTTATGTTTATTGTCCCCCCCTACTGTGAGATGAAATGTACATGTCCATGCATATGAGCAAAAAAAATCAGATTTGGGTCACTTTGGCTTGCAGTCTGAACGTAGCCTTTGTCTTGTTTAATGTTTCCATATAACAGAACCACTGCAAGCCACATTGAAACAATGATATTGCTGTTAAATTTCAGTGTGCCTCTGCATGTTATCAGCTGCTTACCTCTCTGCCTCAGAATTTCAGCCCTGTAGTTATCCTCTCCAACCAACTGTTCCAGCTTAAATTTGATCCAGCAGCCCTCTGTGTCCTTCTGCTGGCACTGCTTGCTCTGTATAGTGAACTGGTCTACTACAGCATGATCAATGGTGTTCTGGCAAACCAGCTTTGCAGTTTTCTTTAATGGGACCTAACCCAAAGCCGAGGCATTCAATGCAGTTCCTGAGAAGATTGATAGCAACAGTTAATACTTATAAGTCAGTAATGGAGCCACTTTATTCATTCATAACCACATAGTGGACCTTTAACAACAATTGGAAAGTGAAAGTAGCAGTAGAGTATAAGTTTGGAATCCTTACAATTTAGTCAGGCAAGGGTCAGGGCAGGTGAGGCATGTCTCACAGTGTGGACGCTTGTATCCCTCCTTACACTCACAGCGGTCACACTTGCAGGCCCCTCTGCCATAGCACACTGTGTTGTTAGGGGTACGACAGCCCTCCACAGACTTCTTACACTGACAGGCTGAGCCCTCGTAGTCGTCGAAGCATTCACATGTGCCACAGTTGCACTTACCGTTTCCTACAAGTAGTGAGAAATGGACAGAGACATTAGAGAGCTGATATGCTTGCTTTTAACAACACATTTGTGTGTATTCGTAGCCTGCATTCCCCCTGAGGATGTTATAAATTCAAATGCAGTTAACTGCTGTTTCCACTTTTGTTGTAATTAATGTTCATAACCAATATGCATAAAGTTCTAAATATTAAAATTAATGAACTGTGACCATTCACACCTGAGACCTGTCATACATTTTTTGAAAATAAACAATATAATAATAAATGTAATGATAATAAATAATGATAAAATGATTAGCAGCATATAGTTTTATCCTTGAAATAACTGTCCAATAAGATGCAGCTCCTGCACTGTTCTGTATCACTGGGAGTCAAAATATACTGCATTTTGACAGCAAGATTGTTCTGCCTCTGCTGATGGAGAGAGGGAGGTTTCAGTAGTTCGTGGGGACCAAATGATTTGTTGGTGATTATTATAGGACAATGTTTACTTCTTACAAATACAATATGTTGCCAAAAGTTTGGGGACGCCTGCCTTTACATGCACATGCAGGTTCATGACATCCTATTTTTAAAGCACCCTCCAGTGTATTTTGACATTTCTATGATATGTCATACTTTTTCTGAGTCATTTCCTTACAATGTTGATTACCCACATAGTTCAGCCAAATAGTTTTTGACAAATAGCTTAATTTTGTGCTCAAAGTTGCAAAACTGCTTAGTTGTTAAAAGCGGGTTGTGACGTATGACAATAATAATTCCATAAGTCATAACGTCAGTCTCAAAGCTTGCATGAGATGCACTGTCATAAAAGTGGCATCAAACCGATAAACATTGTTGTGAGCTAGCTAACCAATTTATTATGTCATTTACTTTAGAACTTACAGTAGATATGTCTCTCTGTGTCTGATTGTTGGTTTGTCTCTCTAATTTAGTTAGCTAACATTAAGTTAACTAAGTTGTAGTCAGCTAGCATAGTTATTGCAGAAAGTTGGCTAATAGAGGGTCTTCATTTTATTACAATGTTAACCAAAAACAGCAGTTAAAACTGGCTGGAGGGGGGCTTTAATCAGTAGGGTTTAATATGGAGTTGGCCCACCCTTTGCAGCTTCAACTTTTCTGGGAAGGCTGTCCACAAGATTTAGGAGTGTGTTTATGACCGTTCTTCTAGAAGCACATTCGTTGAGGTCAGGCACAGATGTTGGACAAGAAGGCCAACATCCATGT
This sequence comes from Lepomis macrochirus, assembly GCA_024633595.2. NCBI lineage: Eukaryota > Metazoa > Chordata > Actinopteri > Centrarchiformes > Centrarchidae > Lepomis > Lepomis macrochirus. The sequence continues at coordinate 33,426,230 of JALXJV020000016.1, read as the reverse complement.
CTTCATGGACTTTGCTTTGTGCATTGTTTCCACAAAGTTAGACCTAAATTGTCAAAACTGAACCAACGGTATCAATAATTCTGGAAAACAATCCCACAGAGGTTAAATAGCTGAGCTTCCCAACCAGCCATTTCAGAACTGAGGCGGACCAGTTTCCCTTGATTTTAAAGGAGAACTCCGGGCAATTTTTAAGTTAATCTTGATTGTTATACCTTTGTGAGTTCTGTCTATAGAAAAAAAAAACGAGCCGGATTGGTGCTTGCACCACGGAGCTACTACAGCTAATGCCCAGAGCTCCCACGTAGCTAAAACGGCAGTTATAGGGGCATACAGATAAAGAGTGTTTTTGTGCCTCTTAACAGACACAAAATGCAATTAAAATGTCTGTCCAACATGAACAGGGTTCTTACATGACAACAAGATGCGTTTAGAAACTTAGCCATTGTTTAAATTCACCTAAATAGTGTTTTAGACAGCTAGCTGTAGTCTCATGCTGAAGTCCCGTGGGAACTCAATTGTTGCCGAAAAAAGGTAAAAAGCATGTTTTTCCTCTGACTCACAAGCTTGCTCCTGGCCAGGGTTCTCGCCTTTAGCCAGCAGGCTATGCGCAACCACGTCTTGCCACATTTAAACCCCATCAGCCAGAAGGAAAGAACCGACCACAGGACCCTGAGGGCTCCTGTTTCCCTATATGTTCCCTTTACTAAGGTTGAGGAACTCATGGACACGGGCTTCCCTCCCTCCTTCCGTCTGTAGTGAGCAAGGTAGCCGCAGGGGCTGATACCTCCGCCCAGTCTGCTGGCAGATGCAGGCGCACGGCATCCTCTGGCTGATGCAGTCAGCCATCCCTGGGCCCACCAGGAGGGAGGTCGTGATTAATCAGAATGGGCTTTTCGGGCCTTACTTCCGGACCCATGTTAACAGCATGAAGTCTGCAACCCAAGAGGCACATGGGCTGGTCACAACATTCCCCCTGCTTTTTCCATAACCCGGCTCACTGGGCCATAGTCTTTCTTTCCACATTTTTATTCTACTGCAAAAGGACATTAGCCAGGAGTAACCTGGGTGGTGGCAAAGTTGCTGGTCCGCTTGTTTTGTTGGGAGATGCTGTGGCTAGTTATCATTCCCAGGTCTACTGCACAGTCCAGTCCCTGCACTATTCTAATATTGATTAATGTATTTTGTCAAAGGTGATCATAATTAGACATGTTTTAGTAAAAAACAGATTAAAAACAAAAATGTTACGAAAATTAAGGGAGCTACTGGTCACTGCATTTACACACGCTGTTGTTGCCATGGAAAAGTGTATGTTATGATCACCAATTTGACACATTAAGGACATTAAAATCTTATGTTAGGTCTTAAGAATACAGACAATGCACTTTGGTGACAAATGCTTGTCTCTTATAAATCATAATGGAAGAAGTCAGTTCTTTTGTGGTAACACTAAACATGCAGATCATTTGAAAGTGACTGTACCTCCACATAGTTTATTCTGGAACTTTTCACAGTGTTCATCGTCACACTCGCAGAACGCCCCATGGTAACTGCTTCCACTCTCTGTGGTGTGGCAATCGCACCTGCCACATACACAGTCTCCTCTGCCCTCGCACTCGGTGCCATTCTGCCTCTGACAGGAAGCTCGCAGGGTCTGCTCGTCTTTACTGCCAATGGCGCACTCACAGGACTGACCAACAAAGCCTGGACTGCAGCTGAATGACAAGTTACAAACCTAAAATTAGCACAAAAAACACGTAGAAACTGCAACAAAACACAATAAATAGCTAACTTTTTAAATGGTATTCCTTCTCTTTATGTATAAGAGAACTGCTAGAAACGCCAAAACTGATTTTTTTATATGTCTTTCAGGAATCATCTCAATGCTCCATAAAGTCACAAATTGTTGCCTCTGTATTTATACGTGTCCACAGATTAAACAAACAAGCTGGTATTTATGGAGCTTCAAAAGTGTATTTTTTTTACCAGGTGCGCTGTTAGCCCTGCTTTCAGTCTCTATGCTAAACTAGGCTAAACATTTCCTGACTCTTCTTCTCATCCCAATTTCTGAAAGAAAATAAGTATATATCCCAAAATTCTAATGTTAAACAAGATTTTAAGTAAAATATCTAAAGATATATGTATTTGCTTTGGACAGCTCTGTGGCTCCGGAGAGACAGAGAGGATCGGCTGACCAAGTGAACACAGCCAGGTGGAAATAAGAGGCGTGAGGTGTGACGTTCCATTAGCATCATTTATTTAAGATAAACACAAGGCCACCAAATACATATTTATGAAAATGGACATGAATAAATAGTGGTATAAGATGGAATGAAACAGAAGAGGAGAAGCTGTTAATTTGTTAAGATGTTTTTAGTGTTTATTATAAAACTGGTTCAGACTACACTTCATCACTTCAAGCTACACTTTTTATCTTGTTTTTTTCTGAAATAAAGATTTTTTTCAATACAGCCATTAGTTTATTTAACTTTAGAAATAATTGTTAGAGTAGTTATTTATTATCCCTCTAGTTTAAGGTGAAAAAATAGTAAATAGTAGTAGTAAATATAGTAAAGTAAATATTATAATAGTAAATATTATTGAAATATTATTTGATTTGAAAGTCAGTTGTTGACTAAAAACACAAGTTAGTCGTTATGATGTTCTGGATCTTTGCTTCAGGATTTTTTTCTAACTGGACCTCTTTGAATTTCAATTGGATACCCCTGGTGTAGAAGGTGTAAAGTTTACCTGCAAATACCACAAGTGACGTTTCCCTTGCCACCGCAGACTGACTGGTCATGGGTTTTGGGGTCTTTACATTGACACTCACAGTTTGTAGATAAAGTCACTGTCAGTGTGTCTTTAATGCCCAGTGGACTGATAGTGAAAGACTTATCCATCATACATGAGCTCGCTGTCACAGTGACGTCAAAAGAAATCTGAAAGGGGCAGTTAGGGTTGGGGGGTCAGACAGAGGAGTAAACAGAGAGTAAACACACTTGAGAAAATGAGATATCCACATTCTTTATCCCCTTATTGAGTGCACTGGACCTCCCCTTTGCAGCTCCTCCTGAATCTGAGGGTCAGTTATTTGATCCAAGGCTGCCCCAGTCTGCACGTCGACATGTCCTTGTGTGCGCCACTGATGTTGTTGAACCTCAGATTCAGGAGAGGCAATACAGATTCCTTCCTGGGTGTATGGAACAGTGGACCAGCACTTGGATCAGAATCATTGGGTGGGTCATGTGTTTTGTAGATTTTAAGAGTTTGAATTCTATGGCCTTCATGTATTTTCTGAAGTACAGTGCAGGAGTATCTTCTGGGGTGTAGTGCGGGGTAGTATGGGGGGCCAGCACCAGTACTTTGGCCCATTTGGTTCATGCTTAGCTTGAATGAGAGATGTGTCTGCATTCATGGCAGGAAGTTAAGCGCACTGGGAGTGAGTTGCTACCTCAAGTGAAGGACTTTTAGTATCTCCACAAGTCAGGGTAGGACAGAAAGCAAGATTTTACAGGCAGATTGATGCAAGAAGCATTAACGCTGCTGTCAGTAATAGCTAAACATACAATGCCAAAACCTTTACAGGTGTCTCTCTGCTGCTCATACCACTCAGTTGAGTCTCGCCCATCAAATCCACAAGCAGGAGCCTGCTGACCTTCAAAACCTCATCCTGCACAGGGCTCGCTCTCCACGTTGAGAGCCTTGCTAAGACCCTGGTCCCTCTTGCTTTGATTTGTCTTCTCAAACAGCAGGCCACATTGGTTTCATGTCCCAGGGCAGAGCGCCCCCAGGCGTCTAACAGTGGGATGAGAGGCTAGTTGCCACTGTCCCCCCTCAAAAGTTATTCCCCAAGTTTAAGTTTGTCATCACACCTCTGTCACTTGTTGATATGAGTGCCTAAGAAAAAGAAGCACAATGAGGCCAAAGCTCTGTGTGGAGCTGGGGAGTGCTGCAAAGGAGGGATGGGCAGTTCTTCAATATTGCTGGTTGTTGTTCAGACATTTTTTTGCAATAGATATTGAGCTTGATTGACTGAGTGCATGTGCAAGGAGGGGGACTGTGCAGCGTGTGCATGAGCAGTGATAGACTGTGTTGGAGTCTGCTCCTTGCTGTGATTGGTTGTTTTGTTCAGGGAGCAGTAGATTCTTACAAATGACATTAGGAGGAATCACAAAATATCTGTGCTGTCAGAATATAATGACAGTTTCAGCAAATATGCCAAAAAGTGATTTTTGTAAAGGTTACCTACTGAACCATTAAAGCATGCCTTATACTGCTGTGGGAATGATGCAAGCAAGTCTTGATTTACTGGTCAGTCTATGTTCCACTCATGATTATGACCGAAAGAATGAGGTCATAAATTCAAGTGGCTGAGATGAGATTCCTTCACAGCATGGCTGGTTTTAACCTTAGACCTAAGACATATCTTTTCCCTAAAACGTAGTGAAGAACCAGTTAAGGGAGGTTGAGCATTTCATTAGGATACTTCCAGGCAACTTCCCTTTGGAGGTACTCTACTAACTCTTGTACCATCAGGACCTGAGCCAGAACAAGTGGATGATGGATAGATGACTTTTAAAAACCCAACACAATGTTAAAGCTGAAACTGTACCAATTACTGTGTGCACTTGTAATATGAACATTACCATGGAAAGTAAAAATACAAATACAAAATACAAAAAAACTGACCTCATGTTCCACATGCACACTGTCACAAACCCCTTTGCTGTCAGCCTGCTGGCCCGGCATTTTCACATTTAGGGGTATAGGCGACTCTTACATTTTCAGGGAGATTGTCATGGGTCACAGTTACTTTGGAGGACAAGCTCTGTGATGAATTACACATATGAGACATAGTCAAAGATAGTGCAAAATTATGAGAACAAAATGTATTGGCCACAAAGACAGTTCTAAAATACATGTATACAAAATGAGAAAAATAGTCAAATTTGTCAGCAGCAAATGGACAAACTTACTTTGTAGGCGGTTTCTATCAGTTCAACAACATTTTAGAATCTGATGACAGAACTCCCACCTCTGATTTTGGAATCAATTTAGTGAGTTGCTGCAATAAAACACAAGGGAAATAATAAATAAATAAATAAATAAATAAATAAATAAATAAATAAATAAATAAATAAATAAATATTAATGTATACATGTAGGCTCTATAAATACATGAAAAGAGGTACAGAAATTAATACAATTTACCTTGTACACATTCTCCATGTTTTTTGTCACTGCAAATATCGGCTGAATATTGTTTTTTTCCAACTGCATAGCTAGTTGTCCAACAGATGGGTAGTCCTGCACACAATCACAATCACAATCAGTGAAATCAGTGAAATGTTGCAAACCTAAAATAACCATTTGAGGTGTTAACCACTGAACAAAACTTACCATGAGTGTTTTTTTAAAGAAAGCGCTTTTGGAATCAATGTAACAATAAGTAATTTTGGACAGTAGCAATTTAACATAAACTGGGTCTTTTGCTTGTTTTGCCTTTCAGCTATGAGAACATTGCAATGCCTTTTGGCTGTTAATTCCATTATGTGATTTCATACGTACCATATCATTGCTCTTGGTATAAAGGTTGCTTTCCATGTGGCAAACCTCATCATTGGGTTCCAGTATGCCGGCAAGTTTTCCATCCCCGGCCATGTGAAATCCAGCATCCGTAGTCAGCACAATCAGCCGAGTGCTACTGTTCCTCCAACCTATTTTGTCCTACAAAAAATATATTAAGACAACACGTTCTCACTCTGAAGTCGTCACACGTGGTCAAAACCCATTGGCCTCAGTTTGTAATGCACTGAGGAGCCCATTAGCGTCATAGTTCAAAGCCATGTAGTGTCACTTATGATGTAAGTATTTTTAATTTATTTGAACCCAATCTTTTTCTAAACAGAGCTGACTTTTGGTGCCTAAACCTAACCAAACAGCAAGATTACACAATATTAACACTGTTCCATTTCAAAATAGCGAAGTACTTTTATTTTGAAAGTCTAACCGGATGTTACAAATTTATTGTTGCTAACTTTACTGCAGAGACCTAAAACAACACCAAAGGAGTACCCAGGGCGACAAAGAATGTGCTGGTTAGGGACCATTCAAATGTTCCAGTCTCTGTAATAGGATGTGATAGTCAACAGTGTCGAATGCAGCGCTAACATCTTGTTGTACAAAGACAAGTCTTTTTGACTATGGTTTCTGGTGTCAGCTAGTTAATGTTTCTCAACATAGATCTGTGATACTGTGATACAAGTTGGTCACTCAGCCTCCTAGGCTTCTGGGCTGCTTGAGGACTGACTAACAGGAACTGTATCTGGTAAATCTGTAAATGCAATAGACTGGGGTCATTGTTTCCCTGATTGCTTTTAAATATTGTCCACTGTACAGTTGGTTGGTTTATATTTTTATCAAGGACCATAAACAAAAACATTCATCTGACAGAAGGAGAAGAGATGCATAAGAAGTAAATAAAGGGCGGCATATGGCATTACCATATGGACAGAGGGTTATCTTACGACAATGTTATGACTAAATATAGTAATAAACTGTCATGCAATGATTTTATGGTGTGCAAATTTGTGAAAAAAATATGACCCTTGGTTGTATGTGGACAAAATAATTATGCAGAATGTAACCAATGTGTCCAAGTATCAGATTCTTTTAAATGTGCATAATAATATTAGAAGCTGTGTCTCGATCATTATCAAAAAGATTAGATTGAAACATGTGCGACAATGTTTCTTGTTATTCTGGTGATATAAATGAAAAACACTTGTTGAAAGGATAGGATAAAGTTATGTCTCTATGTATTTATTTAAAACCAATATACAGTTAAAAAGTTATCAAATCACTCAATCGCATTTTAGGAGACACAAAGGAAACAATCCATTAAAAATAGGCTCTTCCCAGGAAACATTGTCTAGCCATTAGCATGACTTGGTATTTATTTCTGGGGTTTTTCAACAAAACAACATAATTGGTATTCAAATTAATAGTACAGCTAACTTTGCCTTGAAAAAACTAATTCTGAACTAAGTATAAACAATAGAGTTGAGCATGAGTATCCGGTATGGATAAAGCATTTTTGTCGAGTACGAGTAGTCAATATCTGTGCTCGGATTGGATAAAAATCCTCATTGGGTAGCTGACTATGTCTGCACACACACTCTCTCTCTCTCTCTCTCTCTCTCTCTATGCCGTCATCTGAGATTTTTTTTTAAACTGTCAGCTGGCTTTAACCAGCTTTTTTGTGTCTGACACTTTCTTGCTGTATTTTATAAAAAAAATAAAGGTAGTTGTGGTATAAATAAATTATTTAATAATAATAATAATAATAACTTTGACTTATATAGCGCCTTTCACAAACCCAAGGACGCTTAACAAACAAGGGGGGGGGGGTGAAGGTGTGAGGCCAAGGGAGATTAAATTCCATAAGCCTCAGTGAAGAGGTATGTTTTAAGATGGGTTTTAAAGGTTGTAATAGAGGAGGCAGAGCGAATAGCAAGAGGAAGCTTGTTCCAGAGCGATGGTGCACTGACACAGAAAGCTCTGTCACCAAATGTCCGGAGCCTGGAATGAGGGACAGCAAGCAGGTCCTTGTCAGAGGACCGCAGGGACCGTGGACTGAGTGTAGGGGTGGAGCAGATCTGTGAGGTACTGAGGTGCAAGTCCATGGAGAGATTTGTATGTCAGTAGGAGAATTTTATATTTGATCCGGGACTTAATTGGCAGCCAGTGGAGCTTCTTCAGGATGGGGGTGATGTGGAGTCCAAGTTTTGTGTGGGTGAGCAACCTAGCCGCAGAGTTCTGGACATACTGAAGTCTGTCAGTAGCCTTGCTAGGCAGACCGAAAAGGATACCATTACAGTAGTCAAGTCGGGAGGTGATGAAGGAGTGGATGAGGGTCTCAGCTACAGAATTGGAAAGCCACTGTCTGAGTCTGGAGATGTTCTTGAGATGGTAAAAGGCAGTTTTAGTAGTGTTTTGATGTGCTGTTGGAAGGAAAGGGTGGAGTCCATAATGACGCTCAGGTTGCGTACTTGAGGGGATGCAGAGATAGAGCAGCCATCCACGTCCAATGTGATGTTACCAACCTTTTGAGGAGTGACTGTGGGGCTGAACACCATGAGTTCTGTTTTGTCATTATTGAGTTTGAGGAGGTTATTGTCCATCCAGTTCTTGATGTCCTTCAGGCAGTTGATAAGTGGCACTGGTGGAAGGGGAGTAGATGGCTTGATGCTGATGTAGAGCTGGGTGTCATCCGCATAGCAGTGGAAGAGGAGTCCATGTTTCCGGATGATCAACCCAAGGGTAGCATGTAGATATTGAATAGTAGCGGGCCAAGCACTGATCCTTGAGGCACTCCATGAGAGACTGGCGCCAATTCAGAGCGGGTGCCCTTAAAGGTGATGTATTGTTGCCTGTTAGTGAGATAGGATTGAAACCAAGAATACACAGTACCAGTGAGGCCAATGAGTTCGGAGAGGCGAGTGAGAAGAATGGAGTGGGAGACTGTGTCGAAGGCTGCAGAGAGGTCGAGGAGAATTAAAATGCTGACATGGCCAGAGTCAGCTGCCATAAGAAGGTCATTTGTGATTTTGATGAGGGCAGTTTCTGTGCTATGATGTGTCCGGAAGCCAGATTGAAATGGCTCGTAGAGGTTGTGGTGTAGTATATGATGGTTGAGTTGGGCTGCCACAGTTCTTTCCAATAACTTGCATGTAAAAGGTAGGTTGGAGATTGGACGGTAGTGATTTGGATCATCTGGGTCCAGGCCAGGTTTTTGAGTGTAGGGATCACCGCCCGCAGTTTTAAAGCTGGTGGGGACCACCCCAGAAGATAGCGAGGTGTTGATTATGTTGACCAGTGTGGGACATAGAGTTGGAAGACATGCCTTGACCAAGGCAGTCGGCATTGGATCCTGTTTACTGGTTGAGGCCTTAGCTTTTGATACTAGCTCAAGAACTTGAGCTGTATTAGCGGGGAGAAAGAGGAGAGGCAGTCCTGCGGTGTGGAGACAGTTGAAGAGTTTATGTCCAGCAACGGTGTAGTTGGGTGGGAGGAGCTGGACAATTGCAATTGCTGGTGGATGGTTTCAACCTTTTTTGGAAATGTTCCAGGAACCTGGAGCATAGGCCAGCAGCGTCAGATGGTTGAGGAGGATCAGGTGGGCAGAGTAGGCGGTTGATAGTGGAAAAAAGCTGTTTAGGTTGATGTTGTTGGTTGCCAATGAGTGTCGAGTAGTAATTAGTTTTTGCACAGGACAGAGCATTTTTGTAGCTCTTAACATGGTCGTTGTAGGCTTCCCGGTGGACAGTGAGGCCAGATTTTTTATAGTATCTCTCCAGCCTCCGCCCTGTGGCCTTCATGAGGCGGAGTTCAGCAGTGAACCAGGGAGCGGGACAGGAGAAGGAGACAGATCGAGTGATGAGGGGGGCTACAGAGTCCAAGCTACCTGACAGGGCCAGGTTGTAGTGATTAACCAAGTCATCAACTGTGCAGTTTGGGGATCGCTGGTAAGATGGCCTGCAAGGGTATAGGATAGTTCTGATGTGCATACTTTTTTGATTTTCACGATAAGCAATGGTCCTTTTAACACATTTCCTGCGTAGTGCGCAGAAACAGAGAAGGTGACGGCAAGGTGATCAGAAATAGCCAGGTCAAGAGTTTCTAGCTGGGTGGGAGTTATACCTGTAGAGCAAACCAGGTCCAGTGTATGACCTTTAGCATGAGTGGGGCCGTTAACATGCTGTGTAAAATTAAAGCAGTCCAGTAGTGACAAGAATTCTGCAGCGTAAGCATCTCTGGAATCAACATGGATGTTAAAGTCACCAAGTAAGATGGTAGCTGGAGAGGTGGGGCAAATCAGAGCAAGAAGGTCAGAAAGCTCAGGCAGGAAGCTAGCAGATGACTTAGGCGGGCGATAGACAAGGACCACCTGTAGCTGCAGAGGCCCAGACAGAGCAAGGTGAATGCACTCAAATGAAGAGGCGTGTACTGGAAATTCCTTTATCTGGATATCTGCATGATGTATAACAGCCAGTCCCCCACCACGTCCAGAACTACGGGGCTTTTGAATGTAACTATAACCTTGGGGGTAGCTTGGTTAAGTGCAAAAAGTCCATTTGGTTCTGCCAAGTTTCAGTCAGACACAGGAAATCCAGTTTCCTGTCAGTTATGATGTCCTGTATGAGTGGAGCTTTATTATTTAGTGAGCGAAGTGTTCAGTAGCATAAATGAGGCCGACTTATGGACAGATGTACTGGGATGGGGATGACATCATCAGCCCGCTCCAAGGGCCGTAGGTTAAATGAATGTAGGCTGACTCACTCTGATGACGTCGTCGCTGAGTAGTGATGCACCGAATAGCAGGAGAAGCCGGAGATGTGTCCATGTAAACAAACTTATGTCGGGCAGCCCTGTGCACATAGCGGAGGCGACGTAAAGAGATGGAGAGATTTAATCACCTCAAGGCAGACGTTACTCGGTACAATGTGAGAGGTGAGATTCCTGAGTTCCAAAGCGGAGTATCGTAGGAAAGCCATGATGTCGGAGGAGACCGCTAGCTTGTCAACGCTTGCCGGCGTTAGCTTACAAGCCGCAGACCATCCACCAGAGACACAGCCAAGCCTCAACAGAGACTACTGTGGAGGATCAAGTTGTCATCAGTGGTAATTACTGCGTTTGGCAAATTTAGGATCATCAGAGCAAAGCCAAGGTTTGGCTTTAGCCAGTCGAACAACTCTGCAAGGTTAGTGTAGTAGCTGGAAGAAGCCCCTGGATTAGCAGAGCCGTGAGCGTAGCCAAAGCACATAGAGAAAAAAGTTGCATGAGTGTGAGAAAGTGAATCCAACTATCATGCATTAGAAAAAGCGGCTTAGTGAAGCATTATTTAAAATAATATGACAATATTACCCCCTCTGTCTCTCTCTTACTCACTCACACACATACCTGGCCTGCACCACGAAGCAAGTTCAACAAATCCAGGATATGTTTCCGTTATCTGGCTTTACTAACCCTAAAAATCGCTGACGGGATAAGCGGCACCACAAAGCTGGTTATCAACTCAGTAAATTAACCCCAGGTTTCCTGACCCAGCCAGGAGCGCATTCACATAAAAGAGGCGGTGTTAGCAGCAGATGACCAAACAGACATGAACAGGTCCACTGTCAGCAGAGCGTCATATTTTACGATCGAGGATTAAACTGTAACACTACAGAAATACGACAGTAGCACGGCTGAAACTGACACATGCAGGGAGACAGACAATCGCAGTCAGTGTGAATGTCTAAATGAACAGGCGTAGTCTATAATAATGCGTTGATAAAAAGTGTTCTTATGAGCTGCAGAAAATATCAGCCTTAGTCTTTCAGCTCAGCTGTGTGTTGGCGTTTCCACATTAAAAGACTCGGCCGTTCTCCCTCACTTTAAAAAAACTTGTCGCCACTTCAAAAATGAGATTAATTTATTTAACACACTCAAAAGTGTTCCAAACATTGTTCTAAATTAACTTCATAAAGCAATGACACGGAAAAATCCCTTCATGCCAAAAAATGAGCTCAAAAAACGTTTGAAAGACTGAATCTGAACATTTAGGCTGCTGAAAACTCACCGTCCCACCTTTTGCACCCACATCGGAAAATCTGGGACAGAACATGACTACAGTCTCTGTAGTCGGCCTTAGAAAGCTATACTAACCTAAATAAACAGCCTACGTTCATATAAAAATTTAGTATTTCAATATCCCTACTAAACTGCTCATAATATTCAGCCTCACATAAGAAAAACAAAATCCATTTATTTTAACGGCTGCGTGAAACGGACTGGGAGCAAATAAAAAATCTTAAAGACATTTAAAGGCAGTAAGTAGGCTGATCCTGCTGTACTGTAAAAACCATAGACTGTATATAAAAATGGACGTAGTATCCGTGACGTCACCCGTTGGTTTCTGAAGAGCAGTTTTGAAGCCCGAATTGGGCGGAGCCGGCCGTCGCCATCTTGGCGCTGCGTCACCGCGCGTCACTCCCGGATAACCATAAATGGGCAAAGAGGCAGGTCGTGGGTGGGGCTGAGGTGACGTGTTGCTGAAACCACTCCCGCCTAGCCCGACATGACCGAGTTAGCTCATGCTAAGGAGCTAATGCTATATGCTATCCTGCGTTAGCAGAGGTAGCTTCTAAACCCCCGGTGCTGTACGGTGGAGGTTGGAACCTGTGGCCGTTTTGGTACCAGTTTATCGTCGCCAGCTCATCAAGGTAAGGCATCGGAAAATATTAAAATAAATCACAATTCTGTTATTGACATTATACTTTACCAGGGTTTAAATGCTTAATATATAAATAAGGTAACGTTATTTTGCAACACCAACGTTAACAGTTAACTATAAATCAGTTATTAATGACATTAATTTTCACTTAACGTTACATCTCATACAAACAATCTGAAGCGAATCAATTAACGTTAACCCTTTTACATAACGGTAGTTACGAGTCGTTTATCTGGACGTGACCTCGGTATGTTACTTGTAATAAACATAATAAGCTAGCTGTAGAGTCCTTAGTTAACTTAATGATGGAACCTGTAAAACGTTCGCCATCGCTGTTGTCACGTTTATTAATTCCCCACACCGTTATATTGAGTAACGCTGCTGCTGTCGGCAGGGCTGTGTGGGATTATTGTCTGGAAAAGGACACTTAAGAGAAAGAAACTTTTTATATTTGTCACAAGGTTCTTGTTGAGGATCTGATGCCTCCAGCCTGCTTTAACTGTAAGTAACGTTAACGTTACTAGAACAACTTGGCTGCTGGACATTTGACAGCTGATAAAATTGTCTGTCTTAAGCAGACAACACAAAAACATTTAAAGACTGTCTCCTTTGTTCCATCTCTCCCACTTATGTGACATAATAGTGCTGTCAACATTAAAACACTGAGGCATCTTTTAGAAGAGCATCTAAAAAATTAGAATACTGTGGAAAAGTTCATTGTGAGCACCAGACTGAGAGATTACAGGCTTCAGAAACCTTTGCAGGTGTTTTGAGTTAATTAGCTGATTAGAGAGCTCGTCTCCAGTTGACATTTCTGTATAGTTTATAATACAGAAATGTATTTTTTATTCTAAAATGTTTATACATTTAAACTGTAATGAAGATGAAAACAAAAAGGGTTTGAAATGCTTCACTTTGTGTAATGAATCTAGAATAGATCAGATTCACTTTTTGAATAGAATTACCTCAGAAAATTTACTTCACAACAATATTCTATTTATTAAAGACTCATCTGTATTATTTTATATTTATATTTTTCATCACCTGAAGCATTTTCCTCCAGAGTCACTCTGTGGATCAGATGTCCCACCTGGTGCCAGAGAGCTGCACAGACCTGGAAGCCTTGTTATTGTCGGGGAAGTCTGTATCTGTTGGCATGGACTGACATGGAAAGGCGTTCTCTCTTTCTGTTACTTTGAGTTGTAAATATTGTACATATTTGTGTTATAGGTCCATTTAAAAAAGATATGGTTTATGCTTCACATTGTAATAAATCCTATATATATTAGCACTCCCTGTCTTTACTAATTACTGAAAAGCTAATGGTAAACCACAGCAAAAACATGAAACATTAAAACTGACCTCTTGCTAAAGAACATCAGTCTGGTATAAGTTAAAAAGTAAAAATACTCCTGAACGTTTCACATGAAATTTTGAAAATATGCAGTGTACTTCTGTGTGTGCAGGAGTATTTTTACTTTCTACCTTATACTTTAAGATAAATAAGGAGCCATACACCCAGTACCCCTATACTGCATAACAGAGCCTGAAGTTTCTGAAGAGCGCCTTGTTTGCTGCTCTGATATGTCTAGTTCAAAACAGAATAATGTGGGCACATCCAGACCATCCTGTGAGTAAGCTGAAACAAAGAATGATCTGCACTTCATTTTTTACTTTCTACTAACATGTAAATGTTAGCCTATAAATAACATCTTAATATTTCCATTTACAGCCATTAACTATAATATATTAAGTTTAGATCACACTGTTTAAAATTAAAATATAAAACTGATAATGAAGAATTATTTTATTATGTATAATTAGTTTTATATACATTATAACAAAGTATTCCAAATACAAAAGCAATAGTTTGACAAATAAATAAACTCTTGTCTTGCATTTATGAAAACAACAATATTAAAAGGTTACAAATGTAAAAGTAGTTTTATATGACTTAAAATGTGTTGAGAGTAATTATAATGATAGAGTCTGTTGATAAGAACCCAGTGTCATAAATTCACGTCAGTAGTGTTCAGGTGTTGTGAGTAAAAAGAAAAGCAGGAGCTGAAGAGATGGAAGATGGAGCTGCTCTCTCCTGAAGAGCTGGACACAGCTAATCACATCTGGAGGGTTCTGCACTCAGCTCCTCTGGTACCTGTAAAGACAACAATGGGTAGGCAGTTAAGCAAATTTCAATCCACCAAACAAACTCAGAGGCAGCTCTCACACCACCTAATTTCTCGACTTGACTAAACCATCGCCCTAGTTACAGCCCAGCTACCTGTCTGCAGGCAGAACGCGCATTAACGTTATATGCTGACAAAAAGATGGATGAAAATCTCTGCAGGTAACAGTTAGCCTACAACAGCTGTTCTGCCGAATTATGCATCCACCTCTTAAGCTCCTTATCAGAAACGTCGCTGATCAGATGCAGTTTTCACCTCAGATTGTTTGCTGAATCTCAATGAATGCTACATCTGAGTGTAATAACTTATTGATGACATTACACTGCCTTTAATATGTACTCTGAATCAATCAAGAATAGTAAGTTATAACGTTATCGTTATTAAACAGTAACGTTACACTCGGAGGTGCACGGCTCCCCTCGGGAGAGACAGCTAGCTCAGACAGTGGCATCGGTGCTCTTCGGTGTGACAGTTTCAAGCAGCCGCTGCCCCCGCCCCACCCCCCGGCTCTCTGACTTTAAACCCTTCGTGTCCATCGGGGTCAGGAGCAGAAACTTCTAATAGTACCTGACTAGTATCTGACAGTGATTCCGTTACAGGACGTGGCTAAATCTCACATCGCCCGTTAGTAAAAGTTACCGTTAGCATAACATCAGCTAACTGAGCGCTGAGCCTTTTACTTAACAACTTCACACAGATGCCTTTTTTCCCAAAGCATTATCACCCTAATGTCTAACTCTAAGGTTAATCTAATAACGTTACATTTTGGCTTCTTTCTTCTTGCTGACTTGTCTTTGACTCATAAAAGCTGTGGTTAAAACACACTAACTTACTTACTTCGTATATGGCTAATTAGCGTAACGAGCTTACGTTAAACTAACCGGCTGTATGCCGATACCTGTTAAATGTTAACACATAAATAAAATACAGAAATTTCACTCACCAAGTAGAACACGGATTTCCTGGAGGTTCTCTCTCCAATGAACTGCACAGCCTGCCATTAATCATCCGGTATCTGCATGTAGAAATGTCCAAAAGCCTCCGACAGGCTGAGCCTCAGAGCTCCGTGTAGCTGAGTGAGGCTAACAGACGGCGGTCACAGTGCTACGAGTGGCAGCGGCTAGAGGTGCCTGTCAATCAAAGCGGCCACGCCCCTAATAATGCAGAACTTTAAGGCTTAATATAATTTAAGCAGGTGAGTTATAAAAAAATTCACCCCCCTCACAGTTGTCACAAAGGGCAAAATTAGCGATATGCACTAAAACCATTTTTTGAACCAGGCTGTAAACATGTTTTATTCTGCTGTAAAGTTGGGCATTTTAACATGGGGGTCAATGGAGATTGACTCCCTTCTGCAGCCAGCCTCAAGTGGCCACTCGATGAATTGCAGTTTCAGACACTTCCGTATTGGCGTCAGGCGGGAGACCGGAAGTTTGCCGCTTGGTAAAAACCTGTGGGCAACATTAGCCTGAGGCTTTTAATCAGTCTCTGTAGGATCGCCATAGTCAAGAGTTTCTCCACATCACCGCTGCAAACATAAAGCAGCCTATTGGCTAAAACAGTTTGTGGGATTTCCTACAGATGGTGATGTCATTTTCCAGAGAGCTGATTGGTCAGATGGAATGTGTTTGGTTTACTATATTTTCAAATGGGGGAATATTAGTAGCGGGTGTCGTAACGTCTTGCGTGTCTGTTTTTTTTTTTTTTTTTTAATTTATTTATTTAAAAGGGACAGTGCATATTAATGAACATCTTAGCTTTTCAGCAATGTAAATATGCCAGAATTAGCCGAAGGGCTAATTTACATCTGTAGTCCCCTGTCAGGTCATCGTAACACAGCTAAACATTGAGAATGGAAACAAAAACAACACAATTTAAAAGACGCCACAAGTTTCAACAACATATTATAAAAGACATCACAGTTAGCTCTTGTGTTGAAGAGCTGTATAGTGCAGGAAGGTGCTGCATCTAGTACGACAGACACGCACATGTACACATACGCAGTAAAGTGCTAATCCATTTACCTAAGGTGCATTATGTTAAAGTGCTATTTAAAGAAGTAAAGTGCTGGATCTGGTATGTTATACATATATAAACAAATAAAATACAAAAGTAAACAAACCCATACACATAAAAACATCAAAGTCTGTTAATGGTCACAAATTTGATGTGTCTTGAGCCATTGTTTGAGTTGGTTCTTAAAGCTGGGGTAAGTTGTACATTCCCTCACGACAGCCGGTAACTTGTTCCAGATCTCAGACCCCTTAACTGACAATACATATTGTCCAAATGTTGTACGTCTGTGAGGCACCATACAGTCACCTCTCGTGGAGGCCCTGGTTACAGTTCTGCCCCCTTCAGTTGTTTTTAATTTAATGTACTCACTTAATGGAGGTGGGGCAAGTCCATGTAGGATCTTATATATAGCACAGGCATATTTGAACTTCAGAAAATTTTCAAAGCTTAGCAGGTTATATTTCTGTAGGATTAAGCAGTAATGATATGAAAGCGGTTTCCTATCGAAGATTTTTAAGGCTCGTTTGAAGAGTGACTCTATTGGTTTGAGTGTTGTGGCATTTGTAAGTGACCAGTTTGTAAAACAGTATTCAATGTGAGAAAGGATCATGGAATGGAGAAACATTCTGGCTGCATTGCCTGAGAGTGATGGTCTGATATGTCTAAAGTTGGAAAGATTAAATTTAACAGTTTTTGAAAGCCTTTTGACATGATTTTTAAAGGACAGTGTGGAATCTAGTACAACGCCAAGATATTTAAATTCATTTCCAATTTGTAGTTCTTCTTCTTTCAGGAATATATTTGAGTGTGTCCTATCAATCGGCCGCTTGGAAAACATCATACAAACAGTTTTTTTAGTGTTCAATAGTAGACATGATTTTGGGGACTGTGTCCCCCTTCAGCCAGTGACGTCACTACTGAGGAGGAATGCCCCGTTGTTGCAGATCGGTTATAAAGGGCTTGTGTTCTCACGCATAAATCCATCCCTTTCCCTAACTCTACAGTTTGCTTTTCGTAACATTTAGTTCCTGATAACAACACCGTATCACATAGAGTAAAGTACCCTATATTACAATGATAAGGATAAAAAAGGTTTTGGTGTTCTCTTGCATAATCAGTTTAAATCAAGAATGAAAAAATAATCACTTGTGGATTTGAAACATGTTGTTACTGAGAAGGTTTTAACTTTGGGTCTAAATAAATGCTTCTTCTCTCATCTGTCAATGAAACAGGTTACAATGTCAGTCATCCCAAGAGTTAGACAAGAACGAAAAATAACACATCCGAATCATTGTGTTACCGAGAGCGAAAAAACAACACCAACCTATTTCACTATCGTTTACAACAAGTCACGGGCTATTTCTTTTAGCTCGTCATCATCGTTGTTAAGTGAATGGACTGTTTGTGTAACTTAAATAGGCCTACATGTTTTAACACAGATGGAATGCGATCCCGGGTGATCCCCATCGTGTGTGTGTGTGTGTGTGTGTGGGTCCCCATCGCTCAGTGACATCACTACTCAGGAGAAATGCGTATCAGCTTTGAAAGCCGTCCCCTCAGAAAATCCCATCATGCTTTGCAATGTTTGGTTTTGTTTAAATTTATTTAATTTTAAAAAACAGCAAAATCCAGCGCTGCTCACAACGATTTCTATTAAGGTTAAATATATAAACCGGGTATGAGGTGTATCGTTGAGTTACATTTGTAACTGCACCGCTGCGGCCCCTTAGTGGACCATGTGTAAAGAGAAACCCCCATAAACAATGACTGCACTGCAGTGGCCCCTTGGCGGGTGATGTCAAAAGAAAATCCCCTTAAACAGTGAATCAATCAATGAAACAATGAATCTCTCACACACAAAGACAAATTACTTCCATCACAAGAAGAAGTAAAGATTCTCTGCATTATACACTTTAAATCTAGACATTTCCCCCATCGTATTAGTGAGGCATAAGAAATACTTTAATTAACTTAGGTGTATTTAGTTAAATGGAATATCACAAATTTCATAGGGTTCTTAAATGTTTGTGAAACACATAGGGATTATAATACACTATATTTAATTAACATGGGTAACTGTAACGTCATGAATTTTATAGGGTTTCCTAACGGGCTATTTTGCACAACCCCCCATCCGCCACCCGCGTCATAAAACCCCTCCCAGTTTAAGCGGGGGTTCGCGGGAGCATTGCATTATACAAGATTTGTCTAATGGCTATCTGCAGTCCCTGGACAAATGCAATGCTAATGCAAATGATTCAAATTCAAGTTCAAAATACATTAAATACTAACATTTGTCATAGATCTAAATATACATCCAATAAGCCATTCCACCCTACACTATGCAATTTTTCTAAATAATCTTCGTCATGATTAAATAACACAATAAAAAAATAGACTCTGTGTCTGTCCCTTCTAAAAAAATTAAAGGCAGATTATGGTAAGGCAGAAATTCTTTTAGGGATTCCTTTTTTCTCCACTAGCGGTTGACCTTGATGCTCTGATCATGTGCTCCTGATGGGTCAAATTATTTAGAACATTATAGCCTAAATTGTTGTGATTAATTGTTGTGATTAATTGTATTGCCATCATTTCATTGAGTGCAGTGTCCGTCATTTAAAGTATTGTTTTAGAGTGTAAAGGTTAGGATCACAATGTTAAAACTCTAAAGCTCTTGTCATCATTTAAAGAGTTATTTTATAGTGTAAAGTTAAGATCACAACGCTGAAACTCTATAGCTCTGAGAGTGTGTGGTCCTCTGTGTGTCTAACTGCCCCGAGGCAGAAACAGTAGCACATGTGTGTAAGCAGGCACTTGTGCTCTGAGAGCAGAGCCAATGAGCACAGCAAGACATTATAAAGACACCAGAAAAGTTCAAATGTAGAAGCAGAATTTGTGAATATTGAATAATGTGAATATACATAACTACATCACATTAGGAATGTCTTTAGCACACAGGACAAAAGACTACAGCTTATTCCACAAAGTGAGATTTTGGTGAAAACAGCCTGATCAGGAGAGGGCAGGTCATCATTTTTGAGTAGTAACCTTTAATCACTCTTAATTCATCATTTCTAGTTAATCCATTTATTGTTTTTAATCATTATTAATAAGTAATCAGTCTTAATTCATAATTTTAATCATTGCATTATCCTTATGTAGTATTAATCATTAATCGTTAGTATTTCGTTTAGTAATCATTATTAGCTTATTAAGTATCCTTACTTTCTTTTTAATCTTTGAACATTACCAAGATGTGTCTTATTTTCTACTAAGAAGTGTTGTGCTGTTATCATGAATCCAGTAACAAAGTGAAGCTCCCTGAGTGGGAGAATGGACTGTAGACACTGATACTGTGCAAACCTTGGTCAGCTGTTATCTACTGTGGATTTATGACAGCAGGGAGGCTGCAGGAGGTCAAAATCTGCTGTAACAAGTGCAGGCTTGGGTCTACTGATATCCACTGTTGTTATAACTTGATAAACTGCTAAAGTGTCATTCTACTCATATTAAGACTACATGTTTAATTACCAATTAAGACTACATGCTTAATTACTGAGTAAGGGCTTGATTGTCCACTTCTAACCATTGATGCTAGTATGTGAACTTCAAGTGAACTTGCCCTTGGGCGCTTGGTGAACCTGCTGACGAAGGCAGAGTGAGTGAGTTTCAAAGGATGCAGAGATGGTGACAAGAAAAGTAGTAAAAAGTCACAATAACAACAAAATTACTGTAAGAAACCAATCATTGATGATAGGCCCAGCACAGCACTTGTTATTCCTGTAGAATTTTTTTAAGAAATATAACTGTGTGTGGAACTATATACTCTTAAATGCAGAAAAACTGTGACATTTGAGTTTCAATGTAAATGCTGAGTTTCTTATCCTGTAAGATAACAAAATATAGAAAGTCAACGATACAGAAGGATGAATGAAAGCTGGAAAACCGGTAAAAGTCGTTAAACAACATTTGTGAACAGTGTAAAAGCAGAAGATAAGAAACTCAGCATAAAGAAAGAAGTGGGGCACACCAGCCCAAAAGGGGTATATAAGGCTGTCCGCAGACCATAGAGTCGACTTCGTCCACCAGCATGCTGGGATGCTGTCCGGGTTTCTGTGTCCTTTCTTGGAATAAACTCTTTTTGCACCGACTCTTGACCGTCTCCAGAAAAGTTTTTGTCTGCAAGTTTTTAACTATTGTGGGGATCTAATAGAGTATTTTCTGACAAAGTTTTATTAAGTTGGTGAAGGTGGGGACTAGGCCTTACTGGCCCAGCCTGGTCAAACATCTGACCCAACACTCCGAGCAGAGTTGTACAAAGCATTTCAGTGGTCAAGGTGTAGTATGGTGACTTATTTTAATCACAAAACAAGTGTCTGTTCACCCTGATATATTTAATAAGTAGGTCGCAATGATGATACTGTTGTGGTTTCCTGTCCAGAACTTTTAAGGCTTGTTTATAGAGTGATTGAATTCTTTTTCTGCTGTCTTGCTTGCTAGAGACCAGCATGAAATGCAATAGTTGAAATGAGAACGAATGATTGAGTTCAGATCCACCATGGGTGCTTTTACAGTAAGTGAGTTTCTCTAAAGACAGCAATGTTATACTTCAGTCAGTGTATGACTTATGTTTAATTGATTTTTATTTCATTTGTATTTGCCTAAATATTTGGCCAATTGTTACTTTTTCTACTGTCTGAGACAGCTTAGCAGCGACTTGTTCAGCAGTGCAGCTGTGCCATCTGCATACATCAGAATATCTACATCATCACACACAGATGTGAGACATAAGATCTTGAGGGATAGCTTTACTTTTTGCTAAACCGTTAACTGTTCTTTGTCTGTCTATATCTTTAGCTAGTTAGCTGTGCAGCTAGCGGTCTGTCAGTACTGTCTTCCCAGTGTTCAAACTGGTCTTTGTGAGTCTCGGAGGCTGTGCTTCGGTCCGGCTGCTGTATTCACTTGGAAGCTGGAACCAGACCTCACAGAGTCTGCCTGACAGGGTGGGGTCATAACTAATATTCAGCTACTGGCATACTGTAAAGGCCAACCAATATCTGCGACAAGTCACTCCCTAGCTTTGTGTTTTACAGGAAACATGTGGAATCAAAATAGCACTCTGCCTTTCCTTTCATGGGAACTTTAAATAATCCCCATGAGTAATCTCTATTTTTCCAAAATGTATTTTTTTCTGTACTGTAATGGAAGTTACTTTTTTTGTATCCTCAGACATAACGCTGTTACGTGTAATCCGTTACTCCCATGGTCAAGTTTACCCACAGTAGTTATCTTTGGTTGAGTGCTTACCCCACATACAGCAGCCTGCATCATGGCATCGAGACTCCCTTCCGGTGAATCCAAGTTCCCAGAAATGAACTGCTCTGTCACTTTTCTTTTGAACTCATCCTCTTTTGGTGTCATACTAAGCACATGTCTGTAGCCAAAGGCAGCCTGACACTGCTGGTCGTTCTCATCACAGGGCTTCAGCAGTTTCTCCTTGTTGGTGTTAGTATAAGGAAGGACTGTCTTATCCACAAAGGCACCAAACCCTGTAGTTACAGAAACGACTAGTATTAATGACTTGTTTTTTCTTTTTAGCAATTCTTGAAAGGTTTATGAAACATTTTACACCACAGAGATATATAAAGAAATAACATACTGAAATCAAAGGCTGCACTAAAGAATAAAGCTTTGTGTAAGCAGTTTGTACAAATAGGGTACCAACACAATACATACTGGTAAGTACAAAGAAGGGAGCACAAGATATAAGGCCTAGGTACACAGGATCATGCTGTGATGTATATAAGCTGTAATAGTGATTAACCTGACTGCTCTGAATTTAAGCTTTCCATTGTTTTTCTACTTTCATGCCGAGCTGACATCAGCAAGAGAGGGATGTCCCGTCGGTCACATGATCTGCTCCAGGCACAGCACACCCTCAAAATACAGGCACCCGCTCAGTCTGTGTCAGTTATCCGCTCTCTCTGCTCATAGTACTTTATTCAGCACTAACTCCCCCTATCCACTCTGCTCAAAGCAACTCTTCAAGGCTTCCTGGAAGTTAGCCAATCAGAAGAAAGTGGGCTTTTGTGGAGGAGGACCTTAAAAAGACAGGAGCTCGAGAAACCAGGGTTCAATTCCCCACTGTGACCCATCCACCAATGTGTCTCTGAGCAAGACACTTAACCTTTAGTTGCTCCAGAGACGTGCGACCTCTGATGGAAATAGCATTGGAAGTTGCTTTGGATAAAAGCGTCGGCTAAATGAATAAATGTAAATGTAACTATTTGTGTGGTTTCTAGCCCGTGAAAGAAAGAGAGAAGAAAAGCAATAGAGGGAAGAAGATGGTCCGAACCTTTGTTTTAAAAATTTAGTTCTTCTCAACAATATTTTTAGTTCTTGTGGGTTATTTCTTATTTCACTTTTTTAATTCTCCACCTTATTATAATGTTTTAGTGTTTGCTCACAAACAATTCTGCCCATCTTGCTGTTCCCTCCAGTTCTCACACACCTACACTTCTGGTCTCTGAACACACTGGCTTGCCTCACACAGTCCTGTTCCTTTCTCTCTGCATGTGTCTGCTCTGGTGACTTTCTTTGACAGTAGTATGTCTTATGGTCGCCCAAAAAACACAACATGCATTTAGATTTTTTCAACAGCAATCCTACATTTTCACAACAGCAGGTGGGCTGAGTGTGAAGGAGGCTTTTTGGTAATGAAAGGCACCTGCAACAACAGGTGCGTTCACTGTTACTGTTTATGGTCTGTTCTTGGAAAATATCCACAGTGTCTACTTCTTTAATGTTTGGCACACACTAGAGGATTTTTAAAAACTTAACCAGTTTTCCAAATGTGGGATACCACAGACATAACTACTTATTTAGCCAATTTTTTATATTTTAATCTTAAGAACCCACGCACCAGGCCATTCAGGCAAGATAGTTGCACTTATGTGTGCTATGTTTTGCACAGAAAAAGACAAAAAAAAGAATAAATGCGACTGAGAAGAGTGAATCAACATTGTTTATACATTTTAAAGCACAAGCAGGGACATCACTAGGATTGAAAGACGGGGGGCTTAGCCCCCAGGGTATGCATAACTTGCGCTTGCAAAATCTTTGCACTTGCAACTTTTGTTGCTGTAAAGCTACAGAGATATTCTCCTTTACCATTTCTCTGTTGAACAAACGTTACTGTAATGTTGGCTGCACAGGGGAATTTTCTTAATCCAGAGAAAATGTCTTGCTCCTGCTGACTTCTTCTGTAGGTTATGACCAGGGCTTGACATTAACTTTTTGCTCACTAGCCCTGGTTATGACTTAAATGCTATCTAGCTGCTCATGTAAATGTGTGATAGTAATACCATATCAAATCCTCCTTAGATATATTGCAAGTCCAAAGAAGGAAGATTTGTAGTACAGATTACTATAGGCCAGGGTCGGCAACCTTTAACACCGAAAGAGCCATTTGAACCCGGTTTCCACGGAAAAGAAAACACTGGGAGCCGCAAATACTTTTTGACATCTAAAATGAAAAAAAAAACGCATTTATTTAAAAAACAACAACAACAACTTCCCTTTCATGCTTCGGGGTTCACTGAAGCATGAAAGGGAAGTTGTGGCTCCCAGCCATACACTTATTAGTGCTTTAACTATACTTTTGAAGATGGGCTATCTTATCTAAAATGAAGATAACACTGTATATATTGCTTTTTCTTACCTTTACACTTTTGTATAAACACCTATTGTGTGTTGCTTATGAAAACCCGAAATCCATGAATTGCTACAGAGAAAATTAAATTTTATCTATGTAATGAACACATTTTGAATTCTTGAAAAAATAATAGGCTAATGTCTGAATGTCTCTTTCAAATAAATTAAAAAGCTCAACTTAAATTATCTTTAAATTAAATATTATATGTAGCAAACAAAAGCAAAAAATGCCGTGAGTCGTCAACCTTATATCGCCTTTGGGCTTTCAGAGCATGTAGCGGAGCCTTGACCTGAATTTAAAAATAAAGTAGTACGTACTGTATGGTCCTGACTCGAACCGGCGACTTTGGGTACGGGAGGCGGACACGCCGACGAGGAGGCTAAAACAAATCGGCCCTAGTGTCGCCGCCAGTGCATCTTTTAAGGTGTCGGGAGTGAGGTTTTACTCACTGCACTGCCTCGCGAGGCTTCCGCTGCACTTGCAGGACTGTAAACTGTCATCTGTGAGGCGTGAACGGTGTTTGTTTTTAATGTAGTTCATGGTGGATTAAATACTTACTAACTAGTTATTTTTTTAGTAATTTATTTTCCCAAGCCACTCGGAGCCGCAGTATTAGGATGAAAGAGCTGCATGCGGCTCCGGAGCCGCGGGTTGCCGACCCCTGCTATAGGCTATATGTGGTATGACTGCTTGCAAATGCAAATTGTTATGCATATTTCACTCTGTATCACTCACTAGGTTGAATATATCTTCCTTCACCATTCATCTTTAAAATATGGCTATCAACATCCATGAGCACAAGCAAATACACAACACGTTGAATTTAAGATTAAATCTTTACACTCCTCACACTGCAGGATTATTTGGGCCAATAATCTGTTCCAACCAGTTACCCAATCAGCCAGAGACGTTATCTGGTAGTAGTGTGAGGTCAGCTACCACTTGACATCTCGCTCTCTCTATGTGTGTCTGCGAAATTCTAAGCAAAAAATGGACAACGATAACACTAAAGCTCAAAGAACCATCCTGCTGTACATGAGACAATCTCTCATAGAGGTTAACATTCAAAAAATTCATATCGAAAGGGGTGGTGTCAGAAAATGATCGATATGACCCCGTTGGCATCCAGACTGCTGAATATAAGCACCAAGAATAATCAACTACACCACTGGAGTCAGGGACCTGGGTTTTTGCTGAAACATCCAGATACCTGGCCAACACTGTCAACAGAGAAAGCACAGGAAGAAGAAAAGGATGGGTTAAGGAAGGTGCTTACTTACCATACTGAATGATCACCCTCCTGCAGGTGTCTAATTATCTGCCACTCTGCAGTGCTCCCTTCATTAGCAGCAGTAGCTGTTCAGTATAAGTGTTCATGGACTAATAACTACACACATGCCTCCATATTTGGTGTTAGGGTTAGGGGTTAGGTTTGGTGTTTTTTTGCCATCACACAGTTCCCAGCCCTGTGCGTGAAGACAGTGCGTGCCAGTCCCGTGCTGTGTTTTTTTGAGGTATGATGCATCTGTGTGCCAGCATTTTAAGAATCATGACAAGCTTTAGCTAAAGGTCTCCAGAGCCACAGACAAGGAAGGAGGAAACAAATTCTGTACATTCTACTTGCTGTTTTCACTAAGTTGTGTCTCTTTTCTAAAGGGTTACAAATGATACATATTAGAATTTTAGACAATTCAAGATGTTGGATTAAGATTGCAATCTTATTACCTATTTGGGCATGTTCAGTGATTTTACTCAGAGCTGTAAAAAGGTCTTTTCCCAGTCCTTTAACATTTGCCAAGTCATCTTTCATGGAGTAAGACAGGTCCATCAGGTAGTAGAGATCCACTGGATAACCCTGAACTCTTTTAAAAGAAACACTGAATGTGGCAGGAAGCCCTGTGAACACACAAGAGAAACAAACAAATGCAAAAAGAATGAAAATTAGAACCTCATGTAAGCAAAACAATATATAATGTAAACATATTTGGACTTCTCAAAATGTGATCATGCATAAATACAGATAATGACAAAGTGTGTAGAAGGGTTACACACAGTAGCTCTGCTTTAATCTTGAGAAGTTGCAGAGCTGCAGTCTCTATTCATTCAATTTACACTGTAAATTTCCAGCTAAACTGAGGCTTTATGAAGACCCTTTGTCTCTATCTCTGTCTCTCTCTCTCTCCTGCCATTCACCAGTCTTGTGCAGAGTTTTGCATTTATGGTTTTAAGTTTTATTCTTTTTACATGTTTATTTACAGCATATAAAGTTGAAATGTATATTGTAATTGACTGTATATTAACTTATTGGGAGAAAAATGGTAGTTCTAAGTAAAATCAGATGTTGAGCACCCCCATATAGCCAAAATGGCATGATATTGTTGAACCCCTGTGGATATTGTTGGCTTCTCCTCCCGACCCTCCACAGCGGTTTCTCACATTTTCTTGCTATCTCTCTAGCTCTTTACCTCTCTCTCTCTCTCTCTCTCACCCTCAACTGGTCAAGGCAGATGGCCACCCACCTTGAGCCATGGTTCTCATGGTTTGAAAATTCTGCCAAACTGGCCTGCTAGCATTATATCAAGCTCATGTCAGATTATGGTATTTTCATGGTGGAAAAAAAAAACTTTGATAATGGCTGATGCTGAAATAGATCTCAGCCAGGACAGCAACAGTTTTTCACATAATCACTTCCTCTTTAGTGGTTTTGGATACAAGATAAAAGCGTGAGAACATTTTTTGCAGCAATGCTTTATTTTGAGATGAATTTTTACTTTACTTTTACTTTTAAAAAGGACATTCAAAAGGGCCGGTGGCTTGTTTGACACATCTCTAAAATAGCCATCAGGAAAGACCCTGAGATTGGATTCCCATAAAATGACAAGTGCAGGAATTTCTCCTGTTTGGAGATAATTGGGAAATTAATAATTTTCCATAGGGTGATGGAAGTAGACCAAATGCTGGAACACAGACTGCAGCACACATAAAGCAGCACATGCTTTATTGGGACCATGTAAAACAGTCTCTTTGTAACAAAAATTTTTAAGAGGGTGAGAAAAAATATTCACCCGATCTGGGGATCAAACACAAAACCTTCCAAGTGTGAGCCTTGTGTTCTACTGACTGAGCTAATCAACCACTCATTATAAATGATCATTTCTTATGTCGTATGAAAAAAGTGACCCAATGCAACTTGACCGCTGCTGTATATTACTGGAATCTGGAAGAAGAAGAAGAGAAAGAACAAACGCAGTTTGTCCGTTTTGGGCTACTGTAGAAACACAGTGGTGCAACTTAACTATTAAAAACTTAATATTTATGTATGTTGTGGTGCATTCCATTTGATACGGGAAGTTGGAATTTAGGAGTTCCCAGCCGGAAATTTCAAGTGGAACCCCCCCTTAAGTCTGATTTCCGACTCGGAAAGTTGGGAGAACCTCACAAAACCCAACCTCAATTTCCAAGAAGCCTGCTCCCAGAAACAAAAGTAGTGAAAGCTGTAGTAATAAACTGTTTAATGCATGTGTCTCATTAAATTAGATCACATATATCTGTGGACTTGCTGCTAGTTTTTATGTGTAAAAAATTGTTTAATTGCTAACAATGGCCAGAGGAATCAATCTTGGTTTTCCAACTTATACTTGAATGCTGTCAACTCATGTATAACGTCATTCTCAGCTCCTACCTCCAACTTCCAAGGTAAATGAAATACACCATTATATTGCATTTCTGTCAATAGTTCCTCCTGAATATTACACAGTGAACCTTTAAGCGATTCCACTCACCAGGACGCAGCGTCAGACTAATCTTCTGTGGACTCAGCTGGACAGGCTCCTGGTTGTTGAATTTCTCAGATAGAGGCTCTTCCTTGACTATGGTTATGTTGTTCTGAGGGGAGATGATTTCTTCCGTCCTGCAGCCTCTCGCTATTAACTTCTCTTCAGTATCACAGCGTGCTGCCTCCTGTTCACCTCGTTTGGTGAAATTCTGTACAAATGGATTGTAAGAACACACAAAAAGAGATAAGAATTGTCTTTTATACTATAAAAATACTGTTATCTGTCTTTTCATATGATTACTCCCTTGTAAAAGGTTTTACCAAAGTACAGTATACTATAAATTCTCAATTAGCAGCCATTATATAAATAATATGAATCTCAACTATCTGTAGTTAGGGGTCCAAGCCTGAGTGGGGCTGGGAACCTACAAATGCCAGGCATCACAGTTCCCAGTTCCAAGGGAGCGGGGAACCAATTGTATGCGTTCTCCCTTTTTTTATTATTTTTCCGTACATAAAAGTGATTTTGCGGCTACACCGTAAGAGCTACAGACACGGAACTCATATGGTAGATATAGAGCCACAAGAGTACCTCATCTCGCACAAATCCACACACTTCTATCTCTAGGTGGTGCTATAAGCAAGATAGTTGCGTTTGGGCTTGGGCATTCATATTTGTAGAGGAAATTTTGATCTAAAAAATGTTTGTGACAAATCCCAAAAACAGGAAGTGATGTCATATCTTAGGTTTGGAATGGCTGTTCGACACCAAACTTGTACCACTAATGTGGCATGCCCCCCTGAGGGCCAAAATTTGGTGCAACTAGCCCCTAGGTGGCACTATTTAATGTGAAAAATCTGTATATAACCACCAGTCGGATTGACAGGAAAGTTGAGTCAATTTGTTCAGGATGGTCCCCTGATTCCATGCACCAAAGTTGACCATAATGTGTCCAAGGTGGTGCTGTTTTTGCAGATTAAATATGTCAAAAAAATGCATTTTATATCTCCATAACTACAAGTCCAGTTTATACAAAATTTGGGTCAATTGTTCACATGAAAGAGATGGTTATTGCTGAGACCAAACTTACTCCCCGCCCTTCCTCAGCCCTAGTGCCATTTTCTCTACCCTAAACCCCCCTCAGTTTAAGTCAGAATCTCCCGCTGTCTCCTCAGCCTGATAAAAGCACAGCACGTACAGTTATTTGTGTACAAAATACAGCAAGCTCTAACTGATATGTGCTGGGTTCAGGCTACAAGGAAAATGGCATTCATGACTCTTGATGACACCACCCTCAGTATGCTGATTCTCAGTTCCTGTCTTGATAGGTAATTCCTCGTCAGCCACATCCTGTTGCAAAAAGTGGGGCAGATAACAAACTAAATGTAGCTTTATTAAACATCAGGGCCCGTATTCACAAAGAATCTTAAGGCTAAAAGTAGCTCCTAGTGACGTAATTCTAAGAAAATTCTTAGAAAAGTGGGCGTTTACTCTTAAAATTAAAGAAAAAATCCTAGTAAAGAAAAAAGTAATTCATAAAGCATCTTAACCCTTAAAAGAGCTCTTAAGCTCAGAATTGTTAGGAGCACGGACGAGGACTTTTAAGAGGCTTAAGAGTTTCTTTAGTAGAGGAGAAAATGGCAGAAAGACGAAGAGGGAGAAGAAATGTGTTGCAGGATGACAGTCAGTTAATCAGACGCCATAGATTAGATCGTGCAGGGATCGTGTTTGTGACTGATCTTATTAGATACACGCAAACATCCCCGACACAGCGCAGGAATGAAAGTAATCACTACATTGCGATATTTGGCAATGCAGCGGTGATGATTTGGGTCTGTCACAACCTTCTGTAAGCGTGATCACACAAACAATTAAAGCTGATGATGATACACGGGGCTTTTTGAGCAATGTTGCTGGGCAATCTTGCTAGAGGCAAGTCCGACTATGTTTTAAATGGATAGCGGCGGAGCGGGGCGGGTGGCGGAGTGGTAGGGGAAGGGGATTACGGTAGTAATCTTTACTCATTATTATTGACGACAGCGTTGCCCTGCACGATTGCTCTAAAAGTTGCTCTGTGGATCATCAGCCTTACAGCACTTTCAGCACCTCTTATTGTGTCGCAGTTCATTTCGTTTCCACTGGACATTCCCACCTTGCAGGCTCAAAACTGCATGTATGAATATAGCAGCTTCCCTCTTGCACAACGAGAATGAACCGTTAATAGTTTACGCTTAAGCTCCCTCGCTCTGCTTCTCGCCCGTGCTGTGACACCCAGCCGAATTTTCCTTTTAGAATTGCCTTGTGTTTATCCACTAACTGGTCCAGTTGGGCTTTCTCGCTCTGCTTGGTTTTAATTCCGTGTTTGATCCATTCAAACCAACATTCAAACCACCACTTAAATAGAAACGCCAGCAATCAGTGTTATTGGAAAGAGTGGAACAATTTTTATCATTCCAAGCCAATCAAATACTTTATAGGAAATTAACAGCATGGTAAATAAAAAACAGGATTTATATACACTTATATAATGTGTGTGTGTGTGTGTGTGTGTGTGTGTGTGTGTGTGTGTGTGTGTGTGTGTGAGAGGAGAGAACGGTCAAATAGGAAATGTTACGCATGTAATTTCCAAAGTGAAGCTTACAATATAACCTACACTTAGAATCGCTGTTTTTTTCCTTCTTGGATAACCAACCAATCACAGTCTTCAAAAGATTGTGTTTTTGTCTTTTCCTTGCTCAGAGTTGCTCTCAGATCAGTCCTGAATACCTCTTAAGCTAAGACTCCTAGGTAAAAGTTTTTAAGCTAAGATAAGAGTTTTCTGAGAGGACTCTTAGACTCTTTGTGAATACGGGCCCAGGTCTTTTGCAAGAAAAACATTTTTAATAACTCACAATCTTAATTTCATGTTTTTAACTGAAACTTGATTGGACGAAGATAACAGTGTGTCCTTATCGAGTCAACCCCTCCCAACTTCTGTTTTATGAGTGAAGCTAGAGTGCATAAGAGAGGAGGTGAAGTTTCCATTTTGTTTAATGACTCCCTCCATTGCAAAAAGATGTCTTATGGGAATTTTGCTTCTTGTGAATATATGGCTCTTCAGCTGAATTCCTCTCCTCGAGCTATTTTTCTAAATACAGGTGAAACTCGAAAAATTAGCATATCGTGCAAAAGTTCAAAAGTTTGTTGTATCTGTCATCCTAATAATTCATCACACACAGAAACCTTGCACACTGAGTCTGATACGTTTTAATTAATCTATTGCGAAAAAATACGCAAAACAATACAATGTAGATTGTAGAAGCAGTGAGGACGACTTTGTTGTAGTCTCTCTTCTTAAAAAGAGAAAAATACATTTTTAGTCCATCCAATTCTGAGATTGTGCAAAGAGCAAGGAGAGTTCCACCTCCTTATTAAGGAGCTGCAGGATTATCCCGATTGATTCAAAGTGTACTTCAGGATGTCAGTGGGTCAGTTTGATGCTTTGCTAGCAGTACTGAAGCCACATATTAAAAGAAGACCACAAATTTCCACAAACCATTTGATCCTCAACAGAGGCTGACAGTATGTCTTAGGTAACACACACAACACACACATAAACACAAACACAAACACACACCAAACTGTGCCATCGGAAAAGTGCGCACCAGGCATGGAAACCAGCATACAACGTTACAGCATACAACGCCATTATTGTGAGCTATAAAAATATTTGTATAATAATAGATATCTGAGCACTGGGGACTCATTCACCACCATCGCCAGCAGTTTTAGGTTAAGCATCAGCACTGTTGGCATGATTGTAAGGGAGACCTGTGACCAAATCTGGCTGCAGCTCAAGGACACCTATATACCAACTCCAACAGAGGACATCTGGAAACACACACTGAGGAAGGTCAATGAAAGGTGGAACTTCCCAAATTGTATTGGAGCTTTTGATGAAAAGCATGTCAAAATTGAGATCCCTGCAAACACAGGCACTTTTTCCATTGTCCTCCTCACATTAGTGGTTGGCAGTTACCATTTCCTGGCTATCGATGTGGGTAGCTATCGTGGGAACAGCGATGGATGCATTTTCACAGAGTCTGTCCTGGGATGGGAGCTCCTCCGGGGGACCCTGAATGTTCCACCCCCAGCGGAGCTACTGTCTCCTCCTTAATGGGGGAGGGGGAACCGCGTTATTGTGGCTTTCCAGGCCTTTGCAATGAAACCATATCTGCTCTGAACCTATGGTGGAAAGCGCTTTGAAGAGGAGAAGCGCATGTTTAACCTCTGCCTCTCAGAAAATGCATTCTGCATTTTGACCCAAAGATTCAGGGTTTACAAAAGGCCAATGAGGTGAACCCTGACCTGGCAGACAGCATTGTCAAGGCAACCTGCATCTTATGCTACTTTTATTATTACTGTTATTATCATTATTTACATTATTATAACACTGAACCCCAAATTGTTATACACATTATACTATGAGGCCATGTTGTATAGTTTATACATTGTTATATTTTGGACATAGTGTTATTTACATACAACATTCATGTATCATACATATAAAGAAAAAACAACAAAAGGCCATTGAGCGTCTCATTTCTTGTTTATTTTCCATTCACAAGAACTTTCTGCCCAGAAGATTAGAAACTGGATTCACAGAGAAAAAAATGTTTTTCTGCATATAAAAAATAACATCAACAAAAGGTTAAACTAGAATTTTACATTAATAACCTCTTAAGCCCTATACACTGGAATAATACATTGGTAATAACAATTACATTGAAACTGATGATCTTAAATCGTTGTGAAAAGATTATTTATAACTATTAACATTTAAACAAATAGCCTATAACAACTATAAATCACAGTTGGATCTTGGGAAACCTGCTGATAAGTAACCCATCAGGAAAAGGAAACATCATGGATCGAAGTTTCCTTATTGAGGGAGCCATGCTGGAGATATAGGTTGACACACACATAGTCTTTGATCTCAGCTTGCATGTTTGGCCACTACAGTGTGTCTTTAGCCTGTCTGTAGCACTCTTCACCCCCTACATGACTGGCATGGATCCGTTTAAGCATTTCCGCACGCAGTGATTTTGAAATTATGACTCGTTGACTCTTGAACAGCACTCCGTCATTTGCGCTGATCTCTTCCTGTATAGACCAGTATTCTCTGATTGCTAAAGGAACTTCCTCTTTGTGGTCTGGCCACTCCTGCAGCACCACTATTTTCAGTATCTGAAGGCATTGATCTCCCTCTGATCTGTGCCAAGGGCTGACTGGTCACGTTCAGGCAATTAGTTTGATTTATTTGTTAATGACCTGTTGTGCCCTCTGCGGGCTACAAACTGTGTGATATGGGCCTGTTGCGTCTGTTGTCTTTGGTGGTGCTGCGACTCTGCTCAGTGTGTCAGTGATGTGCATCTCCGGGCCTGGCTTGTACACTACCTTAAGGTTATAGTTCTGGAGTATAAGAAGCATGCTCTGGAGCCATTTGGGTGCGCTGAGATGAGAGACGCTTGTTGAAGATTGAGATGAGTGGCTTGTGGTCTGTTTCTGCTGTGATCTCACTTCTCCCATTGTTACGACCCGTGAGATCTGTGTGGGGGTTTGTGCTGCTGTGGGCGTGTCTTTCTGTTCTGTTTGTAGGTGTGTACCTGGTGTGATGCTGGACGGATCCCGCAGCTGTGGCTAATCAGCCATTAGGGGACCTTATAAGCAGAGCAAGGGGAATGCTCTGTGTCTCACTCTTTTGCCCCAGCCAGCTCGTCTTAGGACCAACCTGTGTGTGCATTAGAACTGTGTGGAGAACTGTGTGCGTTAGAGTCCTGTGTGGACTACTGTGTGGTTAACTGTGTGGAGTAGCCTACTGTGTGTGTATCGCTGTGTGGTTACAGGAGTTTGACCGGCAGCGCCTCACCATCAACCCTGCTTCAAGGGAGGTCTGATCGCGGCGTCTGTGGACGGCCGGTGTGGTGAGCAGCGGGCCATCTCCATGGGCTTCCCAAGCGCGGTGGGAGCAGTGGAGACTGTGTGGCCTTGTTTTGTTGTTTTTTCTAGCATATAATTTACATAGTCTCTTGTGTTAACAGAGATCGCTTTTTGTTCGTTAATCGCTCTTGTTTTGTTTAATAAATACATACTAACTCGTACACGTTTTTTTGAGTCCTCCTTTAGTTTTCCACCCGGTTTATTTATCTTTTGTTCGTCCCACACCCCTAGACCAGCCGGGGACGTAACACCCATACAGATAGTAGTGAAAGCGCTGATACACGAACACTATGCTTAAACACTCTTTTTTTAGTCTGAGCGTAGTTCTGCTCTGTTTGTGTTAATGCACGGGATGCAAACAAGACTGGTTGTCCTCCCTGCAGCAGACAGCAGGGATTCCTTTTTTGACTGTCACTCTGAATGGTAACTGGCTTGGTCACGTCATAGTATCTCAGGATCTGGGCAGTTGTGACCAGCCGCTTGATTTCCTCGATGGCTGCTTCGTGCTTATGCAGCCAGTGCCATTCCACATCCTTATCCAAGAGTCTCCGTAGTGGCTCACACACATCCGAGAGACGCGTCATAAATTTAGCAAGATAGGTCACAAACTCTATAAACCGCTGCACTGCCTTGGTGTCTGTAGGGTGGGGCATTTCCTGGACCACCCAGATTTTTTCTGGGTCAGCCCTGAGTCCCTCTGCCGACAGGATGTGCCCATGGAACTTGACCTCCTTGACCTTGAAGTGAAGTTTCTTTAGTCTCAGCTTGACTTCTCTGCACCTCTCCATAAGAGCTATCAGGTTTGTGTGCGTGGTCCTGAGTGGCCTCATCACTTCAAGCTACAATTTTATTTCATTTTTTCTAAAAAAATTAGGCACTTAATTTTAGTTTAGAATTCATTATTAGAGTAGTTATTATTTATTATCCCTCCAGTTTGATGTTAAAACTGACAGTAAATGTTCTTGAAATATTATTTGATTTCACAGCCTGTTGTTGACTGAAAACATAAGTTGATATAACTGTATGTTATGGTACTGATATCTATCTATCTATCTATCTATCTATCTATCTATCTATCTATCTATCTATCTATCTATCTATCTATCTATCTATCTATCTATCTATCTATCTATCTATCTATCTATCTATCTATCTATCTATCTATCTATCTATCTATCTATCTATCTATCTATCACAGCTACAGGTTACCACCTGTGATATGCCATTCTTGATTGGTTTACAAGCTTTAAGAACAATGGTCTTACCTTAAAATTTGGGATGCTATATAAAAATTCACAAAATATCAACCTTTCATTGAGACTGTGATGGATAATGAATGATAACCTTCATCCTTGAAGTATTTCGATTTAGCTTCTGTCTTATTTGTTAATTTGAATAAACTGAAACCAACACAAAGCTCAGTTCACAGCTGGTGGCACAAGATGAGAATGCTCGGCCAGGCTCTAACTACTTAAACAACTGAGTATCATTGTGCGGGACAAATGGAGCGACCAAACCATTTATGGCTTCTCTACTCATGAGAGTCATCACACAATCAACCCTTACAGTTTATAAATCCTGGCTCTATGCTTCCAATCTTTGCCAGATTGTTCGTTCACATCCAGTGTTACACTGCAGCCTCATAGTAAAAGCTAACTGTGTTACAGCATCTGTGTTTCCTCAGTGGCGTCTGAATTTTTCCAGAGGGATTATTGAGAAGGAGTGCCCTAGGGTGGGCTGGATCGGTCTCACCAACATGTTTCTGCTTTATCTTTGGAGGAGTTTTTTGAGGAAAATGACACAGTGGTGAGGCTGCTAGATGGTGGCTAAGCTTAAGGCAAGGGTCTCGAATGATGAAAGCATTGAAAGGAGTATTATGGAATGGGTTAAGTGAGATGATTTTTTGAACTTGCTGTTTCTCTCTCCATCAAATAAATAACCAGCTGCATTGAGCGATACAAGGAGTAGCAGTTGAGCCAAAAGAATTTCCCTGCCACTTCTTCACCATGTATGGAACTACAAGCCTTCCTATCCTCTCTACAACTGTCCCTACCACCTATTGATTCATGTGCTGAGAGAAATTTCTTAAAGAGTTAGCAGGTCAGGCAGGAATTCTCACTGAACACCATTCTGCCATGGCCTTAGGTGGTTGGTCATTTAACACTTAAGTCAACCACTGAGTTAATTTTATCAGACAACCACAGAGAAGAGATCACATTTAAGCTAATTTCAGCCCTAAAGTCCTGGGGTGCTTGATGAGCAATGGAGGACAAGAAGTATCATATTATAATAATTTCAAGAAAAAAAATAATGTAAGAGTCATGACATTAAATAGTATGATATAATATCATCACGTACCTAAAGATGACAAGAAACACAAAGTTCCCCCAAGTCAGTGCTAGATACAAAGCCCACAGTTCATCCACCAATAAATGAGTCATTACCTGAGTTCAGATCTCCACAAAAGTCCATATCTCAACAAAAAACTTTTCTAGATCCCAGCAAGCAAACAGAAAATAGTCAGTTTGAGTTTCAATACAAAGGTTGGCCAATGAAAATAAAACCATGTGACACCTCTTGCGTCTAA
Organism: Lepomis macrochirus; assembly: GCA_024633595.2. Classification (NCBI taxonomy): domain Eukaryota; kingdom Metazoa; phylum Chordata; class Actinopteri; order Centrarchiformes; family Centrarchidae; genus Lepomis; species Lepomis macrochirus. The sequence goes on along the minus strand of JALXJV020000016.1, from coordinate 33,389,695 downwards.
CAGACAAGTTTACAAGCAGCACACTGACTGTCATGGACTGAAACCTCTCCAATGGTGAGTTTGGTCTGAAATACTGCCACAAAATTTCCCTGAGCGTATATGAAGCGTGTGTATGATTGTAAATGTAAATGTAAATGTAAATGTAAATGCTCTGTACTAGGGCCTTTCTAGTCTTTTCGACCACTCAAAGTGCTTTTGCACTACTTCTGTATTCACCATTCACACACACATTGGCCCAATCCCAATCTCCACCCTCACAGACTCACAGACTTTGAGGCGCGTTCCCGGGAAGTCCGTGAGGGCTTAGGGCCGTCCCACTGTCAAATCGTCAAGTGCGCGAGGGCTCTCTCGCGGACATTTTGAGCCCTTTTTAGACCCTTTCCGTAAGTCCGCATTTCTGCAGACTTTGGCTGAGGGAATTGCCCACAGTTCATAGCGGTATGACGTGAAACCTGCGTGAAACACGGGGGTTACCAGGGGAAGCCCGGGAAGCGAGACAAATATCACGGCAAATACGCCTATACAGGAGAAGAAGAAGAAAACGGTAAACAAACAAGCATTGACACCAACGCTGATGTTAATATTGTTAGAACTTTTCTGAACTTAAGATGGTGCATAGAACACATGAAGTCAGAGGAATACACCTTATTAGCCTACACACTTTGTTTATTCAACTATTTATTTTAGTTTTACTTAATGATGTGTGTTTTGACCAACAATAGTGTCGGCCTATTCATGATTATTGACAAATATATTGACATTTACCGCTCCTCCACTCTGTAGAGTGGATGTCACTATAAGAGCCTGCAGGACTTCATTAATCAGACAAAAGCATAAAATAAAAAAGTGTGCAGCGTTTTTCAGCGTTGTCAAGGTAACGTGATAAAGTGGGAAAGGGCCGTCCCGTTCCTAGTTACAGCATTTTGAGTCCTTGCAGCCTCTTGCACTCAGTCACTTTCCAAGTGACGTCAGTAAAGTCTGTGAGGGTTCAGGGCTTAGGGCTTAGGGGGGTGATTGGGATTGGGCCATTCACTCACTGAGCCTAAGTGCTCAAACGGAAACTAACATTCACACACATTCATACACTGGCGGAACAGCTCTGAACTTGTTCAGCTGCCGCAGGAAGTCTCTACTGGGGCTTCTTGGTGAGGGAGGTGATGTTCAGCTCCCACTTGAGGTCTTAGAAGATGACAGCGCCCAGGAAGCGGAAGGAGTCCACGGTCTCAACTGCACAGTAACCCTGGATGATAGGGGATGGTGGGGCAGGTTTCTTTCTAAAAGCTACGACTATCTCCACTGTCTTCAGAGCGTCGAGCCCCTGACTGTTCTGGCTGCACCAGGACATCAGATGGTCAATCTCCCACCTGTAGGCAGACTCATCCCCACCTGACATAAGCCCAATGAGGGTGGTGTCATCCGTAAACTTCAGGAGCTTGACGGACTGGTGACTGGAGGTGCAGCTGTTGGTGTACAGGGAGAAATGCAGAGAGGAAAGAATGCAGCCCTGAGGGGATCCAGTGCTGATGGTCCTGGGATTAGAAACATGTTTTCCCAGTTTCAAATGCTGCTTCCTGTCAGTGACGAAGTCCGTGATCTACCTGCAGGTGGAGTCAGGCACGCTAAGCTGGGAGAGCTTGTCCTGCAGCATTGCTGGGATGATGGTGTTGAAAGCAGAGCTGAAATCCAGGTGCTGGAGAATGACGAGAAGGGCCAAGTTTACTGCGTCATCTACAGACCTGTTGGCTCTGTAGGAAAAACTGCGGGGGGTCCAGGAGTGCGTCTGTGATGGATTTTAGGTAGGACAACATAAGGTGCTCAAAGGACTTCATATCCACAGATGTCAGGGCGACGGGTCTGAAGTCGTTTAGTCCTCACATCTAGTGAGGTGGCAGGCTTGTTACATCACATGCAGTGAGGTGTTAAAAATGTCTGTGAACACTGGAGACAGCTGATTGGCACAGTGCTTCAGGGTGGATGGGGAGACACAGTCCAGCCCAGCTGCTTTCGAGGGTTTCTTTCAAAGCGACAGTAAAACTGGTTCAACTCGTTGGCAAGGCATGAGTCATTCATGGAGTTGGGGATTTAGGTTTGTGGCTGGTGATCCGTCTGAAGTCTCTCCAGACATAAGCAGAGTCATTTCTTGAGAATAGTTGTTGTAGTCTCTCTGAGTACAGCTGTTTAGCCTTTCCTATACACTTCTTCCTTTTTCAACCTCAGCTATCTGAGATTAGGCCAGGGTTTATCCTTGTTATAACTCACCCTGGTACATGTTGGTATACAGCTGTCCTTACAAAGCTGATTGTAAGCTGGTCGTCACAGCCTCTGTTTTCAGGACAGCTACCCACAGTCATCCAGACTGTGGGTAGCTGTCCTGAAAACATCCCAGTCAGTACAGTCCAAACACGCCTGAAATGTCTTTACACAGGACCTCAAATAAAATATATTTACAAGCAAAACAGTGGTGTGCCTGGAATTTTGGTCATTGAGTGTCCTCTGTTGGTGCTTTGGATGCATTTCATGTCTCTTCAAAACCAGAGCAATGGAGAAGGTTAAATGCATGACTTTTACAGTGTATCTCAATAGCACAGTTGTTAAAGGGCTTGCCTTTCAGATTCAAAGGGTCAGGATCAAATCCTGGGTACGACATGTTGACTTGGATTACTTCAAAACTATCTAGCACATGCTCAAATCACTAAGAAACTCTATGTTATTGATAATACTCCTACCCCCTACACATCTACATGCTAAAATTCAGTTATAGTCATTGGACCACACGTGTTCCACACTTGATGTACTGGGACATATCGTATTGTTACTTGGTTGCTCCTTTGTGCCACATAGCAAGTGAATTTTGAGTATTTTGTGCAGTGTCCAACGTGTGTGATAATTCAGAGCCGCATCGGGAGAGCTGTGGCAATCTGCAGCATGGACTCAACACTATCTGGCGCGTTTCACATGCGAGGGCCCGTCCAGTGCTGATTGCAGCTTTAATGTTTTAACTGAACTAGTCTGTGGCATATGATTCTTTTACCTGTAGGTAGCGCTACAGGATTTTAAAAATTGCTGATGGTAGTACTTTGCAGCCGCAACGATAGCAGTCACAGCTAACAGCTTGCAGCTCTTACAGGCATTTATTTAGGAAATGCCCATTCTAGTTGGGCATGGCTGTTGTGGTATCTCTAGGGCTATCCGTCCAGGTGCTATTTCAGAGAAAGCAGGAAAGGTGTCCGTATGAAGACAGTTAGAATCTATGCGAACCTCTTAGACACTAGCTTAAACAGTCCCCCATTATACCGCTAGCCCCTAGGCCTGAGGATCAAACCTTTACATGGAGAGCTGGACCAGTACCTCCTGGACCAGTGTAACTCGGGATCTAACAGTAGGTTATGAAGGCTGCATACAAACAAACATTTGGCAGCATAGCAAACATTGGGAAAAAACTTAAATAATACCCAGAGAACAACACAGGGCATTCCGCTTGCTGTTAATGAGGTTGCCAGGTAACAGAGCTGATTGAACTGTTCACTAAAAACCAGCTCGTGGCACTGTGCATTCCCTGTGCATTAACTGCGTCTAGAAGGACTAAATAATGATATGTAATACATGGGTCATACACTAGAGAAGATGCAGTAGGGTGGCATAAAATTTTTGAAACTAGAGATAAAAAAATAGAAAAAAAAATGATTCAATGCTCACACCAGGCAAAGCAGTTGTTCATTTGGGCACAGTAAAAATTCAAATAAAATAAATGTGGATATTAAATGTACCAAGATAGATCCAGTAGATTACATGCCACACTTCCAGCCTATAAGTACTGTCATGAATGTTGTTTTTAATAAAACATTTCTTAGAACTGTTTTACCTAAATTGCACCAGCATGTGCACATCTCCACCAGGGAAGAAATACACTGGCCCCTGTCAACACGAATATTCCTGGCAGCTAAAAAGCTTTCTCTGCTTCTCCTGCCAACTTACACCCAACTGGTTCACCGATCAGTTGATAATTGTTCAAAACAATAATTAAAATAGTCAGAGTGTAGACACTTTGATTTGACTACAGGACAGTTTTAAGAGCACAGACTGACACATACTCAGAGAGGCCACCACCCAGGAGAACCACATTAACCTATTCTTATCAGCAAATGTGATGATGATGTGGTGATCACTAAGACAATAAAACATGTGAAGGCTCTATCCAGAACCAAAAAGGCTGTTTTTTGGTCAAGGAAGGAAGCATGCAACACAACCAGAGCAAAAGCATCAAGGAGGTAGTGGAAATACAGCACCAAATTAAACCTTACAAAAGTGGTATTATAACTGCCAAAAGCAAGGAGGATCAGAAACAAACCTTTCCTCCCTTTTGTTTGGCAGATCAAGTGTTAAATGTGGTGAATAAAGTAATATATTATAGGTCATATAATCATGGATGATTAATGTGTACTTACTTAAGTAAGTAGCTAAAAGTATCACTGCTCCTAATCCTAAAATAAAATTGTTTAAGAAGAAGAAGAAAATACTATTTTCACATACTCATACATGGTGTGAAATGCATTCTCTGCATTTGAACCATCCCTCAAGGGGAGAAGGGACCTTTTCAAAGTGATACGTTGGCAATGTTATGTCATATCTTTTAAAGTGGACGTTAATGTCACTCAGCAAGTGTATTAATTACAACCACTAATTAACATACTAGTGGGGAGTCTGGGGGTCTTCTTATTTTTTATTTTCCATTTATTTATATAAAAGGAAACACACTTTTTAACAAAGTATGTATGTGTGTGTGTGTGTGTGTGTGTGTATATATATATATATATATGTGTGTGTGTGTGTGTGTGTGTGTGTGTGTGTGTGTGTGTGTATGTATATATATAAAAAAATATATATATAGTAGGCATATGCAGAGAGGCTGGAAGTCTGTCAATTTTGTGTACCTGTTTTAGTTACTATGGATAGTATAAATAAGAAGTCAGTGATGTGGTGCTCATTGAAAATACTGTATCATATTTGTAACTTGACCCTGACAGCCAGTCCGGCAATGTTGTAATTATACATCCAAAGAGAACAGTTCCTGCTGTGCTAACTGATATGTGTTTTACAAACTGTGACATGTCTGAACTGCACACCCTTGAAGACAATAACAAAATAAAATACCACCAAAAACCCTGCAGGATTTGTACTTAGAAATGGAGATAAAAGGAGGAACTGAGGAAATTGGAAATCCAGCAAGTAGAAACAGAAGTGATCATTGCAAAGAACACTGTAAGCATTTCTGTAACACAATGTATTAATCTTTGTTTTCTCTCCCAAGCTCACAGCAGATGATCCCAGGGAGAGAAAAAACAGGTCAGAAACAGTTTTATTATATAGGCCTATATATATATATATATATATATATATATATATATATATATATATATATATATATATATATATTCTATATAGTGTGTGTGCCATACATTTCTTGGGTGACATATTTCAATTAAGAGCAGTGATGTTTTTAGCTACTCACACATTCAGTCGTCCACTAATGTCTGCCACACTTTCTTTCACTGTTTTATTACTGTGTCAGTGTTACTTTTTCTTTTCTTTCTTTCTTTTTCTTTACATGTTATGTGCTTTTATTCTGCGTAAACCTTCTCACTGATGCTCATTGTGAGCAAAGTATGGTGCGCACATCTTCTCAAATTATAAAACCTAATAACCATAAACTGCTATTTCAATGCCGGTAATGAAAAATATGCAAAAACATGAAATGACTGAAAAAAAAACACATTGGTTTCTGATCAGAGTAACTGCTGACTGAAAAGATAAGGCACCAGGATTAACTAAGCCTGGCTGTTAGCCTGGTCTGGAACAGGCTAGCTGCACAGGATAAATCACCATGGTAACTTATGTGCTACTGCTTTCGTAAAACTGAGTCAAGGTTTAATTCAGCCAGGATATCTGGAAAATCCCAGCTTAATCCGCTATCTTGTGTTTGTGAAACAGCCCTCTGGTTGTAACATGCTGCTACTGAGCAGAGACTGTGTGTGTTACATGAAGTTTGTTTCTCACCAGCTGTTGGCACCACACACAGTATGGCCCAGATCTGATACAGTCACCACAGGAGTTGACCACAGACTTTGAGCAAACTTTCTCTTGTTGACACAATCCTGCAAAGAAAAACACAAACTGAAACATGACCTTTTTTATGTCTACCTCATATATAAATGAAACTTATTTCAAATGTATACAGTTTATAATATATATAATGTTTTAAAATACACACAGGGTCTTCATCAGATCTGGCATAAATAACAAAAACGGACTAATGTTGAGCTCTATTGTGGATTGTCTATATAGAGTAAAGGAGAAATTGCAAAATGACAAATGACAACTATGACAAAGACAAAATATTAATATCATGAAAAAATATATACAAAGTATATGAAAAGAGTTTAAATCAATTTTGTCTTCACGAAATATCAAATTTAAGAAAAAGAAGGGATTCCCTCTGCAGCAGCTTTTTCAAACAGTCTCCAACTCTGATGGACTGTTGAACTCATTCTGCTTCTTCAACCCTCAAAAGACGATCCTTGCAATTATGATGTTCAACATAGTGCTTTTGGATTTGAGGTGCCCTTGTATGCCCCATATAATAATCTAGATAATAATATATATATTATAATAATCATGTTTTTATTACTCCTGCTTTGAAGACCCATGCCCACTAATTTGATTAAAGGTTCAGCATGTAATATTTAAGAGGATCTATTGACAGAAGTGCAATATAATATCCATAACTATCTTTTCAGTGGAGCACCTGCAGCCACCTTGCTCCCGCGAGGTTTTAATGTCATGTGACATGGTGACGTTTTGCAGTGCCGGTGTTCTGACGATCTATGCTGCCTTGTCGAAAAATGCTACCTTATGTGTTGCCTTTTCCAATTCCATACAGGTATGGGACTCTCTAAGTATTATGTCTTCTGTTTTTTGATTATAATATAACATAATTTCAGGGGTAGCATATTCTGATAGACTAGTATCCCCCATCAAATAATGCTCCCACTATTCATTTTATATTGCACCACTACTCACTCTGTGTGCGCTGTAAGGAGATGGGGAGCATGTGGAAATACTATGACATCTTTATTTAAGATATCAGGAGTAGCATATTCTGACACTGATAGACTACCATAATAATGATTTTATTTTTTGATATTGCTGACGGTCAGCCACTGTCTCGACGGGATGCCCAACAGCAAGGTTGCACAGATTTATGGGCGTGGAAACAGACCACGCTTGTCGGTCGTACGCATGCGCAGAACCGCTAAGTAGCATATCTTGATAGGTAGCATAAATCGACAGAACATCGGTTAAAGTCAGACACGATTTAACCAGCATGCTTTATTTTAAATCCAGCATACATCACGTTGAGTCAGCACTGGGCAGCACCACATGAAGTCAAACGCTCCTCAGGTCTGCCTGTGCTCTGCCCCTTCCGACACAAATCATTAATGCATCTCTTCTTTCTGGCTCTGTTCCCTCCATCCAAAAAATGGCTGCTATTACCTCAATCCTAATAAACTGGTTCTGTCCTGGGGGAAATCTCCCATTTCTTGCCCCATCACTTGAGCGAACTATAGCCAGTCAGCTCCAGGTGCATATGTCCAAAACAATCTAGTTAGACTAGAGTTCCAGTCTACGTTCAGGGCAAAACACAGTACTTCTTCTTGTTCATAAATCTCGCCATGGCTCAGCGCCTCCCTACCTACCAGTGTTCTCCATCCCTACACACCTACTTGCTGACTACGCTCCTCTGATGCCCATCCACTCTCCAATCCCTCCTCCAGGCTCCACACTATAGGAGACAGGGCCTTCAGTGTGGCTGGTGATAACCACTAGAAAACTCTCCCTCAGGTGCACGTGTCTGTGGATCTGTTGCTTCTCTTAAGTCACAGTGAAAACTCACCTCTTTAGATTAGCCTGTCCTGTTGCTTCATAATATCTATATTATAAAGGTACGTTTTTATCTGTCATTATTATCATCTTCTTGGCACTTCTATTTATTACAAAGAGTACGGTCTGGACCTGCTCTTTATGAAAAGTGCAATAAGATAACTTGACTTTACTTAGCGCTATATCAATAAAACTAAATTCGTACCTGGTTGTATAAAGGGAGGGTGATTTAAAATGTGCATTTAAATTAAATGCATTTATTTTAATGCAATTATTATTAATATTATTAGTATTATTATACCTGACTAAATAAAGGCTTTTGTTTTTTCTCATTTCTCTGCCTGAGAGTAACTGGAGAAGGTTTTCGTTTCTGTGAACAGCTTTTGCAAGTTTGAGAACAAGGGCCTCTAGACTGCAAATGATCACTTGGTCTGAACATTCTTTAATTTCTGTATGTTTGTTCCTAAGAGTGTCCCATTTTGGCATTACTCACAGTCATTTCATTCATTTTATTATTAATATAAAATGCATTAAATAGTTGAGCTTTAAGATATTTGCACATACATAATGTAATGTTTACTTGTTAAAACTTACCATTTCTAGCCATCAGTAGGAGCAGGAGGAACAGCACACACTGATCCATTTCCTGATGACAAAAAACAAAAAAGCCATTTTTTTCAACATTCAATAGATCAGAATAAATTAATTAAATAAAATAAATTTTGACATTCCCATACAGTACAACATTGTCCAGACTGTCTCTATGAAGATAGGATCCCTTAAAATACTTAAAATACGGTTCAGTAGGTAACTTATGATGCTAGGTATTATCATATTCTTATTTTCCTTCACTTAAAATAATTTGTTGGCATTCAGTTTTTGCTTAAACTCTCACTGTATTCCAACAGTAGTGCATGAGACATAAACTATATTTTAAAAAATGGAGTTCTTCTGGCTTCTCTGCTGCTTCTAATGCCATTCTGTCAAGTCTGAGAAACAACCAGCAGCAGAGAAAGAAATGTCCATTCCTCCTCTGCCAACAAGAGTGTATGGAGCAAAATATGTGAACACTTCCCGGCTCCACACGGAGCTTTGGCCTCAGTGTGTTCGATGGCGTTCGTATCAACGAGTGGCAGAGTAATGATGACAAACATTGGAGAATAACAATTGAGGCCGGGCAGTGGTGGGCCTCTCAGCCCGCTGTTAGACGATTTTGCAGCTGACTCTGAAGCCTGTGGCACTGTGGCATTGTTGTTTCTATCTTTTCTCACAGACACAAATGAGTTACCTTTAATACTATGGTGAGACCAAAGACTTTTTCTCTTCCTTCTCAAATTTAACCCAGCAGAAACAACCATATGTAATCTAGTTTATGTCTTACTCTGATCAAAAGTGATCTCTAAATGATCTAAAATAAGTCTAATTTAAGTTTCTGCCATACGGTGGCTGGGAAGGCTCAATGAGGAATTCATTCACAGACCTGCCCCATCAGTGCACCCAGGATCCTTAAAAAGAAGCTACAGACATTGCAAAATAAACTAGTGTGGTTGGTCTTTAAGCTTCTATCTAGGACACATCTTCTTCCAGCTCATTTCACAGGCCTTAAAAGGCTGAAGGTAGAAGAACAAGCTTCACAGATGTGTCTAACTCACAGGATTGTTCACAATGATGCTCCAAAGTACCTTTGCAACTACTTTACCAGAATTAGGGTATACCATAAATACGCCACAAGAGGGAGTACAACTGACTTCAGGTTCAAGACTTGTATAATGGGGAAGGACAATTACTACTACTGAAGGACACTACTACTACTACTACCCATTCCACATAGTGGCAGCTAAATACTATTTAGCTGCCATCTATGTGGAATGGGCTCCCCAGGACCTTTAAGATCAGTGCCTGTCTGCCTTTATGAATTAGCAGCATGAATAGTTAATATGCTGTTGTTTTTAGATTTTATTTTTACGTGCATTGCAAATTGAATTTTAATTCAATTGATTGAACGTTGTTATATATTGTATAGTGAATGTTGTGCCTGAAATAGTAAATTAAATGAAATTAATCAAACTGTGTTAATGGATTGTTATAAGTTATAAGAATTTTCATCAATGAGTCATTTTAGGTTCAGTGTTTTCTTGTCAATTTGAATGGCTGTTGGCTAGTGGTTTGGAGCTGAAGACATACTGTAATATCAAATTCATATGTGTATGTATTTTAAGAAAAAGAATGATATCCTCATGGGGCTGTTTTGCAGTGCTGAGGGATAAGACATGCAGAGAGAAAAAGACCAAAAGATGTGTGTGTGTGTGTGTGTGTGTAGTGTGTGTGAATGTGTATTAGCTTGTGTGTGTGTGTGTCAGGGACATCAGGATTGAAAGACATGGGGGGCAAACATCAAGATTGACAGCAAGACGACCTGCTGGAGGCAGTGGGTTCTAAGTCAGTATTGTAGGGGACAGGGCCGTGCAGAGACCTTTGGAAGGGCAGGTGCTCAAAGTATAAAATGAGCACATGGAACAAGGATTTAAACAGTGTTGTTTTCAAAATAACAAAATATATATCATTATGTACTCCTTGCTGATATGCATATACTGATGCTTCTATCGATACAACAACAAATGCTGTGACACAGTTTTGAGAAAGATACACAGGCAGGGAAATGCACATTTTGGTGATCAGCAGCTCAAGTGAAAAAAACGGCACTTGTCATAATTATTTATGATTTTTTTTGACAAAATGTTAAATATATTAACACAACTCTGACTACCTTACCAATTTATTTTGATTCCCACTTTTGCAAATGTTTAACCCTCAACATTTTTCTACAAAATAATCACACAAGAGCAGGCAACAGCAAAGTAAACTCTGCCACAATGTGCATGTTTTTTATGCTACTAGTATATATTTAGAATAAATGACTGCACCAAGGAGAGGGACATAGTTTCACTAATTATTTGTTTATTTTTCACAAGGCAATAAATCCTTTTAATTGTTTTGGTCTTGTTGGTCTTGTTGGATCACATAACACAGTTTTTTAGGACTTGGTTTCACATTTGAGGGAGGGCTGTCTGTATCATGTAAAGATCTATCAGCATGCAACAAACTAATGGAATGGATAGTTATTAGATGAGGAGCCTCTACGATCAGAAATATAAAGTTACTGCTTAAGGCAGGACACTTTTTCATATAGTGGTCAAATTTCAAATTTGGGTCTATTTTGCTTCCATGTCTTCTTTTACTCTCATAGAAAGAAAACTTCCAAAATACTCATTTGTTTTAAGCCTTCTACCCTGTATATTGAACAGAACATTTCAGGGGAAAAGAGTCTTGATGTAAGTCATTAACTGGGGAAGGTTTGTGGTGACATGATTTAGTTATTTTCCATTTCCTCAAATGTGTGCAAATGAGCACATTTTAATTAGTTAACGCCTAATTTGCATATCAATGTGGCGATCGTCATTACATTATTAGACACAAATGTTACTGTACTCACCTGTTGTGTCTCCATTAAGTAGGCAACAGTAACATTAGCCTGTATGACCAACCATGATCCTTAGCTTGACTTTAGCTAATTATTTTAGCTCAGCTCATGAGTCACGCATGTTAGCAGTGAACTCGAGGCACTGGTAGTTTACTTTTGTTGGTCTTTAGTTCATCACCACTCACCTCCGCACAAGCCAAGAAAAACACTGCTGGGAGGGGCTGCTGCGGGTAGAGGCGGAGAGAGAGAGAGAGAGAGAGAGAGAGAGAGAGAGAGAGAGAGAGAGAGAGAGAGAGAGCATCGGAACTGACAAAGTCTCATCTCCCGACCTGATATTTAGATTTTTTATTCAGTAAATATATTTGTTTGACAGGAAAGCTGTGCGCAAACAGGAATAGATATACTGTATATATAAATTCATTTATTTTAAAAAAAAGCATCCCGGAAAAAAGGGCACTTTCTCTTGAGGAAGAAAAAGGGCAGGTGCTTGAGCCCCTGTTGATGTCTATGTGTGCACGTGCCTGGTAGGGGAGGCCGGGGATGGTTATAACATGGATCGTAGCACGTCCAATTTCTCCAATCAGGAAAAAGTTACAAATCACCTGATTCACTCTGCATATGTCCAGTTCAGTACTTATTCCACATGGAAAAAAGTAGCACTCTGTAGCAGGCATAGGCATATTTTAGGAAAAGTTTGAGGTAAGTATTTTTTTAACTTAGTTTTTTTTTGTTATATCATTGCCTGCTTTGTAGTTCCATCATCAAACTTAAATCATGTTTCTTGTGTGTCTATTTAGATATCATTTATGCAAGTTGTTAGTGCTAATGTTTCAGCTGTACGCTGTAAGACAAGCTAGTTCATGGCTATAATTTGGGTTATTGTAACAACAGTGACATTGTTTAGTTGCATTTATATGTTGTCTTTGAATTTCAGCATGTGTATGAAATGCTCAGTAATGTTTAATTGTTTTATTATTATGTTCAAATGTTAGTGTAAGACCTGTAAGGCTTCTCTTTGGGCCCATGTCTTGTGCCACATGTCTGTCACCTGTGTGACGATGTAAGACAAACAAGCATGAACATACTGTACACACTAACATTCAGTTGGTGCACACTAGCACATTTTGTTAACTTTTATTTTTATGTTACGTTGTACGCTACCATGTCACTTGCATGACTTACAGTAACTAAGATACATGGATCACCCCTAAAAAAATTAGTGTTGATTAAAAACTTATAATATCATGTTTTCCTCTATTCCTTATTACATAATGTTATTTCACGCCAGGGTATACTATAATGTTACATTTCACCCTGGTCTATGTCACAACTAACCCAGACTGTGGGCTGTATTGTAATGTTACTCCTTGTGTTTGACACTAAACCATGCATTTTCTGTCTGCACTGTAAGAAACCTGCTGTGAAATTCCCAGTAAATAATTGGCAGCAATTGACAAGCAACTTACTGTGAAACAAGTCACAGTTAATTAATGTGGATTTCACAGGCATTTTTTACAGTGTGGGTTACAGAGATGACCGATGCACCATTTAATAGCAGACACATGTAACTACTTTGTATCGCATTTTGAACACAAGATACAGACAGAGCTCCAAGATACAGACAGAAATGTCAAAAATGTTACAACCATCCCTGGTCTCCCCCACTGTGTCTCATCCTATAAAACCCTAAATAATTCATTAGATGCTCATGTGGAGTGTTTTTTTTCCAGAGAGCTCAAGGTCCAGAATCCAACTATACAAACTCACCTACACTCCTTTCCCCAACCAGTTAACCTTCTAGTGCAAAAACCAGGACACCATCACTCACTGGCTTCCCTCCTTCCAACAGTCCCTGGAACTAAGCCCAGGGCTCCAGTGGGCCATAGTGGACTGTTTGGACACCTCACCTTCCTTTGATAGACTTTATTACCTGACTAGCATTTGTGATGTCAAACTAAAAATAATTCTTACATACTGTTACATTAGAAATGCCAAATGAAATGTTTACCCGACATAAAGTCATCATTTCTTGTTAATCATTACTTGTACATCTGTACAGATCGAAGTACTGACAGGTGTAAACTGCATAGACAACAAGGTCACTAAATGTAACCAAGTCTAATTCTGAGCACAAGGTTTCCTGTTAGAAAAGCTTGGGTTGCACTGTGTGAGAACGCTGTTGACACCATAAAAGGCACAAGAGAACGGTGAAGTGTTGTGACATCAGTACATTTCCGCTTTGTGACTCAGGATGAAGAAGTGCTCGTAAGAAAGCAGAAGGTATATCTTCGATTTTGTTTCTTTGTTAATTCTGCTGCTGCTGCTTCCTTTGGTTACAATTACATGTTACCACTTCACTGAGTACACTAACAGAAGTGACACATTTTCAAATTGGTAGATTATTGTCGACACTGTAGTCAAACCCCACAGTACAAAGTTTTTTTAAGCAATCGCACCGTACCCACCCTAACTTCCTTTTTGGTCACTACAGCCTATTGCTGTAAAGTGATACACTGTTATTGCAAAAGCTTTGCATGGAAATAAACATGACGACAGTGAAAATGTACATGCATTTTTTAACTTAAGGTGTTCACTGTATGACACTATGGTAAATGTGCCAACTGCTCATTAGTAGGAAGCCCTCAAAAGGCACGATGCCCTGTGAAGATGCACCACTTGCAAACCCCTTGTGACTTCTATAATTGAGTGTTACAAATAAGGAGAAAAGAGAACGGTTGATGCCCTCTGCTTTACTCAGCTGGTAACCTGGTAACTCACTGATAACTGGTTTGGAGTAGGGATTACATATTTCTGTTTTTACTGTTTGTGGCAGCAATTCAACATCCTAATTAAGAGGGTGACTGCTACCATGTAAACTAAAGTTAAGGTTGTTTTATTTGTAGTCTATGGGCTTTTGGTCAGTTACACTGCTGTTAGAAACTCCTTTTTAGCGCATAACTGCTGTGAGACCATGTTTTTATAGTATTTCCACTTCCACTTGTATTTCCACTTTATGTTTCCTTTTTTTTTGATGCCCAGTTGTGTATAACAAATGTACTTCTGCCTATCTGTACGTCCATGGGAGTGGTCCTAAGAGGTGTGGTTAGGCGCATTGTTGGCGCATTTTATAAGTTACAGAAAAAAATATAAAAAGAGACATTTAATTTTTTTTTAAAGGCTCAAATAAAAAATAAAAAACAGATTAAATTACCCAGTATATATATTTGGTCATCCATAATTTTAATAGGTTACAAATATTAATCAGGCTTTTTACCTTCCATTGTTTGCTTTTTTGAATTCCCATAACAATAACCCTAAGCCTAACCCTAACCCTCACACCAGTCAAACCTCATACGATATTTGTTTCCTCTTATTCATGATCGTCACCATGAATCCAGAATCTCTGTGCTGGAATCTTGGTAAAAGCAGGCAAAACAGCTGGAGAAAAGCATTCAGCCTTGCCCAGCCGTGCCTAGACACACCGTGACCCAGAGAGGGGAGAACTCTACCAGAGATTCTACTCGGCCCTGTTAAGTATTAGTGACATCTAGTTGTGAGGGTGGTGAAATGCAACCAACGGCTCACTGTGCATTCACGTGATGGTCATGATGTGTTCATGTGCTCTTAAGTCGGAATGTAACAGGACAGTGAGGCATCGAGTGCTGTTCGAAACGGCTCTAATGATCTCTTCATCGATGCAGACTTGATGCTGGCTATATTAGCCATAAAGCAGCGCTGCTGCGGCCGCAGGAGCTCTCCAAAACTGGTGAAGTTGGCAGACAAGCTGAATTTGTACATAAAGATATGTTTTTTAACATTTTTAGTAGGTTTCTCGCTTCAATTTTTGAAAATCTAGTGAGAACTAAACACTGAACTATCATATCAGCCCGTGACTGTAACCAACCAAATTTGTTTAGTGTGATTTCTAAGGTGTCTGTTAGTTTGGCTTTTCAATAGCTAGTTAGCTAAGGCTAGCATCTCTTCTGACAGCCAGAAGAGACGGCAAGACGGCAAGACGGCGTGCTGTCATCACACAGCCGTAAGTGCTTCGAAACAGAAAACGGAGCTGCCTTCACTTGAAAGTGATGCCTTCTGAGGCAGCTGTCTATTATGGTAGAGAGGCAGCGAGGCAACTTCCTTCTGTTTCAAACAGTCTAAGTTTGTTCAAATTTTACATGTCTTCTTACTTCTAATAAACAACTACTACTACTATTACTGCTACTTCTTGTTCTTCTTGTAAGTATTCAACGTAGTGATGAAACGCACTCTGTAGAGCAGTTGTCCGTTTGGGCTACTGTAGAAACATGGCGCTCAACATGGTGACATCCATGAAAGACGTGTATGTAGATAGAAATGTCTCGTTCTAGGGTAATAAAAACCTAGGTATAACATAGTTAAATTGAATTGAATTGAATTTAGGGTGGCGCGGTTGTACAGTGGTTAGCACAGGGTTCAAACCCCGGTCGCCGTGGCCTTTCTGTGTGGCGTTTGCATGTTCTCCCCATGTCTGCATGGGTTCTCTCCGGGTGCTCCGGCTTCCTCCACATGCAGGCTAGGTTAATTGGTGTCTCGAAAAATTGTCCTTAGGTGTGGGTGTGAGTGGGAGTGGTTGCTTGTCTATGTGTGGCCCTGCGATGGACTGGCTGTGTACAGGTTGTACCCCGCCTTTGCCCAATGTAAGCTGGGATTGGCTACAGCCCCCCATGACCCTGTACGCTGGATAAGCAGTTGACGATGGATGAATCGAATTAAATGTTACACACTAGACTTTTAAGACTTTAAGTCTGACTCCTTCAATGAGAAGAAACCAAAATGATTTACAAAAGCAACAAATGTCTGATTTAAAAAAAAAAGAGAGACTCTGTCTTTAGGGCCCCAGCATGAAACATGCAAGGATCCTATTGAAACTGAAGGAATTCTTTTTATCTCCTTCTGCAAATGAAGCACAATTTTTAAAACATGTTTCAAAATCCATGAAACCATGCACAAAAATTATGTCCCGCAAAAATGTGTCATGTTTTTGTGCATGGGTATGTCAAAATAACTCACTAGTGCCCCCCTAAAAAGCAGCTCCTGGGCCATCTCAAGAACATTGCTAGAGTACGACCCTTTCTCTCTCAAGCAAACACTGAGACACTTCTCCATGCTTTTATTACTTCCAGGATTGATTACTGTAATGCTCTACTTACTGGCCTTCCGAAAAACAAAATCTCTAAACTGCAGCTGGTTCAAAACGCTGCTGCACGTCGTTTGACTAAGACCAGAAAGAGAACACACCCCCTATCCTAAAGTCTCTGCATTGGCTTCCAGTTAATTTTAGAATTGATTTTAAAATCCTTTTACTACTTTATAAGTCACTTAATGGTATTGGTCCAGAATACTTAGCAGATTTGCTTTTACCTTATGAACCTACTAGAAACCTCAGATCCTCTGATAGTGGCTTTCTAATTATTCCGAAAGCCTTAACTAAAACCTACGGTGAGGCATCCTTTCAATGTTATGGCCCGAGGTTGTGGAACACCCTTCCTGTTGAGCTGAGAGCAGCAGGAAATCTGGATTTGTTTAAAGTCAAACTAAAGACATACCTATTTAACCAAGCTTTTAACTGAGCTGTATTTTTATTTATTTATTTATTTTTTGGTAAGATGGGGATTGATTGTTGGGTTTGACCTGCTTTTATATTTTACTTTATTTTTAAATATTTTATCTTTTTAATTTTTCTATAGTGTGAAGCACTTTGTGTTACATGTTATTTGTATGAAAAGTGCTATATAAATAAAGATTGATTGATTGATGTATCTCTAAAGTCTAGGAATGTATTCATGGCTGATATATCATGTTCTGACCTACAAAAAGCCACTGTGTGGGTGTGAAGTTTTATCAAAGGGCGTGTCTGTGGCGTGGCATCAAAAATCGATGATTCACCTTGACAACAAGTTATTAACTCAGTGTACATTCTGACATCTGTACCAAACCACCAATGATTAACACAAACCACAAGTTATTACTCATGTCCACCACATTTTAAAATGGCTGATTTCGGCCCCATCACTTTGTTAAAAATGTTCTGAAAAATAGCTTGCACCAGGAAATGTGAAAATGCTTTAAGAACAGTTTATTTGAACAATAAGAAAACATGCAATGTAATTTATATATAGAAGAAATAAATGTGCATTGCCAAAAAAGTAACCTAAGATTAAATAAAACAAGCTGCTGATTACTGCATTATATTCGATTATGTTTTTATATTTTGTGACATGCCAGCTGAATTTTGTTTCCCTTTATATAAAGATATTTTCACCATAAATGGAAAAGAAAATGACCTCCAGAGTGAAGGAAATGAAGTGTTTAATACTCTAATTTTCTGGGGGAGGACCCACAGCTCATTTATTTTAGCATTTCATATTTCTTCTAAATAGTGATAAAAGTCTTCTCGTCTTGTTCCCGAGCATCGTCACATCGTGTGATCCTTGTGTATCATCAAGCTCCTAATCTGAGCCCACAACACTTTTCAACACAAAGTGACAGACTTGTTAATACAGTTGTTAGCTCAATTATTTGAGCACTTTCATGCTCAAAGCCCTAATTAAAGCTGCAAGCAGTGTTGAATGGGCTCTGGCCACACGCACACCTCAGTGGCCACAGCAGCTGCAGTCTTGTCACCAGAGGCCTGCTGACAGGGCTCTGTATTGGACACTGCACTTGGAAGGTTTTCCACCATTTACATGAACAGATTATGTATCAAGATATTTTCAATGATGCAACTAAATTCTAAGCATTAATAAACTGCATCATATTTTGCTCACTTTATAAAACGTGAACATATCACACAATTTATGTTTGTATTTTCTGGATCTGCCAACAGATATGAGAGCCTAGACAACGACCACGACACATGACTTTCTCTCGTCAATAAAACTGCAACATCTTCAGCTGAAGCGGTCTGTATATACATGTTATAAACAAACTGTTATCAGGCAGTTCTGGATTCAGAAATCAAACTGAAAATACAACTATTGGTACCTTTTCTCAAAAATGTATTGCTCAGTATTTAAGTCAACTTCCTCCCAGAAAACAAGAAGCTTCTCTTCCTCATTCATATAAATGCCCAGGCTGTCACAAACCGTTTGTGTGGCTATGTAGACACAGACTATTTTCATATTATAATATTCTGACATTTTTAAATGACGCTAAAAAAGAACATATAGTTCTTCATATCATCTTGATGTCAATATTTTTTTTTATCCTCCATCAGACTCAGTTTGACCACAGTTTGAACACACCACCAGCTTTTCATGTAAGAATATCAAAAACAGAAGAGGGTTACAAACTATTTCTTTACTAAAACAAACTATTTCTTTTCAAAAGCAAACTTACCAGTAACAGGAAGATGCAGCTTTTGTCTGTGGTTGACAATTGCGCTGAACACTAACTGGATGCAGAGACTCCACCCACAGAACAGGAAGTGTGAAATAACGGAAGAGTGTGTTAGAGAGAACAGCAAGGGCTGTGTCACAGAGCAGGCCACACATCATCATGTTAAAAAGAAATTGTACATTACCCTGCTAACCAGAACTTGAAACATAAGACTTGTACAGTCACACTTAAGTCACTAGAATAAGGTCTGACCTGTGGCTGGCTGCTCAGAGGCCTGACTTTCCTGTGACTTCACTCCTACAGACATGACGTCATGTAAAGCAAAAACAGTCAAGCTTAACAGGACAAAATCCTAAAATGATCTAGGACCGTTTGCAGAGATATTTGCTTCTTCTAAAAAATAATAAATGATTAGTCATTTAGCTGACGCTTTGATGCAAAGCGACTTATAACTTCTATATATAGCATGTCATTAGTCACATGCCCCTGAAACTACTAGTGATCTTGCTCAGGGACACACATTGATAGATATCGCAGTGGGAATTGAACCTGGGTCGATTCCCACTGCGATGACATGTGTTCTATCCACTGTTCCTTCGACATCCCACCTAAAGTTTTGTTGAAAGAGAATGTTCCTGACCTATAGCATTCATTTAGGCTATAAGCAAATTAATGTTTCCGGACCTAACTTCATTTCTGTTGGCTTTTTAAGCTATTATTTGCCATCGCCTCCCAGAGTGTCTGCACTCACATCTGAGTTCAGTTTGTCTGTAGATAAAACTCTATCTGACCGGTGTAATGGGAATTCCACGAGAACACCTTTAAAACACTGCTCTGTAACTTATCACTGAGGCCATTTGACCATCTGTGTATGGGGACAAAGGACGCAAGAGGTGTAATGTTTGATGTTTTATTGTTTTAGGCCATCTGACCATCTGGGTATGGGAACAAGGGATGCAAGAGGTGTGATGTCTATGTGAGATCCTATTGTTTTAAGAGGTCAAGACACATTCACCACATTGTTCACACATGGGTGTCTTTTGGGATGACTCAGACTTAGTGTCTCTTAGGGAAACTTCAAAGACACCCTGTCCTTTTGTGAGATAAGGCTCTGACCCTGAGTCAGAGATAAAAAGCTGCGTGTGCTGAGACACAGCAGCTCACTCGGATGATACTCTTTGTTGCGTGTGTGTCCCTGTGAGCTCCTTCTGCAGAAGACTTTAATAAATCCACCAAAAGACAAGTGTTTTGCCTGAGCCTTTTATTAAATGGAAATCTCGTTGCGATAGCACCGGACACAAAGTTCACAAAATCTTTGCTTTGGGCTGAGTCTCCACACACCTCTAGTGCATTTATTATTTGGGAAGCAGAGCTTCCTACCAAACAGGGCTATTGTTCAAAATTATTATGCCCATATATTCACAAAGCTTTAATAGAGGCAGCATTCTTTTATCCATAAATAACAAATCAATCCTAGAATAGGACTGTTATCAACAAAATGAAAACGGTCTGGATTTTTATGGTTTTTATACCTTCCAGCATCAATCATCCTGTGTGTCTGAAATAAATTAATAACCAGAAGAGAATTAATCCAATTGACTTCAGATTTTCGCTGTGCAATAAGACATTGATTCTGAAAAGTTGTGCTATCTGTGAATTTTCATCAAAAAGCGATGATTCGGCATGAACAGGAAGTCATAATACCTTCAGTACATAATCAAATTGCATCTCCCAACCTCCTGCCACTGTGCTGCAGACGTGCATCACTGTGCTACTTACAGCTTTAATTTATTAAACTTTCCCTGTATTCCATTAAAACATGTACATGAAAAACACCAGAACGAATAAATCCTTCTGTAGTCAACATGCACCCTTTCAAATGAAATGTGAATGTTGGGGGTGTGCAGTGCACACAGTTAGGGTCAGGGGTAAGGGCAGTGTATGAAACAAACCTGCACAAAGTCATGTGCTTTACAGGTCATAGTGGTTGTTGTTGTTGATAAGGCAAATCAGGAAGGAAATGGTTGTCCACATTTTCCACTGATCTGCTGTAAATCCTGTAAAAAAAGCCAGAAGAACTTTGTAATGGAATTCTTCCACTCACGTATTGCTGTACCAAGGAGAATGTTGTTTCGTGGATATATGATCTATGATGAAAAATCTGATGGCATCATAGTAACTCAACCATCCATTATTTGGGTTAAATGTCAGCAGTGTATGTGATCTTTGATTGTACGTGACTTCCATGAATAACGCAGAGTAATAACTGTCTTCTATCTTCAAATAGCGCTGGCTGTGGCATAGGCCACATAGGCGGTGACCTAGGGTGGCCTATATTTATTTTTACATTTGTTTATGTATTAATTCATGCATCTTCATGTATTTATCTATGTATTTTTACATTTATTTATTTGTATTTCCACATGTCTACATTTATTTATGCCTGTGCGTGAATGCTAATTGAGTCGGTGGTGCCAATATCAATCTTAAGCAGGATAGGTTATAGCAATGTGATCAGATCTACTACTAATGATTTAATTTCACTGGTATACTGAAACTTAGTCTTTAACTCTCTAGTAGTGCTTGAAGTGGGCTGCTACTCATCGCACATCTATATTTAACTCTTTAGCATAGCAAGACTTTTTTTTACTGCACACCGGCACTTCTCAACAGCTGCTGGTCTTTTCTGCCCTCTCCATATCAGGTTTTCAGAGTGATTCATATGGTCTTAGAACCAGAAGGCACCCAGAAGGCACTATGTGATGCTCTCCTGTTCCCGTTCTCACCTTCCTGTTAATCTGTGTAAGCAGAGAAAGAGCAGGGAGAAACTCTAGATAAAACTTTATAATAACTACACACTATAAAGCATTAGTTATACATTAATACATATGGAATTCATCGTATGTGAGTAAAAAGCCAATACTTTACCAACACATCTGTTTAATAAGCATAAACATGTAAATGCTTTAATCTGCTAAGGCTCTCATCCTCTTTGGATGATGGGAGGAAGCTGGAGCACCCGGAGAGAACATGCAAACTCCACACAGAAAAGCCGGAGCAACCAGGGTTTGAACCCACGACCTTCTTGCGTTGAGGCAACACTGCCCCGCCCCTACTATAAACATCTGTACCTATAATCTATTATTCATTCAGTCTATAGCAACATTACCTTTACTGTCTGTACCTCTATGTGTATATTGTGTAGGATGCCTCCCTCCCCTCTGTCTCTTTCATGCCCTCCTTCGCTCTCTCCCTCCTTCTCCCCCAGCCGGTGGAGGCAGATGGCCGCCCACCCTGAGCCATGGTTCTGCTTGAGGTTTCTGCCTCTTAAAGGAAGTTTTTCCTTGCCTGTGTCGCCTGCTCTTGTTGGGAACAGTTGGGTACGGTCTAGACCTGCTCTTTATGAAAAGCACTCTGAGATAGCTGTTGTTGTGATTTGCCGCTATATAAATAAAATTGATTTGAATTGAATTGAATTGAATTAAATTGAATTGAACAGCCCTGGTCTACAGTAATCATAGTAATATATCTTCCTTACAAGTAAATGTACATTAAACTGAATGCAGCATTGTAGACAATATTTTGTCCTTGTAATCCATGTTTCCACTGCATGGATAACCTTTGGATATTGCTGAAAATTGTTCCAAAGAGTCCCCCTATTTAAAGGGTAAATTATTATCATAACATTTTAATAATGCATTGCATTTAAACAGCACTTTTCATACACAAAAAGCAATAACAGTAGCATACTGTTCCTACCAGGCTGGACATGCAGTCTGCCAAAATATGTATTCCCAGCCTGGCCCCCTCAATAAAACTGGTTTTGAACTGCCGCTGGTGTTAATTGTTTTATTATGTTAGTAAAGCAGCTATAGCTGCACACAGCACATTCAGCCTGTCAGTATGTCTGTATGGTAGTTTGTCACCATTCTACCAGAAACGTATATTATCTGTCCTGGAGCTGTTACAGTACATAAAACTTGCATAATCCAAAAAGATCTAAAACTGACTAGATGGTTGATTTCTGTGAGTTGTTCTTTAAAGGAATATGTCATTCATTAGGGTCTCAGAAGTTTTTTTCTTTATTAAAAATACTTTTGATAACTACAAATCCTGAAAATTGGACTGTCCTCAGCCAAATTGGAGCTACATCTTTCATAGTTTTGTTTTGATAAAAACTGTTATAAGAAGAAAAACACCATTAATTTTTACAAATAAGTTGTTATCATTAACATCAATTGATTAAAACATGAAATTATACATACATTTTATAAATAAATAGTTTTTTATGACTGTCCCCATGTTATGTCCTGTCCTGTCACGTTTACATAAAACATTTTATAAAAAGTGTGCAATACGCCTTTAAAGTTATGACACAGTGGAATTGACCTAATTTGACCTAGGTGATGCTAAAATTCATAGAGGGTGAGTTCTGTCATTGAATTTTAAACATTTTAAGCTTGATTTAGAATGTTTTGAGGAGGAGGACGAGCTAAAGGGTCAGGCCCTGTCACGCTAATATTCTCCGAAAAGAATAACATTTTTGTACATCCAAAACATGTCAATAAAGGTTACTGAAATTCCTAGCTTGCAAGCTAACAATTTTGCAGTTAGCATATTAACATGCTGAGCAATGGCAGTTAAAATGGCTGACTGTCAGGCCCTGTCACACAGGACTGTGACAGGGCCTGACCGCCCTGTGACACGGCCTGACAAATGAATGGCATTGTTCCTTTTATTTCTATTTCTAATAAATAATATGTATTGAACACATGCCATAGTAAAAAAAATATTTGAATAAATAGACATTACCCTATAAATTTGAAGATTATAGACAAAAGTTTTGAATGAAATCTAGAATACAAGAGCCAGGACACTTACAGGACAACTTTGTTCCACATGTATTTTACTTTGGCTTAGTGTTATCACGTGTTAGTTTAGGTTGACAAAACAATCTCACCTCAACGTAGCTGTTATAATGCTATTTGATCATGATCTTCATCAGTTGATTGATTTTGCCAGTTGTCAAAGAATTATGGATGCTCAAATGTTCTCATTTTTAAAGCTAAATGTTAATTTTCATCCTAAATGTATAATTTTTATATCTTTAGCTGGTAAAGCCTACAGTATTTGCTGATGAAGATTATGTGAAATGATTGAAAGCACAGTGGATCTTGTGGTAAACAACTGTTTTGTTAACTGAATAACTTCTAAATCTATTGAATTAAAAATATGTTTG
Source organism: Lepomis macrochirus (assembly GCA_024633595.2). Lineage (NCBI taxonomy): Eukaryota > Metazoa > Chordata > Actinopteri > Centrarchiformes > Centrarchidae > Lepomis > Lepomis macrochirus. The sequence continues at coordinate 33,365,660 of JALXJV020000016.1, read as the reverse complement.
GTCTCAGTTGTCATTTTTTTATGAATTTGGTCATTATTATATGTCACTGGCTGAACATATCTGAATTAGTTTAATGTTACATTAACATTAAAATCATAATAAGAAATTAAAATAGGAATGTTTACCAATACTTAAACATATCCTGTCCTGTATGTCAGTCATCACAACACTGTCAGCCCTGTCACGTCAGCCCTGTCACGCCACAGTCAGTCCTGTCACATTAAATATTTTGATAAAAAATGTCATATTTGAGATAATATTGATTAATTAATTAATTGTCTTAACTGTGTAGATGAAGGTGGCAGTATATACCCACCATTCTGTGTTTTTAAAATATCCTATGTTAAAGTAGTTTTTTGGGTATATAAGTGCCCGGCGGTTATTCTGGACTTTCCATTCACTACATTAGACCAAAACATTGCTTATATTTCTTACAGAAATTACAATGCCATGTTAGATACAGTCAGGGACATGCAATCAATAAGAAAATACTATTTGTGTGAAACTAATTCATTAGAAAACCATTCTGACATATGCAAATTTGTCTGTGACAGGGCCTGACAATTTAGGTGTGAAACACTTTTAAAAATGTATTTTATTCAAAAATAAAAACATGCTGAGATGGCACGATGTGCGTTTCCCATAGTTTAAAGTGTCTACCATATGACTCAATGTTCAGATTAAAGAATGAGATCTATTTTTCTCCAAGATATTTAGAAGTGAAAATACACGTTTCTGGTAGAATGTGTTGTGACCTATATTTCACAAAATATTTCATGGACTGGAATGCATTGTAAGCAAAAATACAGACTTATTTCATAAGGCTGCAAACTGGCAAGGTGAGAGTTTTTTTCATTCACTTTATTTAAAATTTCACAGTCTGCAAACGTTGTTAATCCATCAGCAGCTATTCATTGTAGTTCATTATACAGTAACAATTGAATTGTGTGTCTTTGGCGTTAACTTTTGCATTGTGGGATTATGTTATGTGAGGGATAATGTACGGCGAGCCGGTCATCATTCAAGCAATAGCTCACAACAGTTGGAGAACATGATTACAGCTGGGCACAAAGGACATAATCGGGAGACTTTTGATCCTGGGAGAAAAACGAGGGATAGCAATTAAAATCTGGGAGTTTCCCATAAAAATTGGGGCGGTTAGCAAGGATGAGCAAATCAGAGCTACTTTGTTTACTTCTGTACAACAGCGTGTTACTCTGTTATCAGTAGGCTTGCACGTCTTTATTTTTTTGACCTCAGTTTGAATAGCCTGAATAAGCCTTCAGATGTACAATGCAACTGCAAAACTGTCACACTGCTTTTCGAAAGGTCAGTTCCTATCAAAGCTTTAGCAGGATGGACTATTCTGTAATGCAATTCTGGGTTAAAGGGGGAAGCTAGTTCTCTCTTCCAGAGTTGCAGACTTTCCTTCGTTTTAGCAGGTTGGCAGAAACATGGTGAAAAAACATGACCCTTTGATTATTGTGTAATATCTTTCCCTTGTTCCTGGCGGCTTTCATAACTCGTGACCTATCTGAGTAGTTTAGGAACTTCATTACCACCACTCTCAGTCACTACTTTAGTAAACAAGTGTATTTCCTGGAGGGATGAGTAGCTGAACCAGGGTAAGTGTTTCTATCCAGGTCCATAGCGACAGATGACATTAGATGTGATGTGGATGAGAACATGTGGCCAAATGCTGGAAATCATTTCTGATTCTTTCCCTTCTGTGCATTTTTCTTCTTTTTAATCTAATTGTGTATTTACATTTACTCATTTAGCAGACGCTTGAATCCAAAACGACTTACATTTGAGGAACAACATAAAAGCATCACTAAAGCATCAACACAGTAAGAGATCTACAAGTGACAATTAATACTAGTAAGAGCTATTAGCACATACAGCATCAATAGGGCAAATACCTAGAGAAAAAAGTAAGAGTTCACAAATAGTGCAATCAATACAAGAGAACTGTGAGGAGAAGAAGAGGTTAGGGGTTGGTGATGTTATAAGTGGAAGAGTTCTTGGAAGAGATGAGTTTTCCTTCTTGAAATTAGAGAGAGACGCCCCTGCTCAGATGGCATGTGGTAGCTCAGTTGTGCCATATTATCTCCACATGATGATGACTGTCTTTACTGTGTTCCATGGTATATCTAATGCTTTGGAAATTCTTTTGTACCCTTCTCCTGACTTATGTCTTTTAACAATGAGATCTCTCTGATGCTTTGAAAGCTCTCTGTGGACCGTGGCTTTTGCTCGGAGATGCAACTAAGAAAATATCAGGAAAATCCTACTAGAACAGCTGAGCTTTATTTGTGATTAATCAGAGTCACTTTAAATGATTGCAAGTGTGTAATGACTTCTAGTTAACCTGAGTTTGAATGTGATTGGTTAATTCTGAACACAGCCACATCCCCAGTTATAAGAGGGTGTGCACACTTATGCAACCAGGTTATTGTAAGGTTTTTATTTTTCATTTTTCCCCCTCGAAGATTTCAGTTTGTTTTTCTATTGAATTGTTCACATTATAGGTCACGCTAAAGGTGGAAAAAGTTCTGACATGATTTATCTCTGTGCTCCAATTTCTGTCTTTCCTGCATCAATTTTTGGTGGGTGGCATGTGACAGGAGTATGGTCTTGACCTGCTCTTTTATGAAAAGCACTGCGAGATAACTTGTTGTGATTTGGCGCTATATAAATACAATTGAATTGAATTGAACTGGTGCAGCTCTTAGTCATTCTGTGTTGCATTCATATCTGTTTCTCCTGTAGATCAACCTCCCTAATGTAATATCATACCTGCTGAGTCAGCACACATGCAGATTTGGCACTGGTACCACAGCTAGCTTCTTCCATTGACCAAGATATTTTTCCTGAGTGGGTATGTCCCGGCTTTCTTTTCTCTGAGAGAGGGAAGAATTTAGAAAGTTGCGTGGCGCTGCTGAGAGCCCCCAGCTGCAGTAGTGCATGGATCAAGCGTAATATTCATCCAGCCAGAGGGAACGATCACGAACCATTCACAGCGCGTCTGTCGAGGGGGTGGGGCAGACCAGGGACAGGAGATCACGGAGCCACATGCCCTCTGCAGACTCAGTAATCGTTCCCTCTGGCTGGAACGCCAGTCTGACGCTCCGCATGATCCATGATGAGAGACAAATATAGAGATTTATGGCAATAAGCTGTCAATATTTTGACAGACCCTCCAAAATATCATAAATCCTGCTTTAAGGGAAGTCTTATAAAGGGGTGCGCTCCCCCTGGTTCCCCCATAGATCGCACCCTGAGCATGTCCAATAAAAGAAAAAATCTACTTTAAAGCCATAGTTCGGCTAGTGAGCTACACTAAGTTTGTTCTGTGGATTTGATCTGTTAAATGCACAGTTAAAATAATACTTGTACTTTAAATGCATTTCATAAAGTCCCTTTAAAGTCTCTGCATCATCAGATATGTTTATGAGGGCCAGTGACCTATTTTTTATTGGTATTATTTTCAGCAAATGAATATTTGCACTAGATGGTTGGAAGGACAACATATTTTAAGTTATGTTGTATTGTAATGAAATTCATTATTTAAAAAAATAAATGTTTCCAATGAAATGCCAAATAAAGTTTTAAGCATTATAGTACTGAACTCTAACCTCGTTCTTCTCTTGACAAATGTGGGGCTGATGGTCACAACTTCTTGCGTATGTCCTCATTATAATAAGGATTTGTGTTGATCTGAGCATATATGAGGTGTATCTTTATATTGTTATTGTGCATCACAGGTGATGTTACGCAGTAATCCAAAAGTAATGTAACTAGTAGTGCAAAAACCACCTCTTTTAAAAAAAGTAACTGTGTAATCCATTACCTTTTTTGAGTAACTACCCCAACACTGATAACAACATGGTGTAAGTGTAACTGTAATTCAATGCAGCAACAAAGACTACATATTATATACATATAGCTCATATTACTAAAATACAACTTGTGGTGTAAGATGTTTAATTTTGTTTAATTTAAGACACTGTCTTTATTTCTTTAATAAGTCCTGTATCTCTTGATCTTGCATGACCTCCTCTTTGCCTTAGAGACCGTTGCTTTTAGGGATCTTTGTCTGTGTACTGCACGCTGAATCCTTAAAATAACACTAGTTTCCAGTAAAGAGGAAGCTAAGTTCCACTCTTTTGCTGTAAAATAAACCACAAGATAAATGGAGAATGCGTCTCCGACAGATGGGGGTATCTCGTGCATATGAGGGGAAGTGTGAAAAAAGGTGTGATAAAGAGGGAAAGGTCTATCAACACTATTAACTATACGTCACCAGCCAGTGTGAGACTGAAAGCAACCTCTTTTTGAGATTACAAGAGCAGAAGGAAGGTTTGTCTTTGTAAACGTTGGTGACAACCCACATTTGTAGTGTGTGTGAATGTTAGTTTCTGTCTTTTCTGCATTTGGTGTGTGCTTTTCATTTGTGTGATACATTTAAGATGTATGAGAGGAGAAATGCTTATTTTGTCTTGTTTTTAAATTGAGACCTACCACATCTGGTCTTTATGCATCGGAAATAACAGAAGATCAAACAATCACAGTTTGTTGAATCTACATATGTTTTATTACTTTCTTGATATTTTTATTGTTAATTTGTGACTGGAGCACAGGGGTGCTGCAACTACTGGACAGGAGCACCATCCGCCCCTTAAAAGCAGAAGTAATGCAAAGAAGCAATCAATCTGATGCCTAAGTTCTGGCAGCAAATGAACGAAAAGGGGTGAGGTCCTTCAGGCAGATCAATTATTTAAGTTGCTGACCCTAAACCTTTTGGGACCCATAAACCTTTTGGGGCTTATTGAAAATAAATAAGTTTCTCTTTGGGTGGATTTCTTAAGAAAACTAGAAAGAGTTTTTTTCTATTTTTGTCTTTATTTCTTCCTCCTCTTCTCAACTGGTAAGTTGCATTTACGTACTTTAACATCCACACGGCTGACTTTAACACACCTCATTACAGATAACCAGCAAACAGGCCCTTTACGGAGCTCATGCCAGGTTATGTGTTCAGCACCCTACCCTCTGGAACCTAAAGTGAGAGAGGAAGAAACTAATAAAAAAAACTACAAAAACTACAGTAACACTACTGTAATACCAGTATTATTTATATATTATTTATTTATTTATTCATTCATTCATGCATTATTTTTTTAAAGCTACACATGTACTAATGATTTAACACAGACAGACACAGTAATGTCAAATTCTTTATTTAAACATTTGTGATACTTAATGCACTTTACAAGAAATTACATTTTTCAGAAATTCATTTAAAAAAACATAAAAAAATTAAATGATGTTTGTTGTGTTATTTTCAAATGCTAGCACACAACATGTCAGAAATGAAGATATCATTTTCACAACCTTGTGTATAAGGCATCTACTTCTGTTACAATAGCAGCTCCAAAGCAGCTGATAGGCATTTCTGAATGAACTGATCATTGAAACTTCAATTCAATTCAATTCAATTCAATTTTATTTATATAGCGCCAAATCACAACAACAGTTATCTCACAGCGCTTTTCATAAAGAGCAGGTCTAGACCGTACTCTGAAGTTATTTACAGAAGCCCAACAATTCCCACCAAGAGCAAGCACTTTGAGAAACATTGAGAAACATTGAGAAAAAGCTCATTTAATGTAATTTGGCTAAAATGGATCATAACAGCTAATTCCAATCTCAACCAGAGACATAAATAGGTGTTGAAGTTCTTTCAATTACATACACAATGCAGTAAAAAGAGGCCTTTCTGGAATTGAGTTTATCCAATGTGGATACAGAACAACACAGAAGAGGAGGGAAAGAATATTGTAAGAAGAAAAGTTGGGCCAGGGAGAGGAGTATCTGAACCAGGGTAAGTGTTTCTATCCAGCTTCATAGCAAGAGATGACATTAGATATGATGTGGATGAGAAGTGTGGCCAAAGGCTTGAGATCATATCGATTAAAACAAAAAAGCCATTTTTGTTTCTATCCCTTCTGAGCATTTTTTTTGTTTCAATGTAACTGTGTATTTAAATTACTCATTTAGCAGATGTTTTTATAGAAAGCAACTTGAGGAACAACATACAAGCAACAATAAATACTAAGAAGTAAGAGTAAAGCCTAGTTCATACGATTTTTAGCCTGATTTGCCATTCAGAGGTTGATCGGTATGTTTATACGTGAACTACTCAACGACAACTCAACATGCTAGATATCTGCCATATCCAGCATGCCAAATATCTGGCGGAGTCGGCTGACTCGATATCTACATCCAGCCAATAAGAGCAGGGAGCTGGCAGAGCAGGCAGCTAGTTTTTCACTGCAAAACAGCTTTTACTCACCTCAGCTCTCTCTGTAGCTCAGACAACCCCTGCTACCTGTGTGTGCTAATCCATTCTTTTACCCAGATTCTTTGTCTTTATAATTGGTATCTTTATAATAACAAACAACAGCTGTTTCATGTGTAGGTTCGTGTCATTTCACATTTCACGTGTGTTTTCTTGACAAAACGTGGTTTGGAGACCAGCTGTCAGCTCGTGTAGTCTGTGACCCCTGTCACTGATCAGTCACGTAGTGCGAACACCACAACGAGTTTGAACGGCACGGCCATCGGCCGACGCTGAAAGTCGTGTAGTCTGTACAAGGCTATTAGCACGTACAGCACCAATACTAGGGATGTCCTGACCAGTTTTTTTGCCCTCAAGTCCGAGTCCGAGTCATTTGATTTTGAGTATCTACCGATACCGAGTCCCAATCCGATACTTCTATAATACTTAAAAAAAGAATAAAGAAGAGCGAAAAAACAGATCCAGGATGTTCCTTATTTTTTATTTAATTCACCTTATTTTAACATTTAACAACTCTGTTAACAAACAGAGCACTTCTGTGAGGTAGCTTGAACAATCAAGTAATAAATAACATAAATACTTCACTTTTGGACTTTAGTGCAACAGTAAATATTAAAAAAGTCAATCGAGTCTGAAACAACGTGATCGGGCCCGATTTCCAATCTTGTGATCGGATCTGGACATCCCTGGTAAATACATAGAGAAAGAAGTAAGTACTTTTTTTTTTACAATTGCTAACAAGCGTTTATCTAAACTCAAGATACTTTATGGAAACTCTTAACTCAGCAACACACCTACCTCACACAATTAGCCAAATAGTACATTTTGTTCTTTAAACACCAACTCATCAAAATGCAGAAAATCATTCTCTACATACACAAACTCCATCAAAACACAGCAAACCTGACTCAAAACAAATCACAAATCATTCTAACAAAACAATAGCACGTTTCCAAGAGAGGACCAGATCAATCAATCATAGCACGACGACTTTCTAAATACATGTTTAAGTTCTACTTGCTAACAGTAGACAATGTGAAATCAATTGTTTTTTGTAATTCAGTTTCCTTTACATCTGCATTCACCTTTCACTCACATTCTTACACTGAGCCTAAGGGCTCAAACAGAAACTAACATTCACACAATGGCGGAACAGCCGCCAGGGGCAATTCGGGGTTCGGTGTCTTGCCCAAGGACACTCCGACATGCAGCCTGTGGGGAGCCGGGGATTGAACCGCCTTCCGATTAACAGCCAACCCGCTCTACCTCCTGAGCCACAGCCGCAAGTGGGTTTTATTAGAAGCCGGCTAGCCTCAAATAACATGAGGAGACTCCTTCATGTGATGTCCAGAGCCTCTACTCTTCAGCATCCAGCTGTAGCAGGATCGTTGGATGCTGAAAAGGCCTTTGACAGAATAGAATGGCCGTTTTTATTTCAGAAATTGTCTAAATTTGGTTTTGGACCAACATGTATATAATGGATTAAAATTTTAACACAACTGCTTGTGTTAAAACAAATGTTATAATATCTGATCCTTTCTAACTTTTTAGATCCACACGGCAGGGCTGCCCAGTCTCAGCAGCCATTTTTTTAGCACTAGAACCACTGGCTTGTGCCATTAGAGCTAACCCAAATATAACTGATATTGATCTGAATGGTTATGATTTTAAAGCTGGTCTACATGGATGGTGTTTTATTAACAATATCTAATACAACTCATTCACTGCCATATTTGTTGAAACTTATTTTCAAGCATTTGGCCAACTTTTCAGTATAAAATTAATTGCAGTAAAAGTGAGGCTATTCCTGTAAAATCATACTTTTGCAGCCCACTTTGGCTCAGCATCCTTTGTTTGGAAACTTCAAGGTATGAAGTACCTTAGCGTAAAGATCAGATACCCAGTTCGGCATATTTTAATATTCATAGTGGGCTTAACAGTAATAGAATATTCTGATATATGATATAAAGTGACAAGACGTCAGAGATCAAAACTGGGAACATAATCCCATAATCTATTTTAAATGAATACTATTATTTCTATTCAAAGTTGTTTTCTGTATTTAGCCAGAACAGGCAGCCAAAAGCGGGGACTGTCCCTGAGGTCCGGTCACCCTATGATATGTGATGTAGGCTATGATAGGTATACATTATATTTCTATAGCCCTTTACACGGTAACACTTTATTTTAAGGTGCTTGTAATAGGCAGTAATTAACAGTTAATAAGACACTAATAAGACTTTATAGGATGCTTATAAACATAAATAAGTCAATATAAGTGTTAATTAAAGCATAATTAACAATTTATTATTGCTTATAAGATTATTATAGCCTCTTATTAGAAACATGTTAACAAGTTATATATACCTCATGAACATTAATAAGATGTTTATTAACATTAATTAGACTTAATGAGTGTTAGTAATGTCCTAAAACACATTTATTATTGCTTGTAAGATATTTGTGAACACTTATTAGAAACTTGTTAACAGCTTATAGATCACTTATCAATGTTAATAGGATGTTTAATGACAGTAATCAGACTGTAAGAGGTTTATATTACTGCCTTACAAAGTCTAATTAATCCTTTATTACGCACTTATTAACCATCAACAATGCTCCTTTGCAGGTACCTAAAATAAAGTGGGAACAGTGTCTTATTAAGATGAGTAGATGTTTATAAAAATAACTAATACCACAAGATGTGGAAAAATATTTAAAGTTATAGTTATAGTCATGAAGCACAAAATCATACTCTAACATTTTTTTTACATTTCATAACTTTCAACTAACCAAAAGAAGAGGATATTAAAGTTCCACTCAAACACACAAATAAAATAAAAGTGCAATTACAAATACATTTTCTTCAACTTTTCTTTAACTCTAAACAACATTTTGTATGACAACAGCTTTTTTTCATTACAAGTGTGTTTTCAGTCGTCAATCCTCCTATGTTGACTGCAAATGAAGGCAGGGCCTCTTGGATGGCTGAAGCATTGTTGTCATCACAAACCTGTGAAATATACCAGTAACAATAATTATCTTCTGTGAATTGAAAAATATTTATGTGGAGACAGTCATGTTGATAAATTAAGAAATAAATTTGCGATTCCTGCAGTGTGCATTAATAAGAGGTCAGAAAAAAACTTTCCTTTACCTGGTAGTCCTTAATTAAGTCCTCTATCTTATCATCAAGGTAAAGAATGAGGCCTCTGATCACAGCTTCTCATCAGGACTTCGTACTGCTGTCCTACAAATATATGGAATAGAGATTATCTTACAGTACAGATATCAGAATGCTACAACATTAAACTAACAATGTTAAAAGTAAACACCTCATTTATGATGTGAAGGATCTCATCAAATTCCTTCCCAACAGCTCCTCCCTTCCAATCTACCTGTGTTTGTCCAACTTCCCTGGGAATGTGGACTTTAGTGGCTTCAGTGTGATGCTCGAGAATTCTTTCTTGATCTGAGAAAAGACACTGAGAGAGAAAAGAGAAACATCATGAGATACTGAGAGAAAAAAATTAGAGTTACAAGGAAAGAGAAACAGAATATCAAGAAAAAGTCACCGTAAAACTACCACCATGGGATCAACAAAAATAGATTACCAAGGTACAGCCAGCAACATGTGGTGCATACACATTATTCAATTCAATTCAATTTTATTTATATAGCGCCAAATCACAACAACAGTTATCTCACAGCGCTTTTCATAAAGAGCAGGTCTAGACCGTACTCTGAAGTTATTTACAGAAGCCCAACAATTCCCACCAAGAGCAAGCACTAGGCGACACAGGCAAGGAAAAACTTCCTTTAAGAGGCAGAAACCTCGAGCAGAACCATGGCTCAGGGTGGGCGGCCATCTGCCTCGACCGGTTGGGGGTGAAGGGGAGAGAGAGAGCAAGAGAAAGAGAGAGAGAGAGCAAGAGAGAGAGAGAGAGAGCAAGAGAGAGAGAGCAGAGGGAGGCAGCCTACACAGTATACACATAGAGGTACAGACAGTAAAGGTGATGGTGCTATAGACTGAATGAAAAATGGTACAGATATTTATAGTAATGTTAATGATAATAATAATAACAGTAATAATAGCAATAGGACTAGTAACAGCAGTTGCAACATTAGACATTAAGTCTTGCTGTTCTTAGTAACAAAAAAAGAGTGAATAATAATTTTAAAAATATATTATTTATTTTTTACTTAGTTTTTGATCTATCAATTTGCTTTGTGAACAAGTAGAACTCTCCCATCTGAAATGAAAACAACTTTTTTGCCTGGCTCATAAGCTAGTTAATATAATTGTAAATTGTTCATTCACACACTCAATATGCACAGATTGCACATCACATTGTAATTTGCATTCCTAATATGTACAGAAGTATATAGGGTACTATTTATTTTTATGCAGTACTTAGTTTTTAATAATATATGTGTGAATATGTATTATTTACCATCCACTAACATGTGCTGTTTTTGCCAATGACAGGTTCAGATTGTTACTTTAGCTGTCTGACAACATCATAGAAAGAGTCCTTACAGAGAGACATTTTTGGTAAAGATTAGAATTATTTTCGTTTAACCAGAAACAACTCCAAAATCACCATCGCCAAACACACCAGACTCTATTTAATAATCAATACTTTTAGCATGTATGAAGCCAGCATAACTGTTACATATAAATCGGTGAATTTAGGGTTTAATTCAACCAAACCAGAGTTGTGGTTGTTGGAACAATGGAAAGAACACTAAGATGGTTTGTGAAGGTTTTATCTTGTTTCTGTCGACTTTAAATGAAGTGTGTCTTATGTTGATAAAATGACATGTTTCATGTTAAAACAAAAAGGATCTTACTCTTAAACAAAAGACCGACGTCTGCAGAGATCCTTTCCATAATGTTGTCAGACACTAAGAATAATTATCTGAGCAAGTCAGTGGCAAAACAAGCACATGTTGTGGATGTAAACTGAAGGTCTGATTGTATAGCTGCATGCTAACGTTAGCTTACACTACATGCCTTATTTAGCTGCATGCTAACGTTAGCTTACACTACATGCCTTATTTAGCTGCATGCTAACGTTAGCTTCAAACTAACTTTACACTAGAACCAACTATTGTATATGCACTGGCAGAGTTTCAATTACACATGAAGAAACTAAAGCCACCTACCAGCTTAAGCTTCACATGGTACAGAAGTAACAGTAACGTTAGCTTAGTTACGTTACTCCAGCTTCCAGAATAAATCCACTGTAACAACGTTATCTCCAAATTACATATAAAGCCTCGTTTTGAGTAATTATAAAACTGTAAAGACTGTCGTAACGTAGCTAACCACTTTGCGAAGTGTTTTCTTAACTTATATTTGATCCACACGTCCCTCGTTTGAAATGCAAGAGGTTTCCAGACCAACAGAACAGCCTATGAGTAGGAGTCAACGAGCTCCTCCAGGCTCCTCCCGCACAGTTTGGTGTGTGTGTGTGTGTGTGTGTGTACCTAAGAAGATTGGCTGTGATTACTTAATACATTTTGTAAAGAAAAAATGTCACAAATGCATATTTATTCAAAACTAGATATATTCATGTAAAGATGTAAACCTAAAAAATGTATTGTTAATATCACAGATTTAATTTCTATTATTAATGTTTACATCTTAACTTGTTAAGTTTCTTGTAAGTGCTCATACCGATGCTAATAGGAAATGTGTTCATTCATATTTTGAGAAAATACTTATGAAGGCTTATCAATGTTAATAAAGATGTATTTTATAAGTTCACTACAAGTGTCATACAAGGAAATAACAACTCTGTTACTTTCTCAATAACCAACACTTATAGAGTCTAATGTTAATAAACATCTTATTACTGTTAATGAAAGGTATATAAACATCAACAAGTTTCTAATAAGAGCTTATAAGTGTCTTATAAGCAATTCTAAATTTGTTAATTGTGCTTTAGTTAACACTTATTTGTGTTTATAAGCATCTTATAAGATCTTAGAAGTGTTTTATTATTTTTTAATTACTGCTTATTAAGTGTTAATTACTGCTTATTACAAGCACCTTAAAATAAAGTGTTACCGCGTAACGAAAACAGCAACACAGTGCAGGATGAGAGCAGTTAGCAGAAAGAGAGCGATGAACTTCACATGACAGGATTCACAACTTGGATAAATTTGTCTGAAAAGCTGTTTTGATTCTTTTGATCGGTGGATCCTTACAGACTAAAGGAAGTCTCAACAAGACTCAACAAGCTCTAAAGCTTGTTGAGACTCAACAAGCGCTAAAGCTTGTTGAGTCATTTGGACTCAACAAGGCTTCAAAGGTAACAGGAATCAGCACTTTTTTCCAATCTCTTGTGCCATACTAGTTACACCAGTAAATCTATTAGAATTAGACTTTGGGTCTTGTTGTTTCCATTAAATGAACTGAATTGGGGCGAACCTAACCAATCTAAGGGATTTGTAGCACGTCCATACTGATTATACGTTTAAACATTAATATTGTATTAACGATCTAAGCAGCTTAGAAGCAGTGTAAGCAGACGACCCTGCAGGGTTTAAGAGGTTTTATACATCCATAAAAAACAGACCAGGCGTTTAATCGAGACCTGCGTTTATTTGTCAAAATGTGTTCCCACACCAGGCCAGTAAACAGGATAGGTGGCTATTTGGGACTAGGCAATTAATTGAAGTTTTAGTGTAATCAAAAAACATGTTTAACAGTTGCTTTAACAGCCTCTACTCTTCTGGTGTCAGTCTTTCCACCTGATGTTGGAACTTGGCTGCAGTGATTTGCTCCCATTCAGCCAGTCTTTGCAGTCCGGTGAGGAAGAAGGCTGTCCCGTTCGCCTATGAGCCCAGTTTGACTATGTACCTGGAAATAGAAAAGGCAAGCTTCTCAGTCATAACACAGTAGTAGTAATAGAATGGCAAGTAATGCTCCTTAATTACAACTTCCTCTTTTGATATCAATGAGTCATTGGGAAGCAAACCTCAAACCAGTATATTTATAAAATGGATGGAAATGTTGCAGGTTTCACATCTGCAATTTTGGTTCGGACCAAACTGAAAAGTCCGAAAGTCCAGACTAAACCAGGAAGGTGTGAAAGCCCCCTTAAACTCTATAAATCATCTGCCCAATTTCATTCAGATCAGATCAGATATTTGAAAAATTAAATGCCAAAAATAGTTCAAGAAAAGACAACAACTCACTTTTGATGTGCTACGAACAGCTCAAGCTGTCAGAACAGCAGCAGCCACTACCAGAGCTAAAGCCCAGCCAGGGAGGCTCCTCTCTGCTTCCCCTGGAGGCAGTGACAGGAAGAAAGGAACAATTTGCTGTGCTGATTTACAGAAAATAGAAAATGTTTCAGAATGAATAATGTTGGAAACAAGTAGTGTGGTTAAAAATGAGAACTGCTTTCAGACTTCTACATTTCAGCAATCATAGTTCTCTCATAGCTATATGAATCAGTCAGGGTTTACTGGCTGGGGTTTGGTTGTAGTTAGTTGTAACTACTATAGAATCAAAATCTCTATATGTTACATAGTAGACTTGCATTACAGTGTTACCCCAGCAGGTGTCAGCAGCACTACATGATTGGATTTCTGGTCACTAACATTCTGTACATTCTGTATTTTTCATTTTCATCACCTGACCACAGTGGTCTCATTTCCTGTAGGAAAGGCCAAAGAGGACTTTGGTGTTACTGTAGTTTGAAAGAAGCACCACAACCCATTTTTGACTGAAAATGTCTTATTGTGCTTTTTAAAGAAAAGAAACATTCCTGTCTTGTTTTCTTGATCTGTTTTTATCTTTGTATGAGCGCTTACTTTTGGCCCACAGGAAGTGCATGTATATATAAGCATATGAGTGAGGGTCCAAGTTTTAACCCAGGAAATGTTTCGGGATGGGATACTTCACCACCACTGCTGATGACTGCAGAGCCTAACTTACCTTTGTTTAAAACGTGGGTGGTGACCAAAGTCACATTTAGGGTAGGGTTTGTGATCAAGCAGGTCACAGATCGTCCTCCATGGATATGTATAGTGCTGCAGAATCTGTAGAGCTGATCTTTGGGGTCTTGCACCGCTGTTGTGTGTACATCCCTCGGATCTAAAAGGTGTTGGGATTTATCTGTGAGTCTCCACTTTACCAAAGGCTCAGGGAATCCTCTTTGTGTGGTGCAGACTGCAGTCATTGTTTCTTTGTTTACAGTCAGGCTGACGTTCTTGTAAGGAACTGTAAGAGAGTGCAGTTAAGGTCACTTCTAAAAAATGTAATTTTTACAATATTTTGGGAAATGTACTGAAAGTTAGAGGAGAAGATTGATGTCTGCACAGTAAGCTGTAGCCAGCAGTCTCTTAGATTAGTTTAGCATCAACACTGAAAACAGGGTGTAATAACTAACTTGAGGTAAATAACTCTGATTAAGAGCACATTTAAACTCACTAATTAACTTTTCATCTCTGATACTACAGCCAGCAATCACAACTTTGAACACTTTTGCAGTTATGTAAGTTAAACATATGAAATAACTTAGTGAACTGTAATGGTGCTGGCAGGCGGATTCTGTTTCTTCCTGTTTCAGGTCTTTAAGCCAACCGGCTGCTGGCTGTAGCTTTTCCCAGCTTAGTTTTTAACATTTAGAATGTTATTGTCTCATTTATCAAATTATTCCTGTAAAGAAATCTCCAACCTTACCTGCAACATGTAGAGTAATCTGGCAGATTTTCTTGTGTTCAAGAATGTATCTCCTTATCCCTTCTGAATCAAAAACTGCTGCAAAAACCTGGAAAACCTTTTGATTATCTTTAAGTGTTATGTTTTTAACTTTGACTGAAATATTTCCTCTAATCATGTCCTGTGGGAAGGCTGTGATCCGGTCTCGATAAAGTTTATGTACATGCTCTGGCATCTCCTTTCCTTCATTGAAAGAGTATAAAACACAGTTTCCTTCATCTTGCCAGTAAAAACGTAGATTCTTTAAGTCAGTGAGAGTGGTGGTCATCAGGAAACATGGGAGTACCGCTGATTCACCAACAGTAGTGTTGACATCAAGCACCATTGTTGCATCAGCCACTGAATGTAACAGAAAACGCAGATTTTCAAACATTTCCTGTGAATAGCCTCACGCATGTCGTCACTCCGAGACAACAATGAACATCATTTGCCTCATGTTTAATGCTGATTTCAGATTAAATTGTTTTAGTTCCAAATCTATACAGCTGACAAACCATAGATAACGATAGATTACAATGTATTACTGCCATGTACACACACTCTCAGTGACAAGTGCACTAAAATGGAATAAAAACTTACCTAACAGGAGAAAGTATGCCACTAACAAACTGAACATTTTAAAACTGGATGTTAATGCAAAGTGAAGACGCACACTCTTAGATTTCCATTTCCTCCTCCTGTATGCTGACTAATCATTTATATTCGTCAAAACTCTAGCAATGAAGTTTAGCGATATAGCTTACGTTACAGGGGGAGGGGTTTTTGCTAAACCTAACTCCTCCTGTTGTCTCATGCTGCCCACCAGTCTTGTGCTAGGCTGAGCCAAAAAATACAAACACGTAGATACCTTAGTGGCCCCTTCATTGCAGTGATGTGTCAACACAGTCACCATATTGATACAGTGAAGGCGTGCGTTCTAATGCATGTAAGTCTAGGGAGGCTATCCACAATTAAAATCATCATAAAGCATTTTATGTACGTGTATTTACAATAAATTATATTGGATACTTGGTTAAATTAAAAAATGCATGTTACATACCAAAATACATTATGTTAGTATGTATATACCAACTTCTACTGTCTAATTTTGTATATTTTGGAAATAAAGAAAGACTTAATAAAAAAAACAATTACAACAAAGGCTAAAGTTAAAACATTTATTAAGCTACTAAGCATCAGCAATTCACCAGCTAAAAGAGATGTTAATGGCTGTCATGTGGACTTAGTTATACACTGGTAAAACGTTTATTTAATGTAGGCCAACCTAGTAGTTCATGTGGTGTTATTTGTAGTTTTACAGTGACCTATAAATAATTTTTAGGTTATAGTTAACTGGATAAAGGAATATTGCTAAAAGAAGAAACCTAGCTAGTTATATCAGCCTTTAGAGAACTAGTCAGGAAGGCTAGAAAGCTAGGTTTATTGTATTAACAATGACTTTGTATATAGAAAAACATACACTCTCTGGCCACTTTATTAGGTACACCTGTTAAATTGCTTGTTGAAACAAATAGCTTTAATAGGTTTACAGAGAATGGTCTGAAAAAGAGGAAATATCCAGTGAGAGGCAGTTGAGTGGACAAAGAGGTCAGAGGAGAATGGGCAGTCTGGTTCCAGATGACAGGAAGGCAACAGTAACTCAAATAACCACTCGTTACAACCAAGGTACGCAGAATACCATCTCTGAACGCACAACATGTCGAACCTTGAAGCAGATGGGCTACAGCTGCAGGAGAACACTCCGGGTGCCACTCCTGTCAGCTAAGAACAGGAAACTGAGGCTACAATCCACACGGACTCACCAAAACTGGACAATAGAAGACTGGGAAAACGCCTGTTCTGATGCGGCACCGACCCCAGCAACAGGCAGGAAAGAACCCCACTCGCCAATAGGGGTGAGAGAAATAAATAAATAAATAAAATAACAAAACCAACAAAAAACAACAACTTTAAAAGCATGAATCCATCCTGGCTTTTGTCAACAGTTCAAGCTGCTGGTGGTGGTGTGATGGTGTGGGGGATATTTTCTTGGCACACTTTGGGCCCCTTAGTGCCAACTGAGCATTGTTTAAATGCGACAGCCAACCTGAGTATTGTACCCATCTTCTGATGGCTACTTCCAGCAGGATAATGCACCATGTCACAAAGCTCAAATCATCTCAAACTGGTTTCTTGAACGTGACAATGAGTTAACTGAACTCCAGTGGCCTCCACAGTCACCAGATCTCAATCCAACAGAGCCCCTTTGGGATGTGGTGGAACGGGAGATTGGCATGATGGATGTGGAGCCGACAAATCTGCAGCAACTGTGTGATGCTGTCATGTCAATAAGGACCAACAATCTCTAAGGAATGTTTCAAACACCTTGTTATATCACAAAGAATTAAGGCAGTTCTGAACGGAAAAAGGGGGTTCAAACTGGTACTAATCAGTTCTGTTTCTTGTGCTGCCTGCTTACCACAGCCCTGTAGCCGAGCTGTCACATGACAAATGAACGACTCAAACAGACAGTTGAGAGTCTTGCACTAATCAATTCTGTTTCCTGTGCTGATGCAGCCCTTGCAGCTACCGTGTGACGAGTGTACGTAAGAGTCCAAGAACCTTCACGTGAAAATGATAGTGTTGTGTTGTTCAATGAACGTTTCGTTCATAAGAACTAATCTTGTGCATGACTCGGGAGGAATGGGTTGTCTCAGTGAGTGATTCGTTCATTTTCACACGTGTGAAGGATCTTGGACTCTTATGTCCACTTGTTACACGGCAGCTGCATCGGCTCCCGTGCAGTATGTAATAGGGCTACTTTAAAAAGTCTGTCACTTGTGTGTATACATTGAAATTCTTTTTTTTTGAGCTAATGTTAGCTAGCTTAACCAGCGCTACCCAGTTTGGTTTGACTTTTTTGTAATTTGTGTTAACCCCTAACCCCGGGAAATCCTCAACTACAGCGGTACCGTCACCCAATGCTGCTGACAACAGTGCTTCAATGTCCCGACAGCCATTAGCTCATCCGCTCTGGAAAGGTGGAAGTAATAATATAATATTTATTTTTGTTTGTCTTTTTTCATCAGATTTCATCAGCAATTTAACATTGCCATAAATGAACGTAGTGTTCTGGATAGACAATGTAGTAGTATTTACTCTCCCAGCTGGTGTGCAATATGTATTTATAGTGTGTAAGTTATCATTTCAGTTTCCTGATCCTCTCACATGTTAATTTAAACACACTATATAGCCATCCATAAATCAGTTAAGTAACACTAATCAAATAAATGAAGCAGCGTTCTTAAAGTCAGCATCAAACTGGATTTAATTTAATTTATTTAGTTATTTTTAGCTATTGTTTCCAAAATTGCACTGTATTACCAACGTGTTCTCATCTGATTACATCATAACTGATGCTTTCAGACAGTGGGACAGAACGTAATTATTTTACACTGAAGGTACCCTTCAGCGTCCATATGAAATGCCACTGTTTGTTACATCACAGCAACACAAAGGAGGCAAATCCTAAAGTCAGTGACTTAGGCTTAGGCACTAACATTTCTGATGGTTATGGTGAGGGTAGCGGTCTACAGGGGCCTGTCAACACCTTTAACATGAACATAGCTTCCTAGCTAGCACTTCAGGTCTGTGCGAGACGCTCTCAAATTGTCACTTTTTCTGAAAGCGTCGGTCTGGCTCAAAAAAATACTTAAAAGTTAATATCAATTGTGTCTTTCCTTTCAATTAAATTCAATTCAAATCAGCTTACTGGCATGAATGTATATCAACAATATTGCCAAAGCTACATAAAAATTACGTAGGAACAATTAATTTCATACCTTTCATTAAATAAGTAAATAAAACAGGAGAAATTGTGTTTGTGTGTGTTAATAAAAAATACAATAATAATAATAATAATAATAATAATAATAATAAAATATAAAAAATATAAAAATCCATAAAAATAAATATTAAAAATAAAAGTAAATAAATAAAACAGTAAGTGTGTGTGTGTGTGTTAAAAAATAAAAATATATCAAAAAATTAAATAAAACTAACTAAATGGAACAGTAACATGTGTGTTATTATAATACATAAAATATTAAAATAAAGTAAATAGATAAAACCATAAACGTGTGTGTGTGTGTCTGTGTCTGTGTGTCTTTGTGTGTGTGTGTGTACTTTCACTTTTGTTATATTTGTGTGTGTTCACCTCACTAACTATACATAATAGGTATATACATAGGTATATTATTTTATTTGCACAGCATGTAAAGTCAAAGGCTTTATAGTGGTAAGTGATGTCGTTTTTATTTTATTTTGTGTGGCTGTTAAAGCCCTAAATCTGGATTTTGTGACTACAAAGAACATTTCCAAAAATAATTGCGTTTCAGTTACAGATAGAAAGTATCAATTATGTTTTGTCACTGGATTATGGATTATAAAATTTTAAACTTCACTTTACTCTGATGAACAAGCCTTGAACAATGGAATGTCCTTATAGTCCACCAAAGTAAAATTCTCTCCACAGGGGTCACATGCAGGGAGGAAGCCATATTCAGTTGCCAGTTGTTGTTGTGCTTGTAGTAATTTAGAGAGGGATATCAGAGAGGGTTTATTTTTGCCATATAAATGCACATCTCAAAAGAAATGAGACTACCATTTGTATGTTTTTAGGCTGTGACTAAAACAAACATTTACATCACATAAAAATACAAAAGCACTGCCATCACACTTTGGTTGATTTTAAACCTGGAGGAGTAATCCGTACTAGGATATCATCTGTGAATGAAGTGAAGGCAAACACTCAGGACTTCATTGAGCAGTTAGTTGTAGCTGCTTTGCTGAAGTCAGAGCATTTGGACCATGTTCCAAGCACAGCTGTTGGTGTGTTTTTAGGAGAACTCCATTATTTGACTTTTTCTGCACCTGTTCCATTATCTTGTGACATTGTGAGTGAGATCCATCAGAGAAACCTCCCTGACAATGAACATATAATTAGAGAAACTGTTAATGCAATTTATTCTCGTAATCCTGTGCAAAGGTTCGGTGTTTATGTCCTTCTGTTAGGTGAGTCAGTTAAAGGTATAGTACTGAGTGTAGTGGCAGACATCCTGGGAGCACACAGCATTGCAAGATTTATGCAGAGTTTTTGATGGAATACTATTGCAGATTTTGCACAGGAAAGAGTACTGATATTCAGCTACATTCTTTTGCATCTGGTGCTTTCAGTCTGAGAACAAAGGAGCTTCATCAGGCCCATGTCAAACAAGATACAGGTACAGGTTGTTGTGGAATGAAAAGGGAATGCATCTTTACAAAAAAGGAAGGACATTACAGAACTTATTGTTGTCCCTGTGCAAAGTGATAACTCGCTGGCTTTTTTAGAAAGTAAAATCACGGGCAGAGATACAAAGAATTGTTCCCTGATGTCAAGCTGCTACAATAACACCATAATTTGGAGCACTACCTCAAGATGATTGTTTGGTCCAATTGTTGGGCAGTGGACAATGTGTTTTGAGGCTAAGCATAGCTTTTTAAGCAGGTTATCAGACACACAAGCTGCTTCAAGAATGTGCCCCTCTCATTAGCCTCAAAACATGATACACGATGCATAATGCATGATGCATGATGGCTGCTTACCTTCTGAGCTCTCTGTGTCTGAGCAAGTCTGACCTAGAGGTTTCAGCTGTGTCCACTCCAGGCAACCCGCATGGTGACTTTGAAAAGGCATATTGAAATCAAAGGGGGTGTTAGGACAATTTGCTGTGTCTACTTTATTAAATATGGATTGCAGCACAAACTTCCTATCTTTCACATATTATACTATGTGATATTTACTTAACAAATATCACATATTTGTTAAGTAATAAGTTATATATAGAGTTTGTTATGTAACTATTCTAACCTACCCTTTTTTGTAATTCTATTTGGTTCTGGTTGTCTGCAGTTCCTTCTGTGTTTAAAGTTCCTAAATGTCTGAAATTTAATTATATAACCTCCGCCATGCTTCACAGATGAGCTTGTATGCTTCAGATAATAAGCAGTTCCTTTCTTTGGCCTTTCCATCACTTTGCTAGAGATTCATCTTGGTCTCATCAATCCATAAGATTGTGTTCCAGAACTTTTGAGGCTCATCTCTGTTTTTCTTTACAAATTTCAATCTGACCTTCTGATTCTTCCTGCTGATGAGTAGTTTGCATCTTGTGCTGTGGCCTCTATATTTCTGTTCTTCCAACAGTGGATTGTGATACCTTCACCCTGCACTGTGGAGGTCATTGGTGATGTCACTATCTAATGTTTTGGGGATTTTCTTCACAGGGGCGGCTGTAGCTCAATTTCAATTTCAATTTCAATTTTATTTATATAGCGCCAAATCACAACAACAGTTATCTCACAGCGCTTTTCATGAAGAGCAGGTCTAGACCATACTCTGAAGTTATTTACAGAAGCCCAACAATTCCCACCAAGAGCAAGCACTAGGCGACACAGGCAAGGAAAAACTTCCTTTAAGAGGCAGAAACCTCGAGCAGAACCATGGCTCAGGGTGGGCGGCCATCTGCCTCGACCGGTTGGGGGTGAAGGGGAGAGAGAGAGCAAGAGAAAGAGAGAGAGAGAGCAAGAGAGAGAGAGAGAGAGCAAGAGAGAGAGAGCAGAGGGAGGCAGCCTACACAGTATACACATAGAGGTACAGACAGTAAAGGTGATGGTGCTATAGACTGAATGAAAAATGGTACAGATATTTATAGTAATGTTAATGATAATAATAATAACAGTAATAATAGCAATAGGACTAGTAATAGCAGTTGCAACTGTAGTAGAGGACGTCGAGCAGGAACACGGGGGCAGCAGGAGACTCCCAACCACAGATCCAGACTCCACAGCTCCAGAGCTAGCAACACCCGCAGGAAGCGACAGCAGGGGGAAGCACACGACCACGGGAGCACTCACACTCACACTAGTCAAACGAACCGCGCTTTGGTGGTCAAACGCACTCGGGCACGGTTCAAACTGGCTAGTGTGAGTACACCCTAAGGGATGGTTCAGGACTCACCTGAGCCAGCCCTAACTATAAGCTTTATCAAAAAGGAAAGTCTTAACTGCTTTTTGATACACAGTGTCACAGTGTCAGGAGGTAGAGCGTTAATCCGAAGGTCGGCGGTTCAATCCCCGGCTCCCCCAGGCTGCGTGTCGAAGTGTCCTTGGGCAAGACAATGAACCCCGAATTGAATGTTAGTTTCTGTTTGAGCTGATATGGCTCAGGGAGTGAATGTGTGTGTGTGAATGGTGAATGCAGAAGTAGTGTAAAAGCGCTTTGAGTGGTCGAAGAGACTAGAAAGGCGCTATACAAGTACAGCTCCAACCATATTTCTGTCATCAACTACTGTTGGCCGACCTGTTGGACGTCTGTTGCTCACTACACCAGTAGTTTCTTTCTTTTTCAGGAATTGTTGTGTGAAATTGTTGTGCTTGCTCTGCCCCATGTTTGTCCAATGGCTCTGCTCGATTTTCCTTCTTTTCTCAGCTTGCTTGTCTCCCACAGACAGCTCTCTGCTCTTCATCTTGGTTTATCCTCTTTAACAGGAAATGCAGTCTTTATAAATCTGAACCAAGTATGAAAACTTAGACTAGTCATGCAGCTATTTAATGTTTGGACAATCAACCTAAAAGGCAACAGCTGGGCAACAAGAAACATCTGGCTGTCACATGTTCCAATAGTTTTGCTCACTTGAAAAATGGGTTGGTTCAAACAAAGGGTGATATGTCCTGAGTTGTTTAACACATCTAGATGTGGATACCAGGACATGAGAGCTGAAATTCTGAACTCTTGTCTCATCTTTTGATCTTAAATCCAAATGCCTTCAGTGAGAAACAAAAACAAAAGAATTTGCCTTACTGTTCCAATACTTTGGGAGGGGACTGTACAGAATTTAGTACTGCAGTGTTGTATGCCTAAATGCAAAAGGACCTTTCGGAAATGTGCAGGTCAGAAGTCACATTTATAGCCTGTAGAAATCATAAGGATGTGAGAAGTTGAAATGAAAGTCATTTTGAAACTTATCCTCTCTCTCTCTCTCTCTCTCTCTCTCTCTCTCACACTCACACACACTCACACTTACACATACACACACACACACAGAGCCAACGGGTTCTTCATTTACAAATGACCTTTTGTGTTCTGTGCATGTAGCCAGCTTCTGACAATTTGGGAAGTGTGACAACCACTAAATATTATTATAATCTTTTTCTTTGTCAAACTGTATTTTTTATTAACGGTACAATACCGTAAAAATGAGTCACAGTAAAAGAATGTTACTTACAGTAAATAATATAGTAAATAATATCAACCGTGCTGCCAGTTCTTTACTGTTTTTACCAATTCTTAACAGTGTCTGTTTTCATTAAAAGGCAATGTACTGTAAAGTAGCTTTAAAAAGTCCACTCTTGATCAAGGGGGTTTAGCCAACTATAGACCAGTATCTAACTGTGACTTTCTACATAGCAATAGTTTATTTGAGGATTTTTAGTCAGGATTTCGAGCTCATCACAGCACAGAGACAGCACTGGTGAAAATTAGGGCTGAATGATTTTGGAAAATAATCTAATTGCGATTTTTTAAAATCAATATTGTGATTAATATGCAATTCATTTTTACCTTCTGTATTATTCAAAATGGACAGGCAGTAAATCAGTGTATAGTACAACCAACACAATATTAGATAGATTAAACATACTCTCTTCTTTCTTGTGGGTCAGGCCTGTGTTATGATGAAATTAGGTGATGCATGAATTATTACGAGCAATGGTGGAGACGAAATATCAGATTTTAATAATATGACAAAGATAATTTGAGTCAAGTCATGGCATTAAATAATATAATATTATCAGGTCAGCCTACCTACAGACCACAAGAAAAAATGTAGTTCACCAGTGTGTTAGACAGTAATAAGTAAGTCTTTATCTCAGTTCAAATCTCCTAGTCCATCTTTCTGTATCCCAGTAAGCAAACAAAAAACACTCAGTTTGAGGTTCAATTCAAAAGTTGGCCAACGAAAATAAAACCAAGCGACGCCTCTCGTGTTTAATAGACAAGCTTAGTAATTCTCTGGCAACACAGAGTTCCCCCACAGCCTCTGATGCTGGTGAGCAGCGCACTGGCTTTAACGCGGGACAGACCTCTGTTTTGTGTTTAGTTAGACATTAGATATATCTATATCTAGGATATTAGATATATCCTTATGATAAATTTAGATATTTCCTGAGCTCACTGGTGGCTGTGCGTGTGATGCAGGCTCCGATCGCCACAATACGCTTACCTTACAACATGTTTCTTTCTGTTGTGTATTTTTCCTGTCCGTCAAAGTCGCGGATGGCCCGACGATTTCACCCACCACCACTGCCACCAGCACGTTACCTGCGATGGTCAATGCTACTTTCATTCCGTGTGACACTGAAGTTTCTGTAGTGTCGGCTTCTGTCAAGCTTAAGGCCGTTGTACAACAAGTCAAGGTACAGCATAACATGCGAAATTGATGCTTTGTCTGCAGACTGCTTTACTCTTGGGTGTCATGTGACCGGAGTGTAATCGCAATCGATTAGAAAATCTCAGTTTTATTACATCGCAATAATATTGCAAATGCAATTAATCGTTCAGCCCTAGTGAAAATTACTAATGACCTCCTAATTGGAGTAATCTTTGATCAGGACATGTTGTTTAAATCTCACATTAAGCAAATGTGAGACTTAAACAAGGACTGCCTTACCTACGTAATATTGCAAAAATCAGGAACATCCTGCCTAAAAATGATGCAGAAAAACTAGTCCATTCATTTGTTACTTCTAGACTGGATTACTGCAATTCCTTATTATCAGGCTCTTCGAAAAAGTCCATTAAGACTCAGCTGATCCAGAATGCTGCAGCACGTGTTCTGACAGGAACCAGTAAAAGAGATCATATCTCTCCTGTCTTAGCTTCTCTGCATTGGCTTCCTGTAAAATCCAGAATAGAATTTAAAATCCTTCTTCTCACATACAAAGGTCTTAATGGTCAGGCTGTTGTGAAACTGGACAGAACGGACCCAATCTTAATGCTCAGGAGAAAAGGAGGTTTATTGAGGTTTTACAAAGGGGGCTAGGGAAGAAGGGATGTAGGAGGGTTGGAGGCCAGGGAGACGCGGGCACAGGGAACCAGGGAGACAGGGAACCAGGGAGACAGGGAACAAGGGTGAGTATCGGAGGGCCGAGGAACACTGAGGTCCGAGGGAGAGAGAAGGCACGGGAGAACAGATCAAGGGGTTGGTGGAGGAGTGTGGTGGCAGGCTGACTGGGGAGGCACGAGGGGGAGCCGGGAGGACGAGCCCAGCTGACACAGCAGGGGACGGAGGTGAGTGGACCTGGAGAGAGATACAGACAGACAAGGTTAGAGATCCAGGGAAAAAGTGATCATGCAGGTTTTATGAAGGCTTGGGTGATCAGTGGCACCAGGTAAGGAGCAACAACGACCAAGCAGGGATTGACTGGAGAACTGGGGTAGAAGTACTGGCAGAGATGAGGCTGATTGCTGGCAGGTGAGGCAGGCAGAGGTGGTGGCTGATGAGGAGCAGGTGCGGGTCGTTGGCTGGGCTCAGGAGCGGGGGGAGATGGAGAGAGAGAGAGAACACAGGGGAGGAAACACAGGGAGGCAGGCAGAGTACAGGGGAAAAACAGAAATATTGACAAAAAAGGGAGAAAAACCGAGGCACTCACCGTCAACCGGGCTGCCACCATAACACAGGCACCATCTTATCTTAAGGAGCTCATAGTACCTTACTACCCCACAAGGATAGTAAGATACTATGCAGGGTTACTCGTGGTTCCTATAGAGTCTCCAAAAGTAGAATGGGAGCCAGAGCGTTCAGCTATCAGGCTCCTCTCCTGTGGAACCAGGTTCCAGTTTGGGTTCGGGAGGCAGACACCGTCTCTACATTTAAGAGTAGGCTTAAGACTTTCCTTTTTGATAAAACTTCCGCCATCCAAAGACATGCAGGCTAAGTTAATTGGTGTCTCCCAAATTGCCCTTAGGTGTGAATGTGAGTGGTTGTCTGTCTATGTGTGGCCCTGCGATGGACTGGCGACCTGTCCAGGGTGTACCCTGCCAGACACAATGGTCTGGAATGAAACCACGTGATAATGTTAAAGCACAGTTGTTGTTTATGTTTTTTTTGTATTTATTCTTGTCTTAAAATTAATGTGAGAAATTTCATTTTCTACGCATGTTAATTATTTAAGAGGTTAAAGGACATATGACCTACATATATTAATGATTATGATAATAAAAATGGGACTTGTAATTGTAGCAGAGGGTGTCAAACAGGAACACGGGGGCAGCAGGTGACTCGCAACCACAAATCTAGACTCCACAGCTCCAGAGCCAGAAAAACCTGCAGGAAGGAAGTGGAGGAGCGAGGAGAGGGACGAGAAAGCACATGTGAGAGTTAAAGAACATGTCCTGATCAAAGATAACTCCAAGATTCCTCACAGTGGTGCTGGAGGCCTTTATATAATGCGTTTGAGAGGTGCTTTGGGCCAAGTACAATGACTTCAGTGTGTGTAGCGCTGGATTTGTTTGGACCCAAGCATCACTGTGTCCTGTAGCTCAGTGTGTTTTTCAGTGTTTTTGAGGATGTGTTAGACGCAGATAGGTTATAGAAGTAAAGGCTGGACTACAATCCAGCTGCCCAAAAGGGCAAAGGCAGGAAATGAAATTAACTGTGTACAGAAGTGAAAATACTTAGGTATGTATTTCACCAGTGTCATCAGTCACATGAAGTAACATTGTTGTATGCTTGCTGTCAGAGGCTACATTCACCTGAAACAACACATCCTTTCTCTTCCAGACGTCACGTGTTTTCTAAGTAATTGCTTATTGACAGTCGAAGCAAATCAAAGCTTTTATCAGAGGAAGCAAACAATAAACTGACATAAGACATGGTGTGTACTGTAGTTTTCTGTAATATCGTATTCACTTATTTGGCAATAACTGGCTATGTGTCTGTAAAATAAATCAAGACATCCAAATAACACCAAAAGAAATAGTTGACAAACATGATTTTCACTCAGCAGAATTATGTCACTTCATTGTTTCTGTGAAACCACTTCCTGTCATACTGAAGGACTCAGTCAGGGAGTGAAGATGTACTGTACATATTAGCATGAAGTAGTACAAAAAGTCCCATTCACAGCATATCAGTTCTCGTTTTTGATAGTTACACATATCACATTCAGGGCTTGATTTGTGCCGGATTCTGCCAGAAAGGATCTACCTCTCAGATTGGAACCGGCACCTATTTGATTGAATCCGGCACCTCCTTTGTCACTATCAAAATCTATAAATATATTTTGTTTAAGTTAGTACTGAAGGGAGCGGAGGAGCTTGATGGACAGACAGAACACATCACTTATTTCGGTTTCTTAACCTGTTTGCTCTTCGTGGTTCTAAATAGTACTTTCTCTCCCACTGACCCAGCTCAATAGCACCCTCTCCAGATCTGGACCTCCTGATTTACAAACTAAGCACTGCGCATAGGCTATCAGAATTATCTAATATGTACTGGTAAGTATTGGTAGGGACATGTCCCAACAAGCTGCATGCAAAACCTAGGCCCTTGTGTGAGAATGAAGAGTCTAGGACTGACCCCGAATAGTCGAAGATTTGATGCTTCAATGGGCGGAGCCTCATTCAACTGTCAATCATCATGCCATTTTGGCAATTTGGGGGTGCTCAATGTCTGATTACATACATAGAACTACCAGTTTTCTCCCAATAAGTTAATATACAACCTAATAAAATATACATTTCAACATATAATGCTTTAAATAAAAAATGAGAAAAGAAAAAAAGCTTTTAATAAATGTTTTTAAAGTGCGTGAATAAATCCAGAATTGTAGCCCTCAAGGAAGGAGTGTGCATGTGTAGGCTTACCCTGTATGTGAGTGTGTGAGTGTGTGAGTGTAGTGGCAGAAGAGGAACTTGATGTAGAGACGGAGCCTTAACTTCACCGTGCAGAGTTTTCTGCACCTCACGGGACATTAGGATCATTTATCACCACTGATGAACCACACTAAGAATCTTCCATCGTTTTTAAATAGTACATGAAATAGACCTGTGAGGAACCACATGCAGCTGTCAGCCACATGGCAGGCAAGCAAAACTCTGCACAAGACTGCACCACACAAACACATTACATGATTAGACTATCAGTCGACTATAGGCAACACTTTTTCCGACAATTATGGTTCGACTATATAAATCCTTAGTCGGGTAAAGCCCTAGAAGAGTCTGAGCATTATGGAGAAATAAGAACAAACTCTGAGAATTTGATCTGAACTGAGCCACACTTTGTTTGCATATACATAAACCTATTTGCAACACCAATGTATTTCTACCAAAAATTGGGTCTTCTTTCCGACTTCTTTGCCCACACAAACTCTGACTCTAGTGGTGAGAAGGGTTATGCCTGAAAAAGCAGTCACCCTTGTTCTGGTTTCCAGTCTTCCATGTACCAGACCCTTGCTGGTCAGAACAAAGCCCTCCTTAAAGCAGGTGAGAGTCTGGCCGGAGGGAGCCTTGTCAGCTCTGCAGGACTGCTTTGACTGCACTGACTGGTCTGTCTTCAGAGATGCTGCCACCAAGGGACGTACCACAGACATCGAGGACTATACTGATATCGCATCAGGATACATGCTCAAGTGTATAGATGATGTCTGTGTCACAAAAAACATCACAGAAACCACCAGAAACCATAGATGACAACAGAGGTCCCAACCCTGCTCAAAGCCCAGAACTCTGCCTTCAAATCTGGGGATGTCACTGCTCTGCAAGAGCCAATCTGAACAAAAAAATCAGAACAGTGTGCACATGGACAAAAAACCCACGGTCACATTAACGGCCACAGAGACACCAGGAAACTGTGGCAGGGAATCCTGGCTGTCACAGACTATAGGACTGCTCCACAGTCCTGCGACGACAGCATGGACTTCCTCAACAACTATTTTGGTAGGTTTAAAGCACAGAACACCACACCAGCGAGGAAAACCACTCCACAGGAAGTGGGGTATAACTTTAATTGAAGTTAAAAAGGCTACGGCTGTGCAGCGCACAGAAGCTGTTGGTTACTATCCATAGATCACCTGCTGTAAACTCACAGAGCACTGTGTCTCATTCTGTTCACATGAGAGAACCTGCTGAAGCCTCTCTGCTGCTTGTTTGGGACGGTTATTTGCAGACTGATCAACATCCCACCTCTCCTGTGACCCATGGATTGACTGTAGGCCTATGTGTATTCAGAGCCAGCGAGCAACAGACTTTCAAAATATTAACGTGCGCTAAAAAAATTGTTGGCGTAAATGAATTAATGCGTTAATGCGATAACACGTTAAGGTGCCCAGCCCTAATATTTATATTTATCACTCTACATGCTCCGCATTATTTTTTATTTTATTTTATTTTATTTTAAATAGCTAATAATTTTTAATTGTTTCTGTGAAATATTTTTAACCTGTGAACTTTGCACGTTATTTCGTACTACAGTGTACTGTGGAATGACAATAAGGAAATCTTGAATCTTTTCCACTCATGCCTAAAATTTTAGATGGTACTGTATGTAAAGTATGTAAATATTTTATTGATTTTATATGTAACCATCTTCTAATATACATTTAATTATCTCTTAATTTTTGTGTGTATTTTTTTGTGTATTTGCTGTACAACCCTAACCGTATATATAATAGTAAATTATCTTGATACAGTGTTCAATAAAATGCATAGACGAGATCAAAAACTTCTTTACATACAGTATGAATGTGTACTGTCATGTACTTTACACATAAAATGTGAGTGTGTGTGTGTGTGTGTGTGTGTGTGTGTGTGAGAGAGAGAGAGAGAGAGAGTATTAATTGAGGTGGGTGTGACTGCAGGGGGGGTTGTAAAGTGTGCACACATACTGTACACACACACGCCTCCAGACATTGGTCACTGGATTTTCAGCACGTAGCAGTGATGATTCAGGATGACATCATTTACTTCTCTTGGTTTGTAAAAAGTCAGTGTGAACACAAAGTGGGCCTGAACAAAACGACAACAAACTTTTTTCCCATGGTCCAGACCAAATGAGTCAAACTACAGGTGTCAAACAGAGCTAGTTTGTGTGCATTAAGTTGTCTCATACATTATTTTGCACTCTATTAATGCTTATTAGTTATTTCTCCATGAAATTTGTGTGACACCAGAGATCAATATAAACATAGGAAGCAGTATTGCATTATCTGATGCTGAATGATGAAAAGCAAACAGATTCAGGATGAAAAGGAGGCATCTGGTACAGGAAGATAACAGAGGAATCTCTGTGGGACCACTATGTCACACACTGAATGGACTTCAGAAATTGTCAATAGACTGCAGAAAATCCCAGTAGTCACATGTTAA
Source organism: Lepomis macrochirus (assembly GCA_024633595.2). NCBI lineage: Eukaryota > Metazoa > Chordata > Actinopteri > Centrarchiformes > Centrarchidae > Lepomis > Lepomis macrochirus. The sequence goes on along the minus strand of JALXJV020000016.1, from coordinate 33,335,114 downwards.
TATGCCTGTGTATCCATGGTTACCAAATGAAATACATATATATATAAATACCTTATACAGATCCTGTCTGCTTGGATGTGGACCTTGTCAGGCAGTTACGGTCTGGTTGTTTAATCAGTACCAGAGATTTACTAACAACTTTTTCACCTGCTCAAACCCACCAGACCAAACAGCAGCAGTTCTGATCCGAGGCTTGATCCATAGTGGTGAGTCTTATTTGTGTTTGTTTCATCAACATTGTTCTTGCTGTGGATGAACAGTAGTTATTTCCTGTTCTGCAGCATCATCATCAGCAGTAGTGTCCTCATTCGTCACTGAGTCTGCAGCACCATCCTCAGCTGGATTCCCAGAAACAAACAAGTAAGAGTTTACTGTGGGACCTGGTAGGGTACAAGGCATTAGATCTTATTTTTATCCATGCTAATAGATCCAGGCTTTGCCAGCAGTGTACTTTTCCTTGGTTGTGTGTAACTGATGCATTTTAGCACTCCACTCTGTCCACTACCACTTTTAAAACATGGATTTTGTAACTTCTGTTTATTTATTCTAAGCCACTATTATATTTTAGGCGAAACACTTCTTGTACATGTTGTTGAAATATGATTGTGGTTTTGATAGTGACCCACAGCACAGAAGTTATTAGGGCCCAAGCATGAAACGTGCGAGGACTCTACTGAAACTGAGTGGATTCATTTTTCTTTCTTTCTTTCTGCAAATGAGGTGCATATCTGGCAGCCTAAACATGTTCAAAAACATACAAAACTTTGCACAAAATTCAAATCCACAGAGATTTTCATGTTAAAATATTTGTGAAACAGGAAGTTGTTGTAACCTCACTGTTCATGCTCAGATCTGCACCAAATTTTATGTCTGAACCCATCTACTGTACATTCCAATTCTGACGCACATCATAAGGTGACCTACTGGCTACATGGAATTTACATGAAATTTTCACCATGTGGTCCACATTTCATGTACTGGTACACAGTACAGAGTACCAGTGCATATTGTTACTGTGTACCAGCGCTTGAAGTGGAAAAAATAGGTGCCAGTACTCTACTTGGTCAGGTCATGAAAAGTGACATTGAAGAGCTACATTCAGCACATGGCTGCTTGAAAAACACCTGAGTTTCTCTTCTCCCTCCTCTCTCTCCCCCGACAGAGATTAGTAGGCAGGCGAGAACGGGAACAGGTGAGCGAGCCGCCCAGATTACCGGCAGCATGGGAGAAGTCCCAGTACGCAAGAAAATGTACCGCCAAAAAGTAAAATGTTGAGGTGCCTGTACAGAGTATCGGAGCGTACCGGTCCACTTCAAGCACTGAGCAGCGTGTGTTCTGTAGCGCCACATAGGGGACACAGGAAGTGATGTTTAACTTCTTTGTAAGCTGTCTGAAGCGCTTGATCATTTTGAGCTGCATCAACGACCACCTGCAACTGCACCGTGCACCGCAACAAGCCCTGACACGTGTCATGGTGCGAGGGCCCGTCTTTGGTTGTCTCTCCTTCAACTGGTGACAACTGGTGGTGAACACAGTCCAACCTTTCCTGTACCTGTTATATTTGAGCTTGTTTTTTAGCTAAGAACAGTGGTTGTTAATTCTTTAGCAATAGCAATAGCAATAGAGAATATATTATATGTTTACTCACATTTTCTGCAACATTTCCAACAAATGACTACAAGTACAAGTACAAGTACAAGTACAAGTGCAAGTGCAACTAATACATAATGGTTCCTCCACTGATCCTCACCTGTAAATTAGAAGACATAAGTAATACATTATTTAACATTCTAAGAATACTCTTGTGAAGTACAAAACAGAAGAATGCTGATTTTTTTCCAGCTGCCCATCTCTTTAGTCACTGATTAAAAAAATAAATCAATAATCTGACACTAGTTTTAATTTATTTAAAGTAGGTTTAGTTATAGTTTACAGATAGTGATTTGTGTCTACTAAATTAAAAGAGCCACTTTAAAGTTCTGAATAACAGTATAATGTGATGTCAGCAGTACGAGTAGTGTCTAAAAGCACCTTTACAGATGCTTTGAAGCCTCGTCAGTTTATCAGTGAATGACCTGCTGCACTCACCAGGAGCATCAAGCTCTGTGGTTTTCTTCAGACTCTCGTTGGAGTGAGGGTTGTAGATGAGGCAGGTTACAGACTGCAACTCCTTCACGCTGACACTGGTTATGACAGAGAAGGTTTTCTCTGTTGGATCCCGTTGCAGGGACGTCTCAGCACCCTGCAGGTCCAGCTGTGCACCGCTGGATTTGTTTAGACCTGACCATGACACTTGAGGTTCAGGGTATCCTCCACGTGCCGTGCAGGTTGCTACTGTGTTGTTAACTGTCAGGGCTAGATCTTGATAGGGAGCTAAAGTGTGAGAGAAAGAACAACTTTTACACACTAGAGACATTTACACTTCCTGTGAAAAGATTCTTATTTTAGTTTGAGAAAAAGAAGCTACTTTACTGACCTGAAACCTGCAAAGTAGATTTGCACAATAGCTGTATCTGCTTATCATAACTAACATATGCCCAGAAGGTTTTCTGGTCATCTCCAACAGCAACATTGTCAAGTCTAAAGGAAATATTTCCAGAAGTAAACTCAGTACTGAGGAGGTGACACCTGTTCCTGTATTCATCAGCTATTGGCGATGTTTTCCCAATGGCGTCCCAGTGGAACAAAATGTTGTCAGACCGATCCTCCTGCCAGTAAAACCACCTGAGATTCAGTGGATGAACGGCTAGGTAACAGTGAATCAGGACAGAGCCTCCAACAGGGGCATTGATATGCACAGTTGTCTGACTCATGATGGGTGCTAGAAAAGAAAACATAAAAGCATATCAGCAGAAAGAGAAATGCTGACTCATCAAAACACTGATCAAAACCTACTCTCATCGATACTGTGATGGGCCTGGCCGATATTACGAATATATAGTGTTTCCACTGGTCGGCCCTGAGTTCCATTACTTTAGTTAGTAGAGTGAAAAGTGTTTATGTAATGTTAAATATTCCACATATCGCCCAGACCAGAGTTAGTGATTGTTGGAATAAAGACCAACAAACATGGTTCAGAATTTGATCAGAGGTGACCAAGAGGTTTAAAAGGCTTAGAGAAAAAAGACTGGACTCTGTCTGTCTGTCAGTCTGTAAACAAATTAAGATATAATAATAATAATAATAATAATGCATTACATTTATATAGCGCTTTATCATAGACACTCAAAGCGCTTTACAGGGAAGTGGGGGGACTCGCCTCAACCACCACCAATGTGTAGCACCCACCTGGGTGATGCACGGCAGCCATTTAGCGCCAGAACGCTCACCACACATCAGCTTGAGGTGGAGAGGGAGGGAAACATTGAGCCAATTACTGCGGGGGATGATTAGATGGCCAGATTGTGAAAGCCAGGTTGGGTATTTTGCCATGGCACCTGGGAACCCCCTACTCTTTGCGACAAGTGCCGTGGGATCTTTAATGACCACAATGAGTCAGGACCTCGGTTTTTACGTCTCATCTGAAGGACGGCAGGAAGATCACATCAAGACACTATACTGACTGTTATCACATGGCACCTTGTTTTGAAACACCTACAGAAGCAAATTCATTTCTGTCACTTCCATGTTGATACGACTGCAACAGGAAAAAGCATTATATCTGCATGTACACTGTGTGGGCAAGGAATCAGTGAAGTACCAATCTCTTACCACATAGAAGGAAAATCACAAGGCTTGTACCAGACATGTCTGTGCTGCAAAAAAAAGATAAAAGATCCTGTAGTGAGCCACTGCGTACACACACCATTAACTGATTAACCTTTCACTTCCTCACAAACCCTTCAGCGTGATGATATTTAACTTTGGCTGTTTCCTTCACAGTTGATTTTAATTTTAATCCAAATAATTCATCTTAGTTAGTGCAACTGTTCAGAAACTAGATGACACTTACTAGATTAAATCGTGTCATTCCCAAGCACAGCCAGTGGAAGCCTCGCAGGTTTATCTGTGCATGCTGTAGACAAAACAGAGGCAGTGAGTGCAGAACTAGTGCCAACATGCTGGAGCCCCTCCTATACAATCTGCGATGGCTACACACTTACTACAGGTCGTGCAAAGCAGGACGCAGAACTGGAGTATTAAATAACACAATGAAAGTACTTATTAATAAAGAGCTCTATCTCTACAGGGACCATCTCCATAATGTTGATGGACACAATTGCTCACAAAGGTTACGTCACAGCCCTTCTACACTGCTGCCAGCTGAGGCAATCTGCTGGACCAATTCTAAAATGTTACCTGTGCCTATTTGTCATTAGCTTTGTCATTAACCTATTAATAACAGCATTTCTGTCACAGTGAAACAAATGTTACAGCATCTTTATCTTCTGGAATGTGATGCATTTCTGACTACAGAATTCAGAATTTGTGAAAGGATTTAAATCAAATTCACATATGGATCTCCGAAAGGTGGTTCAGCTGGAATGAAAGCCAAAGTCACAACATCACGTCAGCAATATAAGTAATTTCAAGCTAAAATAACAATTGCTTGCTTCCATCATAATTACTACAGTCAATAGAAAACTGGGACATAACTTACTAAAATATAAGGAAATATAGTTAGTCATGTATGTTCACACATTTAACCAGTGGACGGTTAAGGCAACTTAGATCCAGTGCTCCCACTACAATCCTCCTCCTTTAAAACAGTTTGCTCATCTGTCTGTCTGTCAGACACAGAACAGAATAAGATAGAAACAAACAATAGTCTAAATGGATTTTAACTCAGCTGATTCTGTGCTTGTACTGATGATCCAGCATCTCCTCCACTGGAGGTTCCACAGCACCTGGAAATTATAACTAACAATACTATAATCACATTATCAGCCCCATAATGCCCTATCAAACTGGCTCCCCAGAGTTCCTTTCAGACGTTTTCAAATATAAAATACTATCTATATTCTGACTTGACTTGATGTTTATTATTTACTTACAGGTCCATGTTGCCAGTATGTCTGGCTAATCAAGACTTTAAATTCAATCTTTAAACAATAGTCAATGCCAGTCCATTGCTTTCCAACTTGCATTTGTCCAGGGTTGAAACCTTGACTGAGAGCCAGATAATCACTGTCTTGTTTTACATTAAGTGTGTCTGTGAGGAGTGCCATCAGGCTCATAATGTCCGGACTGCTCCACAGAGGCTGCTGCTGGACTTTCATTTCGTGCAAATGATCGCATGTTTACGCAGTTTATAAACCCCGCTGGAGTTTATCAGACCTAATAAATGAATAGGCTAGACGTATTTCACTCTCACCTTGTCACAACGCACAAAGTCACGAGACAACAGAGACGCAGACAGGACGTTAGCAGGACGCAGACTAGAGAGCGACGCACTGCAAACTTTCTGAGCGTTATGTGCTGACATCAACCTTGGAGAGAACACCACTCCTCCTGTGTTTAACCATCTGTTTTCTTGTCCAGATGGAGAGTTCCCTACACAACCACTCAGCAGCTTGTGAAATGAGCCGGTCCTGCGTTCCGGAGGAACAGGTGTTGTGCCTAAAGCCCAGTTTCCTTGCAAACTGCGCGCACGGCAATCAGTTTTCTGCGGATGATTCCTTTTTGGCTCAAGGTGTCATCACCCACACGCGCGGAATCCAACATAAGTGCAAAGACTAAGACGGATTTCCAACCACTTAGAGCTTCTTCTCATGTTCATTTCACCGGCTGAAGAGGAAGAGACCCTGTCAGCAGAGTCAAGCGAGAAAATCAGCCTAAACTCAAACTAGGATCCTGAAAAGGGATGGGAACATGTCCCCGCAAACCCGGCCAACGTTTCATTTTAAAACAACTAATGCCTAACACACTGCATGGAGCAGTGCCTACCTGATGAGGTGTCTTCTGCAGGGAAATGGTCTGTGTTCCTGTCGGTCAGTGAGGACGAAAGACACCGCGCTGAAGTTAAGTTTAAGTTGGTTCCCCCGCATCCGTTCACTCAGGACCCAGCGGCTCGTCCTCCTCAGTTTCACTCCTCCAACTCCTCCTCAGTGTTGACAGTCACAGGGCGGTTAGCTGATCCCAGTCCGCGTGCTCTTAACCACAGGGATTTGCTACAAGGGACAATCAAAGAAATACTGCTGAAGTCACACAAACAATGTTATTTTCAATACCTTCATGCTGACATGCCCATATTAGAGAAAAGTATTAAAATATATATATATATATATATATATATATATATATATTTTATAATTATAAAATATTTGATCCAAAGTTCATTGAAACTTGATGAACTTATTTCAATAAATGAGTTCAAGTTACATTTAAACAAATTACTCAAATCTGTCTGCACTTGCTCTTAACGTTTAATCTTGTTTTATTTTTTGTATATGTGTGTGTTATGTAATCTGTTTTATGTAGTTATGTATATTGTGCTGCTATTTTGGCCAGGGCTCACTTGTAAATGAGATATTTATCTCAATGTGATTATTTCCCTGGTTAAATAAAGGTTTAATAAAATAATAAAATTTGGTCTCATAGCTCATCTATTTAGGTCGCTAATGTGTTTAATAAACAATATTTGAAAACAATTTGTGTTAGAACTGAATTAAATGGATATTATATTATATTATATTAGTGATTCTTCTATTTTATATTAATATTTCTATTGAAAAATCATTTCAAAAGCATTTCTTTTCAATAGCTTCAATGTCATGTGACTCCAAACTAAAGCCAAATTATTGTAGCCTACTATACTGCCCAACTCTTCTTTTTGGATTTTGGTGCTTCTTCTATTTTATATTCATATTTTGATGGAAGATATAGCATTTATGTTCAAATGACTTCCCTGTCATGTGACCCAGGGACCACAAACTCAGGGACATTTTAAAGTAAGATTTTTTTCACAGCATTGAGTCCATTTATAAGAAAACTTTTATTTCCAAGGACATTTCCATTTTCTTGGCCTTTTCATAGTCACACGGAGCACGGAACCATCTTCCACAGTCATCACTGTTGAACCTGGAGCTGTTGACATAAAAAAAAAAAATTGTATTATTTACCTTTTTTTGCTACTGGGTCCCGTTTCAGAGAGCGTGATTAGTGAAAATTCAGAGTATGTTAAGCCTGAGATAAGAGAAACTCTGGTTTTCTGTTTCAGAGAGGGAGGTCAGATAAACCCTAGATCAGCAACTCCAGCAACTGAGGCTGTGAACCTGCTTTTGTTAAGCCTGCCCTGCCCTGAGGTAGAGCGGGTTGTCCAGTACTCAGATGATCGCCGGTTTGATCCCCAGCACACCCCAGTCCACATGTCAAAGTTTGTCTGAGTGAGTATTATTAAACACCAAATAACCTGTGCAGAGCAGAGCTCCGTCAATACCCCCTCTTACTAAAAATACAGAAAAGATCAATTTAATTTTACAACCACTTAAAATCAGTTAACCCCCAGACATTCCATCACAAAGCCCTAACATACCAGGAGCTGAAACCAGAGAAGAGTCCCCTCAGCCAGCTGGTCCTGAGGCTCTCTGCAGTAACAAGTCCCCAACAGCCTCAGGACAGCAACAGCCAACTCAAACAGACCAAACCAAATTATCAACAAGCAGAAAGAAAAATATATTGAATACTGGAAAGAAACAACCAAAACACAAAGTAAATCACAATGTTATCTGACCCTAAAAAGAGAATTCACACTGGCAAATTACCTGAGGACAATAAAATGTAAACTAAGAAAAATGTTGACTGAAAACAGCCTGGCCATAGGAAAGGGTCGCCACAGACAGAGCTGGCTACCACAGGAGGACAGACTCTGCTCCCAGTGTGACACAGGACAGGTAGAGACAGAAGACAGGTAGAGACAGAGCTGCACTTTCTAACCTCATGCCCTAAATATAAAACACCAAGACAAAAACACTTTGCAAACATTTCCCAAATATACCCCGAATTTGAATTCATATCAGACCCACAGAAAGTCCCCTATTTACTGGGAGAAATGCCCAAATGTCAAATAATTGCAACAATTGCTACATGTGTCCTCATGCCATGAAGTGAGGACAACCAGTGGAAACTTAGACTAATAAATAATTTTCAAATTATTATTTTTTTGATTGTTTGATATTTTATTGTTCCTTTATTTGTATTTTGTTTTTAAATTTCACATTTGATAACGATTTTGTAGTTGTTTTTTAAAATTAATTAATTAATTTTTCATTTTTGTCTATTACTAACATACATTTTAGTTTTATTTAATCATTTACATGAATACATTCATGCCAATAAAGCTAATTTGAATTTAATTGAACATTTTTCGTTTTGATTAACCTGTTGGCACCTTGCATGGCAGCCTCTGTCATCAGTGTATGAATTTGTCTGTGAATGAGTAAATGTTGACATGTAGTGTAAAGACCTGTGATAGGTCAGAAACAGTGGCCGCTGTAGTGAGGGTTCTGTCTTCAACTATCTTTCAAAGGGGATTGCAAAATAGCGGCAGTCATCTGTGTCATCTGTGATTCCTGAACTCAAATTTTTATGTAGTATAGTCAACATACTGCATAATAGAATTCCTGAAATCCAGTTATGGCTTTGGTTTGAGTATGTCACTCCAGGTTTTTCAGTGGCCCTTCTGACACATAAGAATCACAACACATTATTTATGTATTTGCATACGTAAATTGTGGATATACTTGCTGCCACTGGCTGTGCCTTAACAAGAGCAAACAATTGGAATGTTATGGGTCGCAACTGTGAATTTTTCTGCACCAATTTATTGGGGAAATGTCATTGTTTATATAAAAGGAAACACAAAATGCAGGTGACAATTCAAAATAAAATACATATATTCTGCAGTGCAGCTTCCAGGCACTCTGCATTGCTGTCAGACATGTTTCTCCTGTAGATCAACTTTTCTCATTTACACTGAACAAAATTATAAACCCTATTTCTTTTTGCCCCCATTCATCAGGAGCTGAACTCAAAGATCTATTTCTCTCAAATAATGTTCACAAATCTGTCAAAATCTGTGTTAGTGAGCACTTCCCCCTTTGCTGAGATAAAGCATCCTCCTCACAGGTGTGGCATATCAAGATGCTGATCAGACAGCATGGGTATGGGTGGCCATCCTAAGGTGTGCCTTAGGATGGCCACATTAAAAGGCCTGAGGGTGGCCACAATAAAAGGCCACATGTCGCTGTTACAGCCTCAGAAAAGAAAGGGGTTACAGCCATAACACTCGCTCCCATAAGACCAATCTTGACTTATAACCCTATTAACAGGCTTTACAAAGCATTATACACACAATGTATAAGCGAACCCCAAAAGATGTACTAAAATATAAAAACTGGATTACCTTCCCTGGGGACAGCGCGACTGCTACAGCCACAACTCTAAGACCAAAGCTATGGCAGTGTTCCACAGGGTGGCAAGAGGAGCAACCACCACAAGGAGGTTCCCACAACACCGCCATGTAATCCAGGTAGACATGGTACTTAACAAAAAACTCAACTAATTACCAGACCTAAGCCTGGACAGTGGCCTAAAACAATCAACGGTCACCTGTTCACAATGCTGACCATCTACAGGAATGGGATGCATTGGGGCTGGAGGCACAATTTGGCTTGACTTTCAGTCAATGCACCTACCAGCCTCCTTAGCAGCTGCAGCACATACCACGTCACAGAAGGAGCCGTCACGGTTTAGTGGCAGGACGGAATCAGTAGCAAGCTCCGCCACACACTCGGCTTCTCATGTTCTGGAGTGCATCTTAATCTCACCAAAAGTTTGCAACCTTTTTTTCAGCCACAGCAGACACAGACTCAGATATAGGAACTTCAGCCACTTCAGGGGAGGGACATACCTTACCTCCAGCTTTGTCGTTACCCATGACGAAGTCAACGCAATGAATGGGAAACAAGGACACACCACTAATAGGAAGAAACCCTTTCCTGAGAGTGACACAAAGGGAAAGATACACTCATACTCTCATAATGTTGCACTTTTTACCTTCTTTTACTAGGAAAGGCTGTCTTCCACAGACAATGAGAAACAATTCTCCTGAGCTTTTCCAGTGACCTTACACTGCAACATAATAAAAATGCCTAAGACTCATGGAAAACAGTAACATACTTACTCACAATACTTACAAAATATGTGCCAGCAGAGAGTTGTGCATTGCAGAAAGGTGTGCCACTATTTACCTGCAGTTCTATATAATCATTCCATCCTTATAGCTGTATCTGCCTCTAACTTTCTGAACTCCAACTCCCTGAAGAGATTAAACTGATGACCTAAATGCACTTTTACACTGGCCTCTGACCTAGAGCCAGGAGCCAAGAGACTCCACAGAGATTCCTACACACATCAAACTGAGTCAGTTTGTGAGGTAGTAGGTCTTCAAAGATTTTTTTTTTTAACAAATTTTGCAGTTTTGAATGGGGGCTGCATGTGGTTTGCTTGTGATTAATATGTTACACATGTCCCAGAATTGATTTTGGTCAATTGAGTTTTCAGTAGTTTCCCAAAATGGGTCACAGGCCCGTTTTGGGTGGCCGATTGGCAGAGTGATGTTAACAATGTCTTTAATATGTAAGAATATGTGAGAATGAGTGTTCTTTTGTGCTACACTTGTCAGTTAAGCTCAGATGCTGTGTGAGGTTTTCTCTCTTCTCCCTAACCTGATCTTTTTTTTAATGTCTGTGATCTGTTACTGTCGACCCTATGATGGCTTCACCAGATCAATTCTGAATGGAGAGGAGATGCTTCAGTGTGTAATATGTGGAGAAGTGTTCAGTAATGAGGGTTCTGAAATGAATAAACTGGACAGGTATCTTCCAAATGAAACATTCATTGTATCTGGGAAAGTCCAAACATTTGTTTTCATTGAAAAATTAGAGTCCTTTAACATATAGATAAGATAATACAATAAAATCGTGTCTGTTGATGTGACGATAGGTTTGGCTATGCGAGACTAGACCTCACTGATTTCAAAAACACTGACACTTTAACTAACACAACTTTATTCACTCATTTAAGGGGAAACTGGATCATATTTTATGGAGAAAACATTTTCCTCTGCCTCACCTTTGGAAAGACATGAAAAAATGCATTTTGTGGAATATGGGACCTTTAAAGGAGAAGTTTGAAATTTGTAATTTGCTTATTTGAACAAGAAAACAGAACAAGAACAAGAAAATTGATACCACTCTTATTTCTGTCCTCTAAATATGAAGTAGCACCTGGTTACATTAGTTTAGTGCAAAGACTGGAAACAGCTAGTCTAGCTCTGTCCAGAGGTGAGGAAGAATCACAGCTTTATGTTGGGCTTATGTGCCTGAGAAAGAAAAGAAAGATTTGTGCTGTCTGAAGGTCTCTCGCCCAGTAGAGGTGTCCAGCTGTGGCTTGTTGTCTGGGAGAATACCAGGCTGCTTTTTTTGTGTGGTGTTCAGACAATGCCACACACAGGGTACACCCGCCCATACAGCAAACCATGAGAGAATGTAGTGCTTTTCATGTTGGCTTAATAATGAAACATGTAACACAATGTTACTATGGTAACAGGGAGGAAAAGAAAACAGAGGGTAAAAAGAAAAGAGAGTGGGAGAGCAGGTTAGAGAAAACAGAAATGGGCAGGGTTTCAATGGCTAACTGATTAACTGACCGTGCGGAATTTTAGCTCAGCTCCTCAGAGATTTGAAAGCTCCACACAGGCAAGGACGCAGTCATCTGGATAAACTTTAGAACAGCAGGAACGTTTACCGTGAAAGAAAAAGCAGGAGGAAAAGGGTTCAAAGAGAAGACGGTACCATTGTCACAGCGGTATGTTGAATGTTAAGGTGACCTCTGGATAGGCTAGAATGGTTGTCCAACACTGCAAAACGATTCCTGTCAGCCTCAGCTGTACTTTGTGTTTACTGCTAATGAAGATGAACACGGTAAAGAGCATGTTAGCATTGTTAGTATTGTCATTGTGAGCATGTTAGCATTTATCTCATAGATGTACAAACATACTGACATACATAACAAATTCAGCTTCACTGTCAATTCTGGTCTCTATTTTCTTTGTGCATTGTTTGTTAAATTGAATCTGTCTGTCTGTGCTGTTGGCTTGTGGTTTTGAAAATGCCGTGTCATTTAAAAAATATATACTGTATATACACTATATTGCCAAAAGTTTGGGGTCACCTGCCTTTACATGCACATGAAGGTTCATGACATCCCATTCTTAATCTGTAGGGTTTAATATGGAGTTGGCCCACCCTTTGCAGCTATAACAGCTTTGACTCTTCTGGGAAGGCTGTCCACAAGGTTTAGGAGTGTGTTCATGACCGTTCTTCTAGAAGCACATTCGTGAGGTCAGGCACAGATTTTGGACAAGAAGGCCTGGCTCTATCGGGTTGGGGTCAGGACTCTGTGCAGGCTAGTCAAGTTCTCAACACCAAACTCACTCATCCATGTCTTCATGGACTTTGCTTTGTTGTGCACTGGTGCTCAGTCATGTTGGAACAGGAAGGGGCCAACCTTAAACAGTTTTCACAAAGTTGAAATTGTCCAAAATGTCTGGGTATGCTGAAGCATTAACTCAGGGGGAACTCAGGGGCCAAGCCCAACCCCTAAGAGACAACCCCACACCATAAACCCCCCTCCACCAAACTTTACACTTGGCACAATGCGAAGCGTGATTTGTCACTCCGGAGAACACGTCTCCACTGCTCTAGTGCCCAGTGGCGGCGTGCTTTACACCACTGCATCCGAAGCTTTGCATTGCACTTGCAACTTGGATGCAGCTGCTCGGCCATGGAAACCCATCCCATGAAGCTCTCTACGCACTGTTCGTGAGCTAATCCTAAGGCTACATGACATTTGGAGGTCTGTAGCAGACAGCTGACTCTGCTGAAAGTTGGCAACTTCTGCGCACTGTGTCCCTCAGCATGTGCTGACCCTGCTCTGTGATTTTATGTGGCCTACCGCTTTGTGGCTGAGTTTCTGTTGTTCCCGACCCATGGAAGTGATTGGAACACCTGAATTCAATGATTCAGAGGGGTGTCCTAAAACTTTTGTCAATATAGCATATACACTCACCGGCCACGTTATTAGGTAGACCTTGCTAGTACCGGTTGGACCCCCTTTTCCACTTAGAACTGCCTTAATTCTTCGTGACATACTTTGAACAAGGTCTTGGAAACATTCCTCAGAAACAATGGTCCATATTGGCATGACATCATCACACAGTTGCTGCAGATTTGTCTGCTGCACATCGATCATGCCAATCTCCCGTCCCACCATATCCAAAAGGTGCTCTGTTGGATGGAGATCTGGTGACTGTGGAGGTCTGGTGACTGGAATGCAGTGAACTCATTTTCATGTTCAAACCAGTATGAGATGATTTGGGCTTTGGGCTTGGTGCATTATCCTGCTGGAAGTAGCCATCAGAAGTTGGGTACACTGTGGTCATAAAGGGATGGACATGGTCAGCAACAATACTCAGGTAGGCTGTCATGTTTAAATGATACTCAATTGGTACTAAGGCCCCAAAGTGTGCCAAGAAAATATGACCCACACCATTACACCACCACCACCAGTCTGAACCGTTGAAACAAGCCAGGATGGATTCTTTAGAGACCTGCGTCTGGTGTTTTCTTGAACCCGCTCCCGCTGATTTTGTGACCATTACCGCCTGCTCCCGCAACATGTGTGTTCCTCTACCGCCCATTCCTGCAATATGTGTATCCACTCCCGCCCGCACCCATAAACACTGTGACATGCCGAGTAAAAACAGGACACAAATGTTTTGCTTTGGTCTTATTGTATAAGCCCATCTGACAGAGGCCAGTGAGACTGTGCAGTGAGTAAACCTCACTCCCCGACACATTAAGAGACATACTGGCGACTGATGCCAGTGCCCATGGGGTTTAGCCTCCTCGTCAGAGTGTCCGCCTCCCGAACCCAAAGGTCGAGTCAGGCCCGTGCAGTACATTCCCAGAAGGAGCCGCATACGCACACTTTTATCTTCTTTTCAACTTCGTTTGTTGACTCCATCTTATCAGTGCTACTGCAGGACCCACAGTATATTTTTTAACTGCCCACTTGCGCCTGCAGCAGAGTTAAAACCACCCACTCCCGCGTGATTTGTGTTGGGTCCCGTGGGGTCCCAATCCCAATGCAGCTCTCTGCTTTTAAAGTTGTTTAAAAGCATGAATCTTTTAACACTCATGGTTTTAATTTAATTTTTATGTTATTTTTGTTTTATTGCTATTTGTTGAAATAAATAAAAAAAATTATTATTATTATTGTTTACACCAGTTTCTGACTGACCATCTGAATGCTGAGGCTGAAATCAAGACTCGTCAGACCAGGCAATGTTTTTCCAGTCTTCTATTGTCCAGTTTTGGTGAATCTGTGTGAATTGTAGCCTCAGTGTCCTGTCCTTGACAGGAGTGGCACCCGGTGTGTTCTCCTGCTGCTGTAGCCCATCTGCTTCAAGGTTCGACATGTTGTGTGTTCAGAGATGGTATTCTGCATACCTTGGGTGTAACGAGTGGTTATATGGTATAGATATAGAAATAGATATAGATATCAGGGTCAGAATCACAAATATTGATAGTAGTTTGTGCCCAGAAAGTTATCTTAGATAGGTAGGATCCTTTTTCAATTTTGGTTTCAATCCTACTGACACTCGTTGCTAATGGGTTTTATTATTTGTTGCATATGGTCAGGTTTGATGACTTTATTGTCAGGCATACCAATATATTGCAATGTTGTTTTTGCAACACAAACTTAATAACCCCAGAATATTTACCTGAGAAAGATTCAACAGTTTGGTTCAATGCCAAAGACTAGTTAGTTAGTCTACATTATTGCTCTACTTAGAAAAAAGGAACTTTTGTAAAGCCAGTTGATCATGGGTGTTACCCATATTTTCAATCCTTAACAGGATTGAACAGCAGCTGATGTCAGCTAATTGCATTTCCCTAATCTAACCACATCTGTTCCATGTGCTGACACAGCTGACACAGCACCTTACCACAAATTCATGTTATAGGACAGAAGTCTGGGGTTGCAGACAAAAGGATTAATTTAAAGTGTTTGCTGCGCATTAGGGACTCACTGTGATGGTGTGACAGCACTAAGGCTATATTCAGGGTTGGGAGGATACTTTAAAAACTTAATCTGGTACAATTACAAATTACTTGTTAAAAAATGTAATTAGTAACGTAATATAAGTACCACAAAATAAAAGTAATGTAATCTGATTACTTTTAGTTACTTTTGGATTACTTCAATGCCAAATAGGCAAATGAAGACAAGAAAGTATCTGGCCCATCAATGACCAAAAAATACCTATGTAATGTTTCGTAGGTATTCTTGATGATATTTAAGAGTTGGTCATTTGGAGAAGCAATTTAAAATGTTGATGACTCATTCTGAACTTGTATTAATTTAGCATCCAATGAAAAGATTTCTCAGTGAGGCTCTGCTGAAGCATAGTGTTTCTAGGGCCGGGCCCACCGATTACTGTACAAAAATACAACTTTTTTCAGTTATTTTGGTGAAACTGGATCATTTTTGATGGAGAAATATTAGTAATATGGAGAAAATATATTCCAGTTTTCTCTCTGATGCCCCCCTGCTGCTCTGCCTCAAAGCTGTGATTCACAGTATAAACCCTGTTTAAGCCCTTTCTGACATGATGGCATGGGCTAAGCAAGGGAAGCTGGTAAAGCACATGCTAACATATTTTATACACTTCAATCAAAAATAAATCACAAATTTATATGAGAGATGAGGGGCCTTTGCCCCAGTAGAGCACTATGTCTAGCAATGCCCCTGCAGTACAGTTAAAATACATGTTTATGTAAATAAAAACTGACAAGAGAAGGAAACACCCTGCCCGCAGTCTCACTTATGTGAATATTTCAGTAAGTAATGCATCAGCTGCCCGCTGTGCCTCCAACCAGCATCATGGTTCTGGATGTACTGGGTGTTGTGTGCAACAGCTCCACCCCTGGCTGCCATTTTGTTTGTCATTGCCAACACAGAAACTCGACAGGAAGTGATCTCAGTGCCTTATACAAACAAGAGACAGTTTTTCCATCTGCTCTGCTCACCCTCTCTTTGGGATCTTGTGGTTGAATTGTGCTGTGCAAATATAAACTGGTTGTTCAACTTGACCTTAGCTCACACTCCTAACTTAACCATGATGACTTAAACTTCCTGTTCTAACCAGGATGCAATACATGCACATTCAAAGCTGTGAAGTGTATTTAATGTGTCATCCTTTCTCCCACATAAACATGCCTAGGAGATCTGCTTTTTACAGCCATAAGGCAGACTCCACCCATCTTGTAAACCAATCCAAAGAAAACAGTGCTTGTGGGCAAATATTTTATTACCACAAGTGTGCAACATTTGAAATCATTAGAAAAAGGTTGCATTGTGACAAACAGAGCTCTCAGTAGCATGGCTGTGATGATGACAAAAAGCATTCAAAAAATAATTAGCCTAGTGTAGTGCTATTTTGGGCCACAAGATGGCAGCATATGTAGCCTATGGGTGGGAAAACTTGTTGACTTGGAAAATGAGAGGCGGGTCTCAAAACAGGAGGAGTGGGGCTGAGGAGTGAGGGAATGGGGAAAAGATGAGAAGAAAGTACAGAAAGTGTGTGTTTGCGTCTGTCATGCTGTCCCAGCTGAAGAGAAATGTATCCATCCAGTGCCCAGGAAGTAGGACCTTCTCTGCCTCCCTCTCTCCCTCCATGCTGACACTCTCCTCCTCTCTCTTCTGTTGTCAGACAGACAGATGAGGTTTTCCAGTCAACCTGCAGACAGATGTGGAAGCTGCAGCTGCTCTTAGCGTATGAGGAAGCTGGAAAGATCAGCCTGGAACCAGACGGCAGCAGCATGCCACCTTAACCAGTGCTAAGCTGGCCACGTAAGTACGCTGCATTACATGCACATGTCATATGGTACACATACAGAACACATGTGCTACTGAAATATATACATGCTGTGAATGGAGATGGTTGTGCTTTTTATGGTCAAACTATAATGGGTGGCCCCAAGCTGACCTAAATGTTTAATATCAGCTATACATTTAGTGTGGGAAATTATTCAGTTTAGATTTCTCTCGCTAGAAACATGGTCGTCAAAGTCACAGAAAAACCTACAGAGTGGTGATGTAATCTGTCAGCCCAAACCACACATTCTGGTTCCATTGTCTGATGAAATGAACAGAGCTGTTCCTCTTTCCTATTTCAATTGTTACATTTTTAAGTGTTTGTATTTCTTTGAAAACAACAACATACAGCTGGTTTCATAATATTTTTCAGAGTTCTCAAAGACTGCCTGGATAAAAATATAATCTAAATATATTATATAATGTGTGTGGTGAATACCTTTTACCAATAATTCTGCACTGAAAAAAATCATAGACCCATTTACTTATGTCAACTTACTTCTTCTTTTCAACTCAAATAGCTCTGACAAGTTTTGGATTTTGAACTCAACTTTATGAGTTTTAGAAAGTTAAACTTGCATTAATTCATTGTGTTGACTATTTGACATTTTTGTCATGTTGATTGAACTAACGCATGTAAGTTATTAGTTGAAGAAAAAGGCGGGAGTGCAAGGATTGGAGCAAGAGAAAAAAAAGCCTAGGTGCTGTGTCTTTTGAGTTTGAGAAAAACATATAATCAACTAATTATTAGGGTTTAGGGAGTACTCGGTTAAAACAAGTATCTGGTACAGATACTTTTTATTAGGATCATCAGATTTAAATGTATCAATATCTGTTTTGTTATAAACTATAAAAATATGAACCTTTTAAAAAATCAAAATCATTGTTCTGAAGCTCAATTCTGAGGCTGTTCTGTTAATAGTTTTCTAATAAATATAGCAAATTCTGAATTTCATGATTAAATAACTTCCAGTTAATCCCGACCATTTATAGATTAAGACCCGCCCATTCCGAGTACAGATACAGAAAATTTAATTTGTTTAACAGATACAGATAGAGATGTTGGTGTTCTTGCTCACCCCTGCTAATTTTACTCTACAGATAAGTCATATATTCAAATTCCAACCAAAATATAGACACTTCTCTGGTAACTAGTGCCACCGGTGGAAAAGGTTCCTGGCAATGGTCATAATCCCCTTTCACAAAGGAGGAGACATATCTTGTTATTTTGAACTTTGACTGTGGTGTGCATATCACCAACAAACTGTCTTGCCCTGTCGTAAGTCATCAAAAACAACAGCACAGCAGTTTACAGATGTAAACTGAAGCAAATATATAGTGGTATCAACTTTATGATCTTCAAGTTGAGTTAACTTGCATTTCCAAATTAAACTAACTTGACACTTCTTACATTTAGTCATCTGAACATAAAAATGTGAGTTGAAAGGGTGTAGAATTGTATGTTTGTTTGACGAGAGAAAGCAAGTTTCCTTGAATGGATAATGTAATATAGATAGTTGTTTTAACTCACAGGATTAAGTTCAAACAATAAATAATCATTAATTAAACAGATTGTATAACATAACATCATGAGTTGAAACAAAGCTTTTCTTAAAGTTGAGTTTACTCACATTTTTAAGGCAGCAACTGAACTTAAGTTTTTAAGTTGAACCACCTAGATAATGAAAACACTGTCAGGGGGTCTAAGTTCTTAGACAAAACACTGACAGCACACAAAAACAAGTTAAATATCCACAGTGCAGCGGGTACAGGATACCTCTGTCCTAACTGACAGGTTGCCATGGTAGCGATTTGTCAATCACAAGGTAGCCCTGCCCTAAAGCATTCCCTGCTTTCTTGTCTATTTTCCTCTAAAGGGGACCATAATTCACTAAATGAACATGCTGTGTTGACGAAGACTTGAAACCAGAGACCATAAATTAATTAGGAAATGATGTTTACTGAGGTGATAAAGTCAGGTGAGATGTAGGTCATTGTCTCATACACTTCTGTACAGTCTGACTTCTTCTTGTAACCAGTGGAGTCGCCCCCTGCTGGCTGTTAGAAAGAATGCAGGTTTTAGGTACTTCTGCATTGGCTTCACTTTTTATTACATTACTTCATTCAGCTGACGCTTTTATCCAAAGCACCTTAAAATTGGTATATATGTTGCACACCTCTGGAGCAGCTAGGGGTTAAGTGTCTTGCACAGGGACACAATGGGGATTTGAACTCAGGTCTCTCACACCAAAGGCTGTCTTTATCCACTGCACCATCACCACCACATACATGGAGGTTCCTGCTTGACTGTACTTGATTTGAAGCACCTGCCACATGAATAAATGTACTTAATGTAACTTGTTTCGGCTGCCCCCAACAGGACAAATAAAGTATTGAGGTTTAAGGAAATAAAACTTATTTGCATTCTCTATGAGAGTTAAACGGGAGGACTGAAACCACTCTTGTGTGTGTGTTAAAAGAGTTAGACTGGGGTGGCAAGTAGCTTAACTCAGCAAGAGTAAAAGCAGGGCAAATGGAAACAGCAGCCCAGCCCTCTCCAAAGTTAAAAACACATGTACCAAGCTCCAAAGCTCACATCTATGTGATGTAAGGGATGTGTGAGTGCTGTGCTCCTGGTCCAAGCCTTCCTGCCCCAACAATCCAATAGAGGCAAAATACAGTATATAAAATATTATAGGGAACCACCTGGAAAGCTCCTGCTAGTTGCTGTAGTGAACAGTAGGTAACTACATTGCAGTAAAAAAAAAAAGGATAGTGACTGGAAGAGGTTGGGTGTTGAGCAGCAGGAAATAAAGTCTTGTTACAATACAAATATACCTCAGTCCTCTGGAGTCGAGGTGGTGCTGCTCCTGGGACTGTGGCACCCTCAACACCCTGACCTCCACAGCTCTGGTTCTGTTTATCCATTCACCCTGTAATTCTTTGCAGCTCTTTGGCTATGTGCTGAGCTGTAAACCTCACTGTGATGACAAGACTCCAGGAAGTTCTAGCTAACTGCTGCAGCCTGACAAGAAATAGTAGCTGTTTTCCCATACCTGTTTGTGTACAGATTAAACAAATGAGATACAACATGTCAAGAGTGAACTTCAGAGATGCTGGATGGGTACAGCATTTTTGAAGGAGCCAGGCTGTTTTCCCCAGTTCCCAGTCAACCACATTAGTCCTCCAGCTCTGTACTTTATTGATCTTTTCATCTCACTCTTGGAAAGATCTCAGCGGGAATTGTTGGGTTGAGGTAGAATGCCACAGATTTGTTGACAAAAAGGAAAATATAGAATAACATCTTATCCTTTAAGTACACGACTTACAATACATTAGATGTTCTTGTGTACTTGTGCAGGACATTGGCGCTGTGTCATTAAATATTTTAGAGACATGGGAAGCAGGAAGAGACCACAAGACAGAGCTCAGGGGTCGAATGAGCACATGATGTATTCTAAATGGGTTTATATTTAAAGTTAATTTTAAAAGATGTCGACCTTCATATTCTAAACAGTATTATATAAAAAGCCATACATTTCAGAACATTTGGGTTAAAAAAAAGTGTAAATGCCATTTGCCATTTTTAGAGTGAACCCCCTGGATTTTGTCTGTAGTCATGTGTGGAGCTGCAGCTGCTCAGAGAGAGGGAGAGGAGTGAGAGACACTGAAAAGAGATGGGTGACTTAGAAGAAGAGAGGCACTGTGAGTAAGAGGTGGAGAGAGAGGAAGGGAGGATTAGGGTGGGTGCCTGCGGTGGAGCATGATGTCAGAGGAATGCGTTAAGCCTCTCCTTTAACAAGCTGGAGCCGTGTGGAGCGCCAGCCGCCTCGTGCTCTTTCTCACGCAGAAATACACATAAACAAACACTTTCACCCTGCAGAACTCTAACTAACTTTCTTCTTTCACTTTCTGTCTGGATTTTTATATAGTATATATGCACTGTATACAAACAGTATGTGTATACATACAAACACATGCACACACACTCTTGCTTTCACACACAGGACCTTAGTCAGGAAAGTTGTGATTGTATTACACTAAATAATTAAATTTAACTGCATGCATGCAATATTAATAATATCACACTCACATTGTCACCTAAGTATTGTGGAATGTGTTTTCAGTGGTCGATTTTCATCTTTGTTCGGCCCTCCCTCCCAGCATCCGGTCCTGCAGCTGGAGCTTATTGCAGGGATTACAGAGCTGGAGAAAAGTAAGGAGAGACGGAAAAAGAAAGGGATTGATGGAGAGAGCAAGGACAGACAAATGGAAAAAGAGAGAAAGTGGCTATTAAAATTGTGTGGAAGAGTCAGATGCTGGGAACAGCTGGAAAGACGATGACTAATATTAGCAGTGAGGTAAGGCAATGGAAGATGGGGAGGATAGGCTGTGTGTATGGAGGGCAGCTGCTACTGTAAACCAACCAAAGTGAAGTCAAGTTTATTTATAGCAGCATAGTCATGACACCAGAAAGGGGATTTTGATGCCAAATTGTAGTTTAACCCATTAACATCCCAACTTCATCAAATTCATTTCCACATGTTGCTATTTTCCAAGTAACTGTAGCTGTCAGATAGCTTTGAGGCTTTGGTCATACACACATTCACACACTGACAGGGGCGTAGCTAAAAGTTCCGGGCCCTATATACAAGCAGTCTCTGTGGGCCCTGTTCCCCTCTTGGTCCCTGTCTCTCACACATCTTTTGAAAAATGCTGACAAATAATTGCACTAACAACTGTAGGTGTTAAACTGTGGTGGTGATTAGGGTAGTCACTAATGAACTATATATATACATATATAAATAGGGAAACAAAAGAAAAAAATCAGCTTGCAGGTGACAATTCATAACCATAAAAATATAGCTAAGTCACCTTTTTGGACAATGCACATTTGTTTATTATGTATTGAAATTGCACTGCATATTTTCTTATTGTGAAAATCCAAAGCATTTTCATTTGTTAGTTAACATTTCTTGCTGCAAGCAATTTTTCATTTTTACAAATGCTTTCAAAAAGTGATAAAATTATCCAGTTGAAAATGTGGTGGCCTGCTAGTTGTGATTCTTTAAAATAAATTAGTTGGCAGTTGTTTTCCTTCACTTTGCTTTCTCACTCTATTCTTTCTTTCTTTTCCTTTTTGGTACCTTGATTTCCCTTCTTGGGGACAGAAACGACTTTTTCAAGGCACGATGATGCTCCTGGCGCAGTCACTCTGGTCTATTACACCATTTAGAGAGGAATCTTAGTGCTGGGCGGACTAAACCACTTTGCGTCTTTTGGAAGGTGTTAGAGGGGCCCTTAGAGCCACCACTATATTTGAAACTACTTGCTTAGAAATAAAACACTGCAAACAAAAACAAACTTTCAGCCCAGGATTTTCTTAGGAAATTAGGGCCCTAATATCCTATGAATCACCTGTACCTATGAAACATTTATTGGAAGTTTATATTTCTTTTTACATGGTTATTTACAACATTAAATGTTGAAATGTATATTGTAATAGATTTTCCCCACTCAGCGACACACCCGCTGAGAAACCAACTCTGATAATTGGCAGCTCCATTTTGCGAAAGCGTGAAGTTAAGCGAAACCAGCGACCATAGTCAAATGCATCCCAGGGGCCAGAGCGGGCGACATCGAGTCCTATTTGAAACTGCTGGCTAAGGATAAGCGTAAATACAGTAAGATTGTTATTCACGCTGGCGGTAATGACTCCCGGTTACGCAATCGGAGGTCACTAAGATTAATGTTGAGTCGGTGTGTTCATACGCAAAAACAATGTCGGACACCGTAGTTTTCTCTGGACCCCTGCCCAATCTGACCAGTGATGACATGTATAGCCGCATGTCGTCATTCCGCCGCTGGTTATCGAGGTGGTGTCCAGCCAACGATGTGGGCTTTGTAGATCATTGGCAGACTTTCTGGGGAAGACCTGGTCTGATTCGAGAGGCGGCATCCATCCCTCTTGGGAAGGAGCAGCTCTCATTTCTAGAAATCTGGCCAACTTTATTAGCGGACCAAATCCATGACAACCCAGAGTTGAGACCAGGAGGCAGAGTCGCAGTCTAACACACTTCTCTGCCTTTCTAATTCAGCAGTTACCCACCCAAAACCCTACGCAGAGTCGCAGTTTAACACACTTCTCTGCTCCTCCGTTCCAGGAGTTACTTAGTGAAAACCCTATAGTGGCGGTGTCTGTCCCCGACCATTGAAATTATTTAAATCAAAGGTAAACAGAGGAGGAGCTGTGCATAAAACCTCATAAAAATTAAAACCACAAGAGCAATAGTGCAAACGAATAGGAGAGTAAAATGTGGACTCTTAAACATCAGATCTCTCTCTTCTAAAGGTGTACTAGTAAATGAATTAATATCAGATTATGAAATTGATTTATTCTGTCTTACTGAAACCTGGCTGGGTGATGGAGAATATGTAAGCCTAAATAAATCCACCCTCCCAGTCATATGAATACTCACATTCCTCGAAGCACAGGCCGAGGAGGTGGAGTTACGTGCTATCTTTGACTCTAGCCTAGTAATCAGCTCTAAACCTAAACTAAATTATAACTCATTTGAAAGCCTTGTCCTGAGTCTTTCACACCCAAGCTGGAAATCACTGCAACCAATTCTATTTGTTGTAGTGTACCGAGCACCTGGGCCGTACTCTGAATTCTTATCTGAATTTGCAGAGTTTTTGTCAACTTTAGTCCTTAAAGCGGACAAAGTTATTATTGTAGGGGATTTTAATATTCATGTGGACGTTGAGAATGACAGCTTT
Source organism: Lepomis macrochirus (assembly GCA_024633595.2). Taxonomy (NCBI): domain Eukaryota; kingdom Metazoa; phylum Chordata; class Actinopteri; order Centrarchiformes; family Centrarchidae; genus Lepomis; species Lepomis macrochirus. The sequence goes on along the minus strand of JALXJV020000016.1, from coordinate 33,311,390 downwards.
AGTACTGCGTTTATCTCTCTATTAGATTCAATTGGCTTCTCTCAGAGTGTTCATGAACCGACTCACTGTTTTAATCACACCCTCGACCTTGTTCTGGTATATGGTATCGAAATTGAACAATTAATAGTGTTCCCACAGAATCCCTCTTTATCTGACCACTGTTTGATAACTTTTGAGCTTGTACTGCTGAACTACCCTCCATTGGGCAAAAATTTCTATACAAGGCGTCTGTCTGATAGTGCTATAGCTAAATTTAAGGATCGCGATCCCATCGGCTCTAAGTTCACTATCAGGTATCAAATTAACAGAGGACTCTTACGCAATTTCAGTCCCTCCCAAGTCGATCATCTTGTTGATAGTGCTGCAGGCACGCTGCGAACAACACTTCGACTCTGTAGCCCCTCTACAAAGAAAATACTAAAACAAAGGCGGTTAGCTCCATGGTATAATACTGAAACTTCGCAAATTAAAGAAAATATCACAGAAACTTCGAGAGGAATTGGCGTTCCACCAAACTGGAAAATTCTCGTTTAATTTGGCAAGATAGTCTTAAAATTTATAGGAAGGCCCTCCATAATGCCAAAGCAGCGTACTACTCGTCATTAATAGAGGAAAATAGGAACAACCCCAGGTTTCTTTTCAGCACTGTAGCCAGGCTGACAGAAAGTCACAGCTCTATTGAGCAAAGTATTCCCATAGCTCTCAGTAGTTATGACTTCATGAGCTTCTTTAATGATAAAATCCTAGCTATTAGAAACAAAATCCACCAAGACCTGCCCTCAACTGGCACCGACTTAAGTCTATACTCAGGAACTTTGGGAACAGCTGTAGAACCAGTTATATGTTTGGACTGCTTTGCTTCCCTCAATCTTTATCAACTAACTTCAATAATTTCTTCATCTAAACCATCTACCTGCCTCTTAGACCCCATCCCGACTAGGCTGCTAAAAGAAGTTTTGCCCTTGGTTGGCACTTCTCTGCTGGATGTGATCAATTTGTCTTTATCAACAGGCTACGTGCCACAGTACTTTAAAGTAGCTGTAATTAAACCTCTTCTGAAAAAGCCCAACCTGGATCCAGATGTTTTAGCCAACTATAGACCTATATCTAACCTTCCATTTATCTCTAAGGTCCTGGAGAAAGCAGTCAGCCAAACAGCTGCGTGACTTTCTACATAGCAATAGTTTATTTGAGGATTTTCAGTCAGGATTTCGAGCCCATCATAGCACAGAGACAGCACTGGTGAAAATTACTAGTGATCTCCTGACTGCATCAGACAAAGGACTTGTCTCTGTATTGGTTTTATTAGATCTTAGTGCTGCATTTGATACCATTGACCATCAGATCCTATTACAGAGACTGGAACATTTCATTGGCATCAAAGGAACCGCTCTAAGCTGGTTTAAGTCCTATTTATCAGATCGATTTCAGTTTGTACATGTTAGCGATGAGTCCTCCATGCATACCAAAGTTAGTCATGGAGTTCCACAAGGATCTGTGCTCGGACCAATCCTCTTCACTTTATATATGCTTCCCTTAGGCAATATTATCAGGAAACACTCCATAAACTTTCATTGTTATGCAGATGATACTCAGTTATATCTATCGATCAAGCCAGATGAAACCCATCAGTTAGCTAAGCTTCAAATGTGTCTTCAGGATGTTAAAACCTGGATGACCTGCAATTTTCTAATGTTAAACTCAGATAAAGCGGAAGTTGTTGTTCTAGGCCCTAGGCACCTTACGTGACGCATTATCTAAAGATATAGTTTCCCTGGATGGCATCGCCCTGGCCTCCAGCACCACTGTGAGAAATCTTGGAGTTATCTTTGATCAGGACATGTCGTTTAATTCTCACATTAAGCAAATTTCAAGGACCGCTTTTTCCACCTACAGTAATATTGCAAAAATCAGGAACATCCTGTCTAAAAATGATGCAGAAAAACTAGTCCATGCATTTGTTACTTCTAGACTGGATTACTGCAATTCCCTATTATCAGGCTCTTCGAAAAAGTCCATTAAGACTCTTCAGCTGATCCAGAATGCTGCAGCACGTGTTCTGACAGGAACCAGTAAAGAGATCATATCTCTCCTGTCTTAGCTTCTCTGCATTGGCTTCCTGTAAAATCCAGAATAGATTTTAAAATCCTTCTTCTCACATACAAAGCTCTTAATGGTCAGGCACCATCTTATCTTAAAGAGCTCATAGTACCTTACTACCCCACCAGAGCACTGCGCTCCCAGAATGCAGGATTACTTGTGGTTCCTAGAGTCTCCAAAAGTAGAATGGGAGCCAGAGCGTTCAGTTATCAGGCTCCTCTCCTGTGGAACCAGGTTCCAGTTTGGGTTCGGGAGGCAGACACCGTCTCTACATTTAAGAGTAGGCTTAAGACTTTCCTTTTTGATAAAGCTTATAGTTAGGGCTGGCTCGGGTGAGTCCTGAACCATCCCTTAGTTATGCTGCTATAGGCTAGACTGCCGGGGGATTTCCCATGATGCACTGAGCTCCTCTCTCCTCTTCTCTCTTTCTCTCTGAGTGCAACCTCATCCCATTAATGCATGTTACTAACTCGATTTTTTCTCCCGCTCCCGTGGTCGGTGTGCTTCCCCTCCTGTCCTCCCCCCTCCCCCTCACTTCCTGCGGGTGTTGCTGGCTCTGGAGCTGTGGAGTCTGGACCTGTTGTTGGGAGTCTCCTGCTGCCCCGTGTTCCTGCTCGACGCCCTCTGCTGCAGTTGCAACTGCTATTACTAGTCCTATTGCTATTATTACTGTTATAATTAATATCACTAAACATTACTACAAATATCTGTACCATTTTTCATTCAGTCTATAGCACCATTACCTTTATTGTCTGTACCTCTATGTGTATACTGTGTAGGTTGCCTCCCTCTGCTCTCTCTCTCCTGCTCTCTCTCTCTCTTGCTCTCTCCTCTCTCTCTCCCCTCACCCCAACCGGTCGAGGCAGATGGCCGCCCACCCTGAGCCATGGTTCTGCTCGAGGTTTCTGCCTCTTAAAGGAAGTTTTTCCTTGCCTCTGTCAGCCTAGTGCTTGCTCTTGGTGGGAATTGTTGGGCTTCTGTAAATAACTTCAGAGTATGGTCTAGACCTGCTCTTTATGAAAAGCGCTGTGAGATAACTGTTGTTGTGATTTGGCGCTATATAAATAAAATTGAATTGAATTGAATTGAATAATAGGCTGTATATTAACTTTTTGGGAGAAAACTGGCAGTTCTATGTAAAATCAGACATTGTGCACCCCCATGTCACCAAAATGGCGCGATGCTTGTTTCACAGTCGATTCAAGCCCCGCCCATCGAAGCATCGAATCTTCGACTATTTGGGGTCAGCCCTATAAAAATCAATTTGTTACAAATTGATCTCAAAACTCTTGCTCTAGTCTAGGTAGTGAAGCTTGTTCAGGGACATGTACAGCTGAACTGAAACCCTTTGCTTTTGATTTACTAGTAGTTCTTACCCAGGTACTGCACAGGTGCAACTCCAAACAAAGATCAAATAGAAGTGAGATGCTTCACTCTGTAGCTAAACCACAGCATTTAACACACTGGGTGAAAAGAGGAGCATGCAGCAGTATGACAAAAAATGAAACCATGTAAACCTGTTCCGGTACAACCATAAATAAGATTGTGAACCTGAAAAATGAGAATAATATGTTCTCTTTAAGAAAGCTGCCAATATGCTTTTTTATCATGGTTCTCATGTTAGACATCAATGACAGATTTGAATTTAACTCACCAGAATCATAATCTGTATGGAAGAAGAAAAAACTAAAACAAGTTTTCCTTTGTTTTAAATTCTTGTAATTGTGCCTTGTTTGGGTTGATTTTCTTCATTACATTATCAAGTTCCACATCAAAAGTTGAAACTGTTTTTTTTTTCATCCACCACGATGTTGTTGTTCTGGATGCTCAGTGTGCATGTGCTTTCTTTTACCACTAGGACTCTACCCCTTCTGGGAAAAGATCTTATGATGAAATCTGGAATAAAGTCAGGGAACATTTCTATAAATAATGTCCCATGTGGCTGGTAAACAGGCTGTAGAGAAAGGGCAAGTGTAGAGACACCTCAGACTGAATAAAATATAAAATGTATGTACCTAGCCTGGTAAACCCATTAATTATTTTTGTACTGTCTAGTCTACTTTCATAAGGCTAATATGAGCCACATCCCACGCAGCATCCAAATACACACAGACTCATTGAGAACATTCTTTAGGCTACAGTACATAATATTACATGCTGCATCACACCTAGATGTTTGAGGGGTTTTCTTACTTAATGTGCCATCCTGTGCCGTAGTACATTGTATTTGGCCATTCTTTACACTGCAGAGCAGTATGAGTAATCAGAAGCTGTATTCACTAACTGGACATTCATTCCTTTCAATTCAGTTCTAATTCTAAATACTCTTCAGTGCCTGGGTTTAGCTTGTGATGAGCTTCTACAATGGTGAAGAAGAGTAATTAAACAATATTTAGTAGACATGTAGGAGAAGATTTTAACGTTTGACAGAATATGAAAGTACATTCTCATCTACACTACATCAACCTTTGCTCTCATTTTCATAACTGTCTATGTGCTAACCTGCCTATTCTCCTGGTTTGTTTTTGGTGAGGTGTTCTGCATCTTTAACACATCAGACTGCTTGGCTGAAACATGTATTTTAGAAAAACACATACCTGAGGTTCAGTGTGTAGGTTTCAGTGACATCTAGTGGTGAGGATTGCATATTGCAACCAACTGCTAACTTAGTGCTCACCCCTCCCTTTGCAAGTGTGTAGGAGAAGCTACGGTGGGTGACACGCTCTGTCAGCTCTTGTGCCGTGTGGTCCTCCATTTGTCCAAATTTCACATCTCTTCTTACTTCTACTACTACCACTATGACTTCTCCTTCTTCATACGTATTCAACGTAGTGACAAAACATGCTCTGTTGAGCAGTTTGTGCTTTTGGGCTACTGTAGAAACATGGCGGCGCAACATGGTGACTTCCATGTAAGGGAGACCTGCAGTGTATGTAGATAGAAGTGGCTCATTCTAAGGTGATAAAAACATAATGGTTCATTATGTAAGGTCTTTATACACCACTGAAAACACAGTTATGGATCTTATGTTATCAGTAAAGTCTAAGAAGCCAGTGCAAACATAAGGACTTAAAATATGTAGGTACCAAATGCATCACGTACATTTTATCTAGACCAGTTATAAGACAATCAGGTAATCTTAGTTTAACTTCAGCGCTGGAAGGTCCTCCTCTCTCAAAGAAAAAGAAGAACAGGGAAAAGTTGACTCTGAAAGTCAAGACTGCTTATTCAGTCCACTTTCCACCCTGCCAGACTAGGGAAATAAAGAGGCCAGTGTTTCAGTATTTCTGAACACTTAGAGGGGCTGGCCACTGCCTTTTTCAGCACAGCGCATTTCACAGGACCTTTTATAAGCAGCCGTACAGCATCCGCAGTAGCCTGGGGCCTGGAAGGAACTCTACCAATAAAGTTGGAGAGCAAGAAATAAGTGGCTCAATTATGTGTGTGAAACCAGGGCAGGAAAGGAAATAAAGCGCTGAATTCAGTCGGCTGTTGGTCTAAAGCTGTCCTCCACATGTTGTAAAACTACAAATGCAAAGCAGAAGCAAGTTACTACATGGCACAGAACAAGAAAGAGTCTCTTTGTGGGTCATGGTCTAAGTGAAGTGCTGGAGCGAGCTGTAAAGGGGTGAGTAAACGTCTAATACGTTTAGTCAGTGTCAGGATCTAACTTCACAGTGCTGTGTGGACTGTTAGTGATTCTACGCCTGCCTGTCTGTACAGCTTTTATTCAGTGATGACTTTACTCCTCTCTGTTTACAGGTTCATCCATCACTCCTCAATCCAGTCTCTCCACATGGTGAAGATGTAGTCTGTTTGATCTCTATGGAGATGACTCTAAAAACAGACTCCTCTGCTTCGTTGCCATGGTCACTGTGGTTGCTGTTCTTCCTGACCCCCATCACCCAGACAACAAGCTCTGCCCCCACATCTGAAACTTCTCTGCCATTCAATACCACACTGTTGTTCGACAGTGGCACGCCGAGCTACAACCTGCGGAACTGCAGCTGTTCTAAACCCGTCTGGGACTGCAACGAGGCTCTGGCCAACTCGCTGTGCAGATGCCACACAGTTTTGCGCTCTGCTCTGCCCACTGCTGGGCTCAGAGAGCCTGGACGACTCACCGTCTGGGTGAAGGAGCTCTGGGTGCTGGAAGAGCTTCTAAACAGGAGCATGGTTGGCCATTTGCGGTTGTCATTTTGTGGAATAAAACCAATGGACAGTCAGTACCTGGCTCTGCAAGGTTTGCGGACCCTAAGGATCCACAGCGCAGCACCAGAAGCTCCTTACCCCAACCAGGAGATTACAATTTCCCCTGCAGCAGGTGTTGCCGTGGAGCTAGAGGCCCTCTCCTTTGACTTCTCCTCCTCCTTCCACGTGACCTTCCTGGATGTAGCAGTGCTCAACGGGCTCTCTGCCCTAAAGGCATACAGTGTGGTGGGACCACCTGCTTACAACCTCTCCCAGACCTTCCCCCACCTGGCTTTGCCCCTTGCTATGCCCTACTCTGCTGCTCCTGATGACCCCATTGACTCCAGTGAGCAGGCTGCAGAGCGTCTGCAGAACCTGCTTGTCACGTTTGTATACTAACAATAACACGTCCTCATAAAAGGGCACGGCCAGGTGTGCAGTGCAAGTGACAAATGATGTGCAGGATTTCTACACAACACAGCTAGATGTTTCTTTGTTCTCCTTTTGCAAAGGAAAAGTTGCACATCTGACATATCTGTGGAATAAACCTCTTTCTGACAAGCTGCTGTCATTCTGGCCTAAATGTGGCTTTGAACAGGAAAGAAGAAAGACATCTTTCTCACCCTGATGCCTTTTCTTCAAGGAGGCTACAGACTTCAGACAGAACTTTTACATGTGTGGTCCTGCTGGTGTTTTTCCATCCCTGGGCACAGATATAGACACAAGGTTTGAGAATGTTTGCCACAGCATATTTTGCAAATCATTCCAAAACACAGTGAATAATGATTTGAACCAGAAAGCAGTATCAACGCCTGCTCCTTACATTACAACTGATTTGCTACAGTTGTTGGAGATGTTGCTTGTACAAATTTTCTGGAACTGCTGCACATACCATGACCATATATTAATGGCCTTTGGCAAGGGTCCTGAGGAAGAGAATGGCAAAAATTCAGACCAGGTTGTTCCACTGTTACATGTCACTTATGGAGTACATCGTTGCACTATTGTGAATCACTAGTCTGCAGATGTGCTCGTAAACACTCTCCATGCACAATTAAAACACCAGGTAGCTGGAAGCCACACAGGCTATGGTTACACTTGACTTTTCAAATTGATTTTGAGATCTGTGTGTCTATATCTGCCACCTTTCACATTTGATCCAGAAGGTGTGACAGTACTAATGTGAGGACAAGCTGATATGTATTGCATATCAGATGACACACAGCAGTTGATTGTGTGTAACCGCAGCCACAAATGGGACAGACAGACTGTGATCTGGTACGCCATCTGCAAGAACTGTATCCAGAACAGAGAGGGATGACAGGTCCCAGATCCTGCACCCAGCTGCCAAGTGGGTGTTAGCTCTTCACCCATCCAGGTGCTGTCAGATATATCAGGGCAGCTGCATAGGATGAACAGTACGGAGGAGGCCTTTGACTAGACTGGCCGCTTCAAACTAATGCAGATGTTTGTTGACATTGACATGTAGGCGGGTGGCAAATTACTGAGAAACATAACAAAGGCAGACTTCCATGCAGGACTTGCTAAATGGTTTGATGAGTCTAAAAATGATGGACCAATGTGTAGATAGCACTAACCACCACCATCATCAGAACACCAAATGAAGGAATATCTTTTGGGAGAATGGTCATTCTTCAAGTGACATGGAGAATCTTTTTAGAAGCTTTAAGCTAGGCGTGGCACTTGCTAATGAACACCATTAGATGAATTAGAGGAAAAAGGTAGCAGGTAGACCTTGAGATTATTTTGTCACATAAACCAGTGAACCTAACATATGACACCTTACTACGTTTAGTTCACACCTTACTAAGTTTTTCCTGTTAATTTGTCACCTGTCTTTGCATGAAGCAGCTATGGCCACTAAACATTCTTGGTCTAGATACCAGGACAGGTCAGACCAGATTAGACTTAAATAATTTGGGGCTCAGTGGTGCTGTCCTGGTTAGCATGATTAAGGTGAAGGATTGTTGTTTTCTATTAGGGTAATGAACACAGCTGTTGGGTTGGCAATTTATTTCAGACACATTTTTGTTATATTTGATCTTTATATCCCAACATCAATCAATCAAATACTCTCACACAGAAGTGACTGTAATGAGCACAGTCGATCATTATATTAGGAGTGGATGAATTGACTGCTACAATAGCACAAAGAGCATGGTTGTGGTCCTTCTTACACAAGGCTGGATTATCCACTGGACAAAGCAGGCAAATACATGGCAATTACTTTGTGGTTTTTAGTCAAATATGATTTCTTTTGATAATACTCACCACTAAAGCACAATTAAAGCCTAAATGATTATGGTTCTAATGTGGTTCCTGTATGTTTACACAGTCTTATAGACCTGTCCTGTGTCAAATCTATTTTTTATACCTTTAAAATTTCACTTGTTATTTTACTTACATGGTGTATGTTTGTCTTAAATCAAATTATCAGACATTAACTGACATACAGCAATGACTAGGATTCCAGCATGGACATACTGGTTTGTTTTTGGGACTGGGAAAAATGGATTCCACCCTAGCCTTTTTATTTCAGTTAATAATTAGAATTTTAATCCCGTCCCTTGATTATTGGGTAAAAATATGTCTAAGCACTTGTAAATTTAATCTAAAGTCTTTTAGGTGTCTGGGGTACTAAATCTGCTCTTTTAACAGCATTTCTATAGTTAGATTGCAACACAGTCTATGTTGAAATAAATTACAGCACAGTCTCAATGCATGAGGTGCAAAGGGGGGGACAAAGAGAGAAATTCCTGCTTCAGGGATCAATAGAGCATCATAAAAAAACAAGATGTACTGTGGCAGCTGTCTCCAGTGAACACTGGCTGGAACCAATCCAGAGAATCCAGAGTGGGATCAGAGTCTGCACCAGAGCTGGATGATACTGTTGTCTCTGGGAGGGAGCTTTCAGTGTTATGCTATTTTGTTGAGGTGATTTTTAAGTAAATTATAATAAAATGTGTCTGTTGTCAAGAAATAAGGACAGCTGCCCACAGCAAAAAGAGAAAAAACAAGTGAAAGACAAGGGCCGTGTCAGTCTGACGGAGAGGCGCAGTAGGCTGCAGTCTGCTGCTGCGTTTTTTCAGCTGGTCTTATTGAGTGCAGATGGCCTGATAAAACAAGTTGTTTTGAAACGGATTAAAATGGATGCCCAAAGAACAAGAGTCGCAGGATTAGAATCCCTCACACCAGCCAACAAATCTCACTTTGACTCTGTGGACTTGGTTGAGTTACGCAGTTATTAACCGACTTACAGCCAACTTGGCAGGGCCCAGTGAGGGAAGAAAGGGAAGTGAAAGAGAAATTTGCTTAGTATCATGCTGGACGTGATTCAGTCACTCTACAGCTGTTTGCAGAAGTCAGTCTTCTTGGATGGTTTGTGTTTTTTTTTCTGGACATTTTTTGCAGTCACTTTAGAGAGGAGTTGGAGGACAATTTTAATCAAAGTCAAAGTTGAACTCTCTCTCTCTCTCTGGTTTCAGCTCATATCCTGTGAGAGACTGTCATGAAGCTGCACAACACAATCCAGAGCCAGCACTTCTGTTCTGCATATCATTCAAAGTCCTACAAGTTGCTACAAAACTGTGCTATAGTACTTTACAGCTCCATAGTTTCAGCAAAATAAATGCACCACAAAAGCTCCCATGTGTAATACCTGTGAGGCCAAACTAAGCCGAGTTTCTCCACACAGACTTTACTTGGGCAGGCTGCCCAGGTATATCAATGGCCACCAAAGTATAATTGCCAACCCATTTTAGCACTTTGCAGAGAAACACAGAGAAAGACATTAAATTGTATTATGTTAGAAGACATGGATATTTTACTGCATCAGTGAACACACCTGTTGGTGCCGATGTCATTCAGCACCACTGTGTTGTTTCAGTAGGCAACGTCATTAACAACAAGCCTCCTCCACTGAAAACAGAACTGTAGGTGGAAAAATCCAAAGTGGCAGTTTTTTGGGCAACTTTTTAAAAACTGCTGAAGAAGGAAGCCGACAGAGAGAGAGACAGGTGCCAGTGTGTGTCTGAAGGGACAAGTAAGGTGAGCAAATTAAATTAAGTGGAATTAAACCTGGAAAATTCTGTAAACTGCTGCAGTATGGAAGAAAAATGGAAAATTGAATTTATGTAATAGTCAGTGTTTTATTCTAAACATACAATTGAATTGGCCCCAGGAAGAATGGCCAATACTTATACTGGTGTTAACAGGGGTCCTAATAAAGAGTTGTCCCTGAAAAAAAGTTAAAAAATGTTTTTAGAAAGACAAAAACACTTTTAACTGCCTCTATGTTGCATTGTGACACACCTGAGATCAGAAATGAGCCACTTAGACCAAAATGTCTTGTGTAAAAAGGTAATTAGAAAAAAGTTGGGAGATTTTTTTATTCACGTCAGTGTAGTTATTCTTTTCTGGGACATTATGACCATCTAGTGACCATTAAAGTGCAGTTAAAGGAGCTTTATTTCAGCCCGGCTGTGGTGACTTCAACTTATTTTCATCTGTTGACAAAATGTAACGACCGTGCTGTGTTAGTCGTTCTTTCTTTAGTTTGATGTACTCTTCTTTTGTTCTTTCCTGCCCTGTGCCTGTCTGGCAGGGCTGCATCCTTGCACTGAATGCATTTTCTTTCTGTGCTTTTAACACATGGATATGAAAACAGGATGGTGACTATAACGTCGGGGTCTTAGAAACACCCATGCCCTTCTTCTGAAACAAGACTGAACTGGGGCTTTCTTTGTTGAATGGAAACAGATTTCATTATGCAACAAGCTGAGATGAATTTCTCTGGAACTGCTGTGAGTGGTTAAGAAAATACAACAAGGGCATGCCAGGTCAATTTGCTCTGTGTATATAAAAGAGTTGGTACTGAAAGCTTCAAAGATTTCTCGACACCTTCAGCACATCTTTTGTCTGCCTTTAAGCCAACAGTCACAACCAGTATTCAGCTCAGGCATGGAGTCCACCCGATTACAGTGCACAAATCCTACCAAGCATTCAGCCTTTAGTCACTCCCATCTGGTGAACGGGGCGATTACACACCTCTAAAAGCCACCTTTTAATGGTTTTCAGACAGGATGTTTAGAACAGGCCATGGGACTTTGTGCTTATGCTTCCATCAGCACACATCTCACGGTCTTAAAACGTTTGGAACATTCCACCAAAAAAAAAAGGGTGAAAATGAGATCACTGGGTTTTTTGCGTTTGACATCACTCTCCTGTGTTGGAGCCTCAACTTCATTTTCTTTTTCTTCTCTCTTGATCTTCATTACAGGATAATAGCACATGATCAGGAAATGTAATTATTCAAATGTGATTTGTTATGATTCTGTGTAACCCACGGCTATGTGCCTTAAACGCTTTGTACACATTGTAGATCTGCATTTTTATAATCTTTGACATGTTCAGCGACTCATGCGTAAATCAAGTACTGCTTAAGAAACACATTGTGTGTTAGGAATGACTTGGAAAGTTTGACTTGTAGATAATTTGTCTATTTAAGCAAATTCTTGGAGCTTATAACTGTCATGAAAAGATGGCATGTTTCTTTTGTCCACAAACTGTCCCTCTGTATAGACTGAGTTAATAAAAAGTTTTTTAAAAGGGCTTTTGTAGTCATATTGTGTTAAAATCTTATTCTTACTCAACATTACGCTGCATGGTTCTGCTCTGTAAGTTAAAAACAGACAGGTTTATTGTTGATTATGCAACGTCACAGTTTTATTTAGTTAACGTTACACTGGGTTTCAGAGTCTGGGGAGTGTGTTGACTTACAGTATTTAATAAGCCATCATTAATTGCATTTTGCATCACATGGTTGTGCTCTGTAAATGAAAACAGGTTACGGTTACAGAATTCCTTATAGCAGTTTTATGAGCAACCTGGATTGAACGCAGGAGGCGAGACAACATTTGTAATAACCACGAGAGACTTGAGACTTGACTTGGACTCTAGCTCAAAGACTGAACATCTCTGATTACAAACGAGCTGTTTTCAGGCAGTTCAGTGCAGAGTTTCTGTGGGAGACGGAAACTCCCTTTAGACTGGACTTTGGGATGCACAAAAAAGGAATATAACTCAATAAAGGAGAGGGGAAAAGCTAAAAAGCAGAACACCTCTTTAAGAGAAAAACACTTTGCAAACATTTCCCAAATTCACTGAATTCAAAGTTAAATCAGACAGAAACAGAAAGTCTAAAAACAAAAAATATCCCGAGCACAGCAACACAATAAGGTGCTGGTAGATAGCAGGATAACTCTAGATAAATCAACACAGATTCGACTTAATAAATCAGTAAGTCGAATCTGTGTGCATCGAATCTGTTTGTTTTTGATTTTAGAAACAGAAAGTCCTCACACACACACCTATTTTTTGTTTGTTTTGCTTTTTAATTTGTTTAATTTTTAAATTTTATTTAAATACACACACACACACATAACCAATAATTTGGTTTGAATTTATTTGCAATATTGTTGTTTTGAAATTCATGCTAATAAAAGGAAATTGAAATTAAAATTGAAAAAAAAGTCTGAACTGAGGACTGAGATCATTTTCAATAATCAATTTCAGCATCATACACTTACATTAACTTCTTTTTTACTGTAGTCCCTAGTACCATGTTTGTTTGTTTTTATGCCTCTGTGTGTATCCTGGTATCCCTGAGTTTAATGTCACAATGCTTTGAACTGTGGGTAATTCCCTCAGGCAAAAGCCGCGTTTCAACCAAAGGAACTACACCCCGGAACTAGGAACCTTTGGAGGAACTCAGTTTGTTTCCACCAGAGGGACCAGGGTCTAAATTTAGTTCTAGGGTTTTTGTTTTACCCCCCAAAAGTCCCTTGCAGTGAATTACTGAATGGGCGAGTGGAGGCTCCAGGCTTTAACTGGACAATGTCAGTGTTTTTCTACAACTGCTCGTCTCTTTTCCACTTTGTTTCCAAACCAATAAATCACAATCAACAGTCAAACAGCCACACAAGTCTCACCGATGGCGCCTGAGATTAGCTTTAAATGTGTTGCTTGGAATTAGCAGCCAGTTTGCAGCAGTGTGTTTACAGCGAACAGCTGATGGAGCTAGGCTAAATACTGGCTCCAGAGTTGCTGTTCTAAGTTTTCATAACTTAGAACAGCATGTGTTTTAATAACCTTCTAAACTGTTGCGATATTATTTTTGTGTTTCGTTCTCTGTACTGAGGTTATTTTAAGAACTTTATGGTTTTATCCAGTTTGTTATTAAATTTGTAACAAACTTTATCGTGTGTCTTCATTATACTCCCACAGAACAAGCTGCTTTAAAGCCCAGCCTGTAGTTTTTCATTATATTCCAGTCAAATCTGATGTTCATTTATAAATGTTGCTCATGGATAGTGGTTACAAATAATGATGCCTGCAGGCCTACAGCCTACATCAGCTAGTTAATTTCTTCGCAGGTCTTTAGAACACGGTGGAAACGCACACAACAGTGGGCTGAAGGAGCCTTTAGTTCCTTTAGAAAGAGATCCGGGGACTAAAAAGTCCCGGGTACTTTTGGTCGAAACGTGGCATAAGTCTGCTCAGAGGTGGACTTATGAAGAGTGTGTATAAAGAGCTCAACAAGTCTGCAAGATAGCCCCTCATCCACTTCATGATTTGACAGTGGGACAGTCCATAGCCCTAACTGACTTACTGGGCATGTGCCTCAAAGTCCATGAGTCTGAGTGTGGAGAGTGAGATTCAGTCTGCTTTGGCGTTGCTGGAGAATATTGCTATTGTGCAATTTAAACAAGAACTGTAATGATTTAGTGGCCCCTGATGATGACTGGCCAATGTGCCTCTTTCTATTTCCAAGAACTGTTCTCTTGGAATTGTGTTCTGAACTGAATCACTAGCAGCAAAATTTAACTCCACACATGTTGCCACATTTAAAATCTAAACAAAAGAGAAATTCTGGATTCCAAGTCCTGTTCTCTTGGAAGTGTGTGCTGAACTAGGCCCCACGTTGAAACCATGCCATCTCGGGTATTGACAACATTGTGGTTGTTTCAGCGGGAACTTGCAGACATGTCAGGTATTTCCCAGTCTGCCCTGTGCAGTGTCATGCCCATGGGGTGGGATGGCATAATTTCTTACTGTAATTTCTTTCTGTAATAGATACATCAGGTTCCCTCACTTAGCTAGCCAACATCACAATGTATTTTGCAGCAAAGTCTGGTTTCTCAAATGTAACCAGAGTTATTGACTGCACACATGTTGCAATAAGGGCACCTTGGGAGGAAGATTTTTGACTTTATGACTCTGTCAATGTCCAGATCATTTGTGATGCACAAATGATGCTAACTTGCCAATTGGCCAAGGTGAAGCCACAATTGATTCATACTCACTCAAAGCTGTGTGGGGAGGAGACCTAAAGGCTGCAGCAGTGCCAGATGGATGGCTTGTTGGTAAGACGTGATTAATTACTTCATTTAATAACCTTTGATAATTATGCTGTTTCTGTTTCCGGCAACGTAAGCTTTAAATGCAAACAAAGTCTGGAACATTCTAAGGGCGTGTGCTGTGTTGAACCATCTGCTGGTGAGGAATGTATTCTTCCCAACAGAACGTGTCAAACCTGATGCACTGTGAAGCACACGCCAGATTCTCTTCCTCGAACCTCAACCTGTTCACTGGAGGCACCCAGGTCTTCATCAGAGTCTGTAAATAAAATATTCTACACTGTAACAAAATACCACAATATGATTCAAAGTGGTGACTTACCTTACTTCCATCTGGGCAGGTACATACAGTATGTGTCTCCTTACACATCTTCACAAAGCCACTAATAGCAGTTTGGCTGGGGTCCCATCTTCTCCTTCAGTAGCTGGCACACTATGTGAAACATGATGTTAGATGTATCATAAAAAAAACACCCACAGCTAACAGACACATGGTTTTTTATAGATCTGACCCAAAGGTGTTTCCTGTTTTGTGTGTACACATTTTTACACTTAAATATACACAGTTTTAAATATTTGTACTAGTTGTGTGACTTTGACATAAGAGAGTGCTGTTTGCAACCCTAAGAATACCATAGTTGTTTGCCATAACCACAGTCTTTCCCCAACCTTACCCAGTTGCAATGCACGGATATTGTAGGAAGTGAGATTTTAAAAAGCATTGCCATTGGACATGAAAGAAATATATGCATTCCAGGGTTTTACCCAGTTGTCCAATATCAACATGCTTGTTTGTCTGACTACAGGGGCACTAGATCAGAAAACTTCATCCTGTTGTTGCATTTCCTGATCTCAGCAATATACTTAGTGAAGTGAGTACGTTAATAATTAACCTAATTTATGTACCACTCAAAACATGTTAAAATGGGCTTCACATGGAACTACTTGACAGAACAACTCTTATTAAGAAAAGAGCAGCACACTCAGTTACATGCTGGATTTTGTTCACTTCACCAATATACCTCCCGTTTACAAAAGAAACCACATTTAAACCAAACAGTGAGCTTCCACACTGTACTGACCTGAAGAGGTCAATGCAAGGTGTGACGGATGGAAACTGTCTCCCACCACATGACAGCAATAAGCTGGGACATAATGCCTCTTAAACAAGAACCTGAGCCACTGGAGCCACAAGAATCATGAGCTGAGCCTTGACACAAGTATAATGTAGCTTCCATTTATGCACTTGTGTGTTTGACAGAAACAGCTAGAGTTTTCAAAATACTCAGACACAAGTGCATTTGGGGTGTGAATAATCATTTTCATGACAAACAGCACAGCTGTCTAATGTGGGGCCGCTATTGGGTTGCTATACTCAACAGTAACATGCATTGTGAACAGGGTTTGACATTAGCACCGCCCACATGCCAAATGGGTTTAGAATTAGGCAGTGGCCTGTAACACAGTCACTCTTACCAGCCTCTATGATGGGGGGCATTCATGGGCTGCCCCTTTAAAGCAATAATGAAGATCAGTTGAGGACCCCAAGTAGGCTTGCATTTTGTCAGTCAAATTGTCAGTCTTAGCTGCATCGCTGGACACAGAGCAATGCAGGAGCAAACTGAGTTTTAAAATGACAACAAACCACCAAACTAACTGATGGAAGCAGAGAAGGGTGGCAGGCTGGGGCAGGGCTGCACAGCAGTCTGTTGGGTGAGTCATCAGATTGGAGCTCTGAACTGAATCTCTAGCAGGAAAATGTCAACCACAGCGGTTGCCACATTTAAAAAATAGAAATTAATTTAGCTGAATCATAGATTTATCAACTATATTCTTAAGACAAAGTGCTACTATGTGAAGTTTCTTTTGATTATAATAACAGAAGTGTTTGAGTCCCTTAGGTCCAGCGTCCCTGTGGTAATTCCAGACACTGTCTCGAGTTTTTCTCTTTTCTTTCACCGCCCCCTAGTGGCCCCTAAGGGGCCAAACTACACAGCCAGCCTGAAAAAAAGCGAGTGACGTTTGGTAAACGCTCTCATAAAGGAAGTTCAATGACTATGCCTTCAAAATAATAAACATGGCATGGAAAATATGAGTCTCATTATAACAGTAATCTCAGCCCAATGCATGAGAAGACTTGTCCTTAGTTCCCTACCCACGATGCAAGCACTGAATGTTAAAATAGTCAGCTTCAGAAGTCGTGCTCAAAAATGAGTCTTTCTTTTTTTGCTTTGACAGACGTTATTACAAATTATATTTTGATTTCTGGAACATGTTCAAAATTTAAAACCAAACGTGTATAATTTAATGCTTCACATCTTTTCAATCATCACTGCTCCAGGTGTACCCAAAAAGTAAATTCATAATACAGTTAATATAGTGACCAGGTTTGTACTACATTCATTTGTCTTTTTGTGAGATGATATCCATTCTGACCTGCTAAGGATAAGATAATGAGATCAGATAAAATAGGTAACATAAAATACCCTTCTTAACAAGAGTCTACACGATTAAGTAGAATCAGTAAAAGTGATCCTGAAAGCTATGAAAGTCAAACATAGTACATAATGAGTGTGTACATCACGTGAAAATTAAGATATGTCACTGCTTTAAACCCCTGGATTTTCACTCCGGTTTGTAGATGTCGCAAGAGGTGTTCAGCAGTGAGACTTTACTTTGAAGGTGACACAGGAAGCAGCGGTGTGTGAGTCAGCACGGTGCTGTATTGACAGCGCAGGCAGCGTCTCTACCTGCGGGCAGCTGAACGGCTGTTTCGCTTTACCTTCTCGGGCTTTGAGACGACTATCGCAACCGCTGTGTGTTGGTAAGTGACTGAACAGTAAATATGAAGAGAGACACTGGTTTTTAACTGTTAGCTAACACCGCTTTAACGCTAGTTAAAAGGTCAGAAGTGCCCTGAATGTGTCAGTCAGCCTGGCACGAGGTCCTGTAAATGTGTGTGACGATAGAAAGACCTAATGTTGACGTTCATTATGTTTTAACGTTACTTGGAAACCTACTGTTGATACAAGCATTTGTCAGAAAAGTGCTCATCTGTGTGGCTTAGGCTGCTTTAGTTCAGTTTACGCTGTAACGTTAAGTTAGTCGGAAAAAATGACCTCATTAATACATTAGCTCAAAATGTGTTCTGTTAGCTTAATAATATTATAAATGAGCTCTTATTAGATAATAATTAAAAGATAAGAAAATAGCACTATTTTAAACAAAACAATGGAAGAAACGTGGCCATTCTTTCTGGACAATAAACTTTCAGCATGTCCAAATGCCTTAAAGTAAATAAAGGAATGGTCTCTGTTATAGGACAGTAACAATGCAGTCTGTGGAGGGAGACATGCCGACCTTACCTGGTGCTTTATGAGAACTAAAGGATGAACTGTTTGCCTCTTGTTCTCTATCTCTTGTTCCTGCTTGATTCTGGTGAGTAAAACAAGTTCACTTTGACAAGTTGAGTCAGTTTTTCCTGCAAGTTCGGAATACCTCAGGTATTCTGTTATCAAAGCTGATGACTCAGGTGTGTCTTTGTACCTTGTGCATTCCTTGTAGCTCAGACTGCGTCACATGTTCACACAGTGCTCAGTTCCCTTCCTGCTCCTGTCAATGTTTATGTCGACTCTGTCAACTTCCGCCATGTCCTGCGTTGGGATCCTGGGCCCGGCACCCCACCAGGAACACAGTACACGATCATCAGGAGGTAATTTCCTTTACCACCTCCTTGTCTCTGCTCTCATTTCCTAACTAGCATGTCATGATGCCAGTTTCTCTTTGGGTGGGAGAAATCATACTGCATTCTGTCTCATTCATTCTTTGATCTTACCTGGATCCCAGGGCAGGGTATCAGACTCAATTATTTTGTTGCAGACTACAATATGTCTGTTGCCCCAAACACAGTAAAAGTAAGGGAGAGCGGGATAAGTTGTCATAACTCCAACGCTAGAGGCTGAATCTCAGAAATCAAATAGCCACTTTTACACAAAGTAGAAGAGACAATAACCTGTCTTTTGATACTTTAACTGAAGTGCTATGATGAGCTAACCTTGAGATTTAGCCAGCATTAGCACTATGGGGTGGGAATCTCTGGGCACCTCACGATTCGTTTCGATTACGATTCAGAGGGCTGCGACTGGATTATAAAACGATCATCGATGCATCTTGATGCATCATTTTTTTAATATTTTTTTTTCTATACAGGATCCCTGGATAATTACTAAGCATTTAATTTGCACATTAAAATCCAAAAGAAACATCTCCTAATTAGTTTAAAAGGACTAGTTTGCATCCATAATTTACTTCAGTATCCTCAGCTCTATGCTCCCTCATTTCTTTAACAGCCAGTTGTCAGACTCTCTGAAAACTGAAATATAATGATCAGGATGTGCAGTATGTGTACACAGGACAGAGCTGCACACTAGTTTAGTCTCAGCTTGTACCAGACGTTCTCAGAACTTGACTAGTAGGTTAGTTAGTAACGACACACAGCTGATAATTAATATTACTTTGTTACTAATTTAGCTAACATTACATAAATAAATATTTTTCACAGGACCCAAGGACGCCTTACACATAGTTACAGTGACAGAACAACAAAAAGTCAATCAGGATTGAGCGCCTGGGTAAAGAGCTGGGTTTTTAGTAGATCTTTGAAAGTGTTCTGACAGGGAGTGTTTTGGATCGATTTTTAGACATTTGTTATTTGATTCATAATCTTCTACGTCTGCATCACGATGCATCTAAGAATCGATTATTTCTCCCAGCCCTAATTAGCACACGTCAGTTTGCGCTGTCACATGTAACTAGACATGGGACGTTATCAGATTTTCACAGTATGATAACCTTAAGCCAAAATATCCCATTTATTAAATGTCTGGGTAAAAAACATATTTTCCCTTTTTCCTACTGAAGACAATATATTTTATTTTCAAGAAACAACATATACTACTACTGCAAAGAATAATATTAAATAATGGTATAAAATCAAATATTGTTATTTCAGTGTTGATACAGATAAGGAGAGAGAGAGAGAGAGAGAGAGAGAAGAGAGAGAGAGTCTTACACACACACAGAGTCTCTCTCCCTTTATAGTGGAAAAGACACCAGAGTCAGAAAAATGTTGTGATTTTTACACAGTGGTGGAAAACTTAAACAAACGTATAGATACAGAAATGTAGTACTCTGCTCTTCCCCGCTCTGTGAAGTAACATGAGGGGTAAAAGTAGCTGATGTAAACTTGTTAATTAGCCATGTTATCTGCCTTGGTATCAAACTATTTCACCCGTGTTAAACACGCTAACTCTCTTAGTTTGTTGCAAATGCTCATTTCAAGATAGCGTTACCTTGAATTTAGATGAAGAGTGACTTGTGTTGTTCCTGTAAAGAGGATATCATATTTGACGGCATATTATACAGCAGACTTAGTTTTCAATAAGGGTTGATGTTCAGGGGTTCAACTCCTTCAGCCATCCTGCACACAGGTAGGTGCCTGACGGCTCGCACCAAGCAGAGGGGGAGGGCTCCTGTTACTCTGCGTTGCACACACCCTGCAGGATTCCTGCACTTTCCGTCGTCGAGGAAACGTAAAAATACAGTCATTCATTCAGTGTGCGGTTATAAATTGTATTGCGGCAACAAAGATAGGAGACAGCATAATAAGCCTGTAATTTATTTGGAATTGCAATGAGGAAATGTGTTTTTGGAGGGAAGAATGAAGGAAGATATTACTAGGTCAGCTGACATTTATTTTCAGAAGATTTGCCTACTGGTTTGCTGTGACACACAAGCTGAAGTTAGGCCTGTGTGGGCAGAAAACGAGAAGGCCAGTAAAGAGTGGTTTACAAACTTATTAAAACAGCACACAGCTTCAACAGAGAAAAAGTTGACAATGTTGTGATAATGTACAGAAATATGAGTTTGGACCAGCAGACACATGAAATGTTGATGAAACTGGGGTGACCTCTGTACATAATCCTGAAGTGGTGGCCAGACATGAATATAATGAATACAAAATATGTGCCCAAGACTTCGTTCTTTCATTTGGTTTGATATTTATACCATTCTTGGCACCATACATCACTATGGTGCTCAGTAAATGCTGACAGTGACAGTGTGAAAAGTGTGACAACATACCCCGCTCTCCCCTACAGTGCTGTCAGGTTGGCCTACCTGAAGTAATTAGTACACTACAAACATATTTTTATTAAGGCAAAGGTCTGCCGTGTATTTGTTTGTCTTCTTTTTTTAATGAAAGATATTTATCATCCTTTTCAGAAAGAGTTATCAGAGCAGGGCACAGACAACAAAGGAGAATTCTAAGCAGTGTTTCCCATACATTGATTTATTTATGGCGGGTAAAATCGTTGCTTGTATTCGCAGCAGACAGCCTGTATACGATAATGACATCATAGTTCTCTAGAAAACTCATCATGCTGATTTTTTTTTTTGTGAAACTGCTCATCTTTTCTAAAGTAAGGCTGGGAAATTCCAAAGCATTCTTCCTTTTTTCCATTGACAGACTAGAGCTCTACATTGTTTTGCTCTTTAGAGGAAGGTTTCTAATAGTTAAATAATAACAAATATAGATAATAATTGTGTGGAACTAAAAACTGCATCTCATTATTCCTGTTGTAATATATATCATATATATATAAATAAATGTACCTTGTATCTTTTTTTTAAATCTTGTGATGGAGGAGCCATGTAACATGTTCAAACGCTGTAGAACAAGCCAACAAGTAGACCCTGGGTAAAGATTATTTTGTCAAAACCAGAGTTTTAATTAATAAATTTTAATTAAAGAAAATCTGCATTACCATGCTTTCAGGACACATCCTGGTTCAGTACTTTTGCATTTGTACCTTTTTATGATAGAGACATAACAGGAAATGAGAGGAAAGAGAGATGGGAAATGACATGCAACAAAAGTCCCCTGCTGGACCCGAACCGGGGACATTGTGGTTCATGGTTAGCACTTTAATACGCCGAGGCTATCAGGACGCCCCCAGCCTTTGTACCTTTACACAGCGGAGGATTGCAGGTTGCTACTTCCTGCATATTCTAAGAATTACCATTGGATTTTGTTAAGTACGCTGGCGGAAGTGTGCACTAGACAATGGGTCCTGTTTGAACTTCACTTCACTGAAAATTATGAAGTTCATTTTTTGATCTATTATTACTTTATTTATTAAACTTGCACCAAACATAACATTAAGTGCAACAAATAAAGCAGCCAAGAGTAAAATAATAACAATAATAATAAATACACTGGGATTTTTTCATCCTTAATTCCTCAATTAATTTGTACTGGTAGAGATTCTTAAACAGGGAAATTATGCTTGCATACATACATACACACATACATGTACGCACAAACATACCTACTAGTAACTGAGCTAATTAGAAACAGAACTGTATAATTCCTCCAATTCTCTGTCCCACTTCCCAGCCATAGAACACTAGCTGTGGTACAAAGCCCTGTTGGAATTGTACTGGTGGTGGCCTCAGTGCTTATCTGGTCGCAGGCATTTGCACATTCATGTTCATAAAATCAAGGAAAGATGTCAAGTCAGTTTTTCTAGTGCCAGACTGCAAGACATCTCCTTAATCCACTGGTCCTCCATGTTCGTATGGTAGGTGTAGAAAGGACAGCTGCAGTCTAGGATGCTTATTGGTCCATATAAAGCAGCTAAAGCTCTTCTTCGTAAGCGTGGACAAAAAGGCCGGTAGAGGGAGTGGGATGGACTGAAGGAGAAAGGAAAATATGTGAATGTGTCCTATCAGAGGCATTAAACTTCATTACTCCAGGGATTCTCCTATGTCTGTCATCAGGGGGTCATAATTGATTGGTATAATGTTTTCAACGTCAGGGGTTAATTACTATGTCCTTCTGTAAATGTACTTCATGTAAATCCTTCTGGGGCAGTAGCAAACTGTGTTTGGATGGAGGGGGCGGTGTTACTCTTTGTCAAATCTATTTAGATTTTTTCTGGCGCTGACTTTATAGTCTGAAAACTGACCAGATCTCTTCAGAAGCCACAGTGCATAACTAAGGTTCCCAGATTTGTAAAAAAAAAAATAAAACAAACAACAAATGAGGATCTGTCCTATCTATAGTTATACCTGTGATTTCAGATGATTGACAGATTGACATAACCAACGGTTCCATGGCAAATAAAATAGTAAAGGGGACATGGGGACATGTAGACCTGCATAGATTAAAGAGCTTTGAAAACTGGGTTAGTTTACAATAATTGAATTAATTTAAGACAGTTTTCCCCAAAACCAAATGTATTAAAGAGATATTTCCACTCTTTGGGCATCTAGTGACATGATGCATGGTCTCTGGCATTTTTTTAACTTATAAAATATTAACATAACGGCCTGTGTATGTTATGAAATGCTTGTCTCCCCTGTTCAGACCATTTTGATCATAAGTGATTAGAATGGGGTTGATAGTTTCTATCCGCCTTGCACATTATGTTGGTGTCACATGACATAAAAGATATAGCATGGTACCATGTTCTTTCTTGGGGGGTTTGAAATGACTGCAGATCTTAAGGATAGGGGTAGTTTTCCTTTTGCATAGGATTAATTAAGCATCTCATTAAGCCATCAGGCCCTGGTACCTGTCCACTGCTCATGCTATGTAACACAAAATAGTTCTCAATAAACAGCTTTATCAAGATTAGATTTAGCCCCCTCAGTTAAGATTTGCAATCAAAGCTGGTGTAAAAACTTTAGTTGTTGTTTTTACAAAAAAATCTCTAACTATATTTGATTTACATCAGTGTGAATTTATTTCTCATGCCACATCAGTCTGTTTTTATCAGCCTCTCTGAACAACGGGATCAACCGCTATTTGCGTTTTCACTCAGTACGTGGTCTGTCTGACAATCTGTGGCTGAGCGTCCTGATTGAATATCTGACTGCTGAACTTTTTCTCTCTTTAACCTCTGCTGTCTTTGGCCGTGGCTGAGGCTGTTTCACAGTGGTGTTTTTCCATCTGTTAGCATCTGTCATGGCACCTCGGCGTGTTTGCGATGCAGCTGTGACCACAGAGAGGCCGGCTGATTCTTTTAAAGAAACCAACGGTTTTACCGCTGTTATAAAAAGCAATGATGGTTTTCATTCCTGCATTTAACTTGGAACTCACCTCTTCACTGTCTTAATAAATTATAAAAGATAAGTATGGGAATATTTCTCTATTTTTCATCTTCTTAACAAATTGATAGAAAAGACCACTAAAGTAAATGTGGATTAAACCACAACTGAAAAGAACCCCAAAAATCATGGTTGTTTATTTATCAATAAACAACCCACTGTTTTACTACAGAATGACAGAATCAAACAAAGGCACTGTTATCTCCTAATGTTAACTTATATTTCACTAAGATTTCCTAAAACTACAATGTCCTGCTGATTCTGAAAATGATTGAGCCTCTGAAAATGAAACTCTGTAAATGTGAGCTGTTTATAAAGCTGCATGTTTTATGTTTGTGAAAACACAACATTGACTCTTCTCACCTTTTAAAAACTGTTCGCACATCTATTTGCACATCCAGCAGTTACAGCAACATTTTGATTTATGTTTGTAGCGGCCTGATGAATGTCAGTCAAACACTCACTCTCCTTTTAGAGCTGTGTTGGTTTTTTATTTCTCTATTTCCTTAGAGAAATATCTGAGTCTTCTCTGCCAAATGCTCCACCACGTTCACCAGCTGCTTACCATATCTGCCGCTTGACACTGGGCAGATAACGTGCAGTGGGTTTGTCAGAGCTTTCTTCCTGAGAAGAGCTGCTGCTGCATTTAATAACAAGGTTTATTAGAGCAGAGTTTGGTGGCTGGAAAACCACAACAATAAGCAAGTAGAAGCGAAAATGCTGAATAGCAATAAGAAGAATTACAGTACAGATTGGGTGTTATGTTATTGGGCGAAGATGTTATGCAGGTCTGTCACTACCCCACTCCCATTGCACATACTCCTTATGTGTAATATAAGAATTAATATATATATATATATATATATATATATATATATATATATATATATATATATATATATATATATATATATATATATATATATATATATATATATATATATATATATATATATTGCTTATTGCAGTTTTAATGACATCACAAATAATAGAAAGAGATAATTACTTGCTTGCCACACCAGTATTAGCTGATCGTATTGTAGGGAGCTCTAAAGCAGCTGTAATCAATACTGCTAATGTTCCTCTGTGTCTACATGTGTAGATGGGCATCTGTATGCTGACGAGTTTGACATACTGTGTGTAATCATTTAGTGAATGAATAAAATTAACACTTCAATAAGACAATATTACAAATGTAATCAATAACAATGAATTTGATATATCATGCAAATGCTCACATTATTTATGAGGACAATTCACAATGAATGCATTGTTGCATTACATGTACTGTGAATTGTCATCTTAAAAAGGTTATTACCATAGTTGATTGATCATTTCTGCTGCAGGACAGCCTCCATCTGTTGAAGACACAGTAATAACTGGGTCTGACGGAGGCAACGCTCCTCATGTTTACCCAGCTTGACCCGGCATAGCTTTTTCATTTTTTCTAACAGAATTTTTAACTCCGCCCACGCTCCCAGGAAGTCTTTTTCTTGTTGTTTTTACAGTTGATTCCATTTTTATTATCAAATTCCATGATTCCGTCTGTGTTTTCTGCGTCACTGAAAGTGCTCTAACATTCATGTTATTATTGACACCTGTAATTTTCCTGTCATACTGAAGGCATTATAGAAAATGTTTGAACTCTCTTTCTTTTTGTGCAGCATAAGAGGCCAAAATGGGAAGCCGCTGCCACGTAAGGTAACACAGACATCATTAAAGCTGAAGCTTGACAACAACAAAACATATTACCTGATGGTCCAGGCATCCTACAACCAAACCCTGTCACCAGAGTCCAGAAAAGTCCCCTTCACCCCTTATGAAGACAGTACGTGTTGCATGCTTGTTAATTAATGACAATAATTTCTTACCAACAGAGTTAATCTTCTTAATTCTCCCAGGGAAAGTGAAGGTTATTTATTGTAAACAACTTGTTTTAGAGAAATTTAGCAATTTTGTTGTAAATCTACTCAGTTAAGTAGCAGCTAAGCTAACAGTTAGCTAGTGCTACAGTCATCAGTCGGTGTGTTCCCATCCACAAGCTTTATGCACATTTTCAATTTGCATATTAAAAAAGTTGTTTTGCTTGGCTGAGGTTGAAACATCATCTCCTCAAATCCCAAATGTGACAAAGTTAGAGAATAAATCGTGATGGACATGAAGCGTGTCACTCACTCATGAAAACACCTGATCTGTGTGGAGTTGTGAGCAGACTGTAACCTTCCCAGATGAGTGTATGAAACAAACAGAAGGCCACATTCCCATCAGTTTTCCACATTGTTTTTGTCTTAGTGAAAAACGTCTGAGCTTTGACTGCTGCTCTTTTAATTATGCCATCTAATCCAATTTGCAGTAATGGTTGTGGATAGAAATGCACATTTGTCTGAATCTGCTTTTGCAGATTTTCTGTCAGTCAACAGAAAATGAATCAACAATTATTTTAATCTGATGGTGTTTATAGTAATTTATCAAATAAAAACCTCTGCTCGTTCCAGCGTTTCAAATGTAGGAATCTGCTGCTGGTCTCTGTCTTCAGTCATGTAAATTCAATATCTTTGGATTATTAATTATCTTGGGCTCTGTGACTGGTATGTTTTACCCTTGTTACACACTTTATGGGTTCAGTTAATTTCTTAAAACTCTGACATTATTAGTTGAAGTCTTGATATTAACTCTGGCTCCAGGGATGCTAATGATGATGAACATGATAAACACCATACCTGCTAAACACCTTGTTAACATTGCTATTGTGAGCATGTTAGCATGGTGACATTAGCCTTTACCTGCAAGCACGGCTGCAGCTAAATACTAATGAATTCAATTTCCGACTTTACACAGACATTAAAATGGCACCTTAGAAAAATAGCCAACTTTGGAAACAAGCAAATATTTTGCACCAACCACGCCGCTGTAATAATTCACAAAAAGTGACTTCAGTATAACAAAGTAAATGTACTAGGCCTACAACTAATTGCTGTGTTGATTAATCTGTTGATTATTATTATAGTTATTATGGTATTATAGTATAGTGTAGTATTATAGTTATTTGGTCTATAAAATGTCAGAAAATGTAGAAAAATGTTGATCAGTGTTTCCCAAGAATATCTGCTTGAGGCCAAGATGATGTCCTCAAGCAGATATTCAGTTTAGTGTCGTAGAGGAGGAAAGATGCCAGAGAATATTCATATTTAAGGGGCAAGAATGGGAAGAAAGAATTTTGACTTTTTTTTTAATTCTCAAAAAGATTAATTGATTATCGGAGCAGTTGTCGATTAATTTAGTAGTTCAAAACGAATCTATTAATAGTTGCAGCTCTGATACGTACTGTATATCGGGGTAAGCAACATGAGCCTTGATGAGCTTTCCAACTAATCTTGAATTTTACATCAGTTGCTCGAGTTTGACTAAAAGTACAGACAGAAATAAGACTCCAGATTAGCTGTGGTAGCTAACCACAGTGTACTTCAACATTGGAAAGAAGCAGTTGAAGCAACTTTACCTGAGCCATGGGTCTAAATATTGGATGCATTTTCAATTCAATTCAAATTAGCTTTATTGCCATTTGAAACATTTAAAAAGACTGAAAACAAACAGCAGCAGAGTGAACATATACTTTGGATGTACAGAGTGGGATTTAATTTCACATCCCACCCTTTCTAACACTGCTCTCAGACTTTAATGAATGAAGCAGAACATGAATCGATTTCAAAACATGTTTTCTTCTTGTGAAAAGCCAAAATAGGTCCTCCACAACTCTCACTGACTGGATGTGGCAACTGCATTCAAATCAACATTTCACTGCCTGAGGCTGACAGACAGTCAGGAGTCAAGGACATCCAGAAATTATACGATGCTGATTTCAGAGTCTCGTGGAGGGAGCGTAACGAACCAGTGGTAAGAAATCAATTGTTATCAAGTGTTACATTTCAATTTACTCCTCTAAACCTGTATATAGATACAACTGGTCAACCAAATATTTTCCAAAAGCAGAGCTTCTCTGGAAGGAGAAATATTCTCAGTGTCGAGTTAAACCTGAGTAGACAGAGGCAAGGAGTTACAGCAAGCTAAGCTAGTAAGCTATGTCAGTGAGAGGTGAACATGCACATGCCCTGGAACTGGCTCACCTAAATGGAAAAGCCATCATTAGTATTAATTACACATGTGCTTTTCCTGCTTTGACAAATCAGATTGTCTGCCATGAAAAGAGTCCATTTGTATAACAGATCCACTCTCTCCTTCAGCTTTAACTTAACACAATACGATGATTTCTACACACAGAGCAGCTCTGCCTCGGACAAAAAATGTTTCAGCTAAAATTCTGAACTCTTCTTTGGAATGGAAACAGAGCCATCTGCAACCTCAGCTCTCGTTAGTCTGTTTCGGTCACATTCCCCATGTAAACGATAAGGTAAAGGGGAAACCTTTTTCACCTGTTATCCAACCGCAGGTCATATGTTCAAAGGTTTTTATGATCTCATTAATGTTGGCCCAGGCCGAAACCAAAATTTAATATTGTTACCTAATCACTCAGTAGTGCTGGGGTCGCAGGTGGGGCTCAAAAGGCAAGAATTCTAATCAAGTTATTTCTCAATATTCTCAATAACTTGCAGGAGTCCTTCAAAACAAAAGACAGGAATTTAACTCTTAACAACTTACAGTATGGTATGGAGTACTGTGTGCAGGTGCGCACAGAAGCTCGTCAGAACAAAAACACCAAGGCTTCTGACTGGAAGTGCACCTTCACTAGCATTGAGGAGCCGAGCAGAGGTGAGCTGAACTTTTAGAGCGTGGGGATGTGTGGTAATTCACTTCTTACATTTATGTACAGATGGTGAAATAATGTAAGCAGCACCGTGTGTAACAGATTTGTAACATTTCATGTATGTGACTGGCAAACTGCTCAGTAGTTTTTTTAAAGAGCACACGTTTAGATCAAGTTTACATATACAGTAAAAACAATGGCTCTCCATCTGAGTATGCTGTAGAGTCTGTGTGCCGTGTGTCTGCTCTTACTGTCATACTCTACTGCAGAGTTAAGTACTAACACAAAGTACATTTGTGTGTCACTGTTTTGTTCCCACCACTAATTTTGAGTTAATGTCCTAATTTAAGTAACCTCCGGTTGGGTCAGGTGTCGGTCAGCCCATCTCGGGGCCGTATTTCAGAAAGTTTCCTATCTTAGGTCTTAAGTTCAGACAGGAAGAGTCTAGATAGGATTTTTCTCAGTTTGGTATTACAGAAGCAAATCCTAACGAACTTTAGGAATCCTATCTTATCTTACTTCATCCGTCTTATCTCAAGGTTAGGAAATGCTAAATACGCAATCCAACATCGGTTATCAACTTTTATGTCTGTTACCTAGCAACCGATGACGCTTTTCTCTCATCGCCGAAGCTAAACTGATTTTAATCACTGTATTTTCTAGGTTTTTTTAATGAAATATACACTGAAAAGGGAGCAAAAACAACAACTATCATTGAACTTCAATTAAGATGACTTTGTTGAAATCCAAATCCACATAACGCTTAACTCGGGTAGAGTCAGATAGAGAGCGGGCTAAAATAGCGGACACAGTCGGACACTGAGGAACACTGATGCATCCAGCGGAGCGTTAATGCTGCCAAAAAGAAAACAAGTCCATTTACAAGTGATATGAAGAGAAAGGCAACTTTTGTGTCCGAGCAGAGGGAAGCCGCTGGTCGCTGCTCCTGTGCTCCCTCACTGACTCCGACAGAAACCCATAGTTCTACTCGGGAAAGGCTAATAAAGGCTGCGGGCTGACGTCATCATGTTTTTCATGTAGGCTATTTCTTGTCTCTAACGATCTCCTTCTATCATAGACTTGCCTTAGGATCATTTTGTTACATCAAGCCTTTACGTTATGGGCCTTTCTACTAACGAGGGTTTTGTCATCAAACACATCGGTAGAATCGATTAAGTTCCGCCCGGTGACATTTTGTTGATTTTGTAAAAGCAATTAAACAGTGACAATGTGGATTAAACGAGTTATCAAACACTCCCATAAGAAAGTTTACCATGGTACAAATACCATGGTAAACTTTCTTATGGGCTACCTGGTGGAAAAGTAAAAGTTAGGAGAGCTAAACAGCTATGCTAAAGTTAGGAGAGTTTATTTAAGATTTTACGAAGTTAGGACGCTTCTGTAATACACTTTTCCTATCTGAAGTTAGGAAAGGAATATTGATTTAGGAACTGTTAATCTGTAATGGCCTTTTTCCTAAATCAGTTCCTAACCCTTATAACCATGGTTACCGAGCAGTTAGGATAGGATCTGCCGGTTAGGAAGTTTCTGTAATACGGCCCACGTGATCAGTGTTTCCCACAGAATGACAGTATATTTCTATTTCTAGTAACATAGGTTATGAAATTAAATGACATTGCAGTCACGGTTTCCACCTGCAATATTTCAGCCGCAGGTGCGCATGAGGATTGTTAATGAGGAAGACTGTTGAAACCTGCTTGTAAAATATCTGCAGTGTCCTTGTCTTAGAACGTAACAGATAGCATCTCTCTCTGTGTTTCTCTACAAAATGCAAAAATGGGTTGCCAAATATATTTGGGCAGCCGTTGGTGGCCCGCCTGAGTAAAGTCCATGTGTGGTAAACATTGATATTATTAATCTGACCGGCCCACCTCAAAACAAATGGCCAGTCTTCACTGGCTGTGACAGTGCTATGGTTTTGAAGATTATGAACTCTATTTTTGTGAATAAAGAGCACCGTGATGTCTGCCAAAAGCAGCTGATGTCTCTTTTTAAGTTGAATAAATAAAGTGCAGCATAATGTGGCAGGACAGTGATCCATACAATGACTATCTGGAGTGAAATAACACCGTGATGCCAAAGTGAAAATAAATTAAAATAAAAGGTGGACTAAAATCTGCTAAAAAAAAAAGATGACGCTCACACTCTCTGAATGCTGTTGGATAGAGACACAGGGACTGGTAGGATCTGAAAGTTACCAAAACTGTCACAAGCAAGGAAATAAACTCAGTCTACCATAGGGAAATGCCTGTTTGCTAATGCATTAAAGAGGTGTGTGTGTGTGTGTGTGTGTGTGTGTGTGTGTGTGTGTGTGTGTGTGTGTGTGTGTGTGTGTGTGTGTGTGTGTGTAGGTCCTCTTGTTGTAGGTGCAGTTGCTGCTCTTGTGATTATTGTTGTTGGTGTCCTGATGACCTCCCTGTATTGCCTCTACTACACCGGACTCCTTTGTAAACTGAAACTGCCCACAGCATTAATTGTAAGAAACCTCTCTCTCTCTCTCTCTCTCTCTCTCTCTCTCTCTCTCTCTCTCTCTCTCTCTCTCTCTCTCTCTCTCTCTCTCTGGAAACACAGTAGCTCACTGCAGAAGCGCAAGTGAAGATAAATCAATGTTTTATTTCCAAAACTAAAAAGTTCATTTCATAAAAGCAGTTCACTCTGAGCTCCTCCCTCCAGTAGACGGCTCGGTTATCAGAACAGAATGCAGTCTGAAGATCCGGTGTTCTGATGATCTATGCTGCCCTAACGAAAAATGCTACTTTATGTGTTCCCATTTCCCATGGTGTCGCGTGGTCGTGTACTTTGCATCGCCAGCATCACTCCACCTGGCACAAAAACCCCTCCCCTGCATCTTTGCTTTGACTTTGAATGTATTGGCGCCGCACCCCAGCACTGGCATGGCTGTGAAAGCAGCATTAGACTTCAACCAGCACCATGACTTCATTTGGGTGAATAGATGAGAGCTTACTATTACTTAAATGTAAATGCTCCATATTTGTATAACGCCTTTCTAGTCTTTTCGACCACTCAAAGCGCTTTTACACTACATCTGCAATCACATACATTCATTCACTAAGCCTAAGCCTAAAGCTCAAACAGCAACTAACATTCACATTCATACACTGGTGGAACAGCCACCAGGGGCAATTCAGGGTTCAGTATCTTGCCCAAGGACACTGCGACATGCAGCTGGGGGGAGCAGGGGTTTGAACTGCCGACCTTCCGATTAACGGCCAACTCGCTCTACCTACTGTTTAGGAATGGTGCATCTTTGAGTTGGCATTTTACTACTTACTTTCTCCTCTGTCTTCATCTCTCTGTTCCCTGTTTGCCACTCTAGATGGCTCTGTGCCAAGGCAACACCCTGACACCAGAGACAACAATCCCTAACCAGATCTCCATTAGCTGGACGGACAAACGGAGGAAGTGCAACAATCCCACTGTTCCACAACCTGCCATCAGGGGCGCTAACGTGGAGGAGGAGGAGGAGGAGGAAGAGGAGGAGGGGGAGGAGGAACACATCTACATAGATAAACATCTACAGCGTTCCTCAGGTGAAAGCTCCTGTCAGGACTCTGTTTTTGAGGCGGGGAAGAGCAGGCCGGGTGCAATGGGGGACTCAGTTTTGACAATGGAGGCAGAGGTACTGGACACAGAGTTTGAGGTTAAGGTCACCCATGTGGGACTTGATCAAGATGAGGCCAAAGGTGAAGGAGCAGAAGTTTCCATATCTGGGGGGGTCCAGAGACATGTCATAGATAAGGAGGAGGAGGAGGAGGAGGAGGAGGAGGAGGAGGAGGAGGAGGAGGAGGAGGAGGAGGAGGAGGTGGTGTGTGACAGCTCAGGCAATATCAATCTGTTCTCAGTCACCATCGCTGCACTGGCTGTGTGTGAGGAAAAGGAGAAGGAAGAGCAGAATACAAGAGATTCTCTCACAGAGTTATTGGAACCATCCAATCAGGAGCCTTTACTACCCACGGACTTAAAGTGGACTTTGAGCCACACAGACTTTCCAACTGAGTTAGATGATCAAACAACTGTGCCATTAGTGTTACCTACACAAGAAGACTTAACTGGGTTTACAGGCAGACATGCAGACACTTTGTCTGACTGGTGTGATGGTGAGACACAGGAGGAGGAGGAGGAGGAGGAGGAGGAGGAATTCTCTGCATATATAAAACACACATGATATGTTGATGTATGTGTACGAGTATCATTAATGAATGTCTTCCCAATAGGTACATTCCTTTTTATTAAAGGAAAAGTCCAACTGAAATATTAGAAGAAGTTAGGGAGGTTGATTTTGTTGTTAAGGTGGTCTGTTGTTTTATTCTTAAGGAAAGGCAAGGCCTCGGCACATCGAAACATTTCCCCTATAAGGTCATTGTAGCCACCTACATTTTGACATTTTTTTGATTTGACCAAATCTCAGAGTACAGTCCCAGAAAAGTTAAGGAAAGCTAAATATTTATCTGCATCGTCAGTCTGAAAGATGAAATGGATTTTGGAAATGTGTGAAAAAATGCTGATATGCCTCAATATTAATCTTCTGTAGTATTTACCAGTCTCCACTATAAGCCCTGACCATAGATGATGAACACTGCTAATCCTCAGTCCTCATTGTTTTGTTTCCTTTTGCAAGTTGCTGTATTTGTGCGCCCATTCACCTTATGCAAAGTAAAATCACCAGCTCAGAAATAATCCTCTTAATGATACAGCACTGCCTGAAAGGCCGAACAAATAAAGATGCCTTATGTAAGCCAAAGTCATCACCCCACATTTAAGGAAGATATCGTTCTTTCTCACAGCAGACATGTTGGCCTGTCATATTAGGAAAGGTACGTGTATTAATATGTGAAATAACATTGACATTAGCACTTTTATATTCAGGAGTCCCAGTAAGCTATGACACAATACCAGGGCCCTGAAACTGAAGCAGATAAATAGAATACAGCCATCATTTTATTATTTACATCTGTGCTCTTGCTCCTTTAAAAAGGTTAACTACTGTGTGGCAGAGATGTCCTGGCCTACACGTCATTCTACAGACTTAAGAAAATATCTTTGTTTGGTACAGAACCTTACAAAAATCACACTTTAATTAATTCAAATATGTTTTTCAGTGAAAATGAGAATAATGATTATTCATTCTCCTTGTTGTAACTCATATCACAATATCAGTTAATATAATCTCAGTAAGACATTTTTTCAGAATCATTCATCATTAGGCTGTGCTGTATAGAATGAGTATATAATGTGGAAATGGAACACAGTTCACTGAAGGGCTTGACCCTGCAGGTCAGGGGAAAGAAATGGTGTTGACTTTCATCCAAACAGTGAGAGATTTTATTTATTTATTTTTGCTGTAATGTAATACAATGCTGAATGTTTTTCTCACTCAACATTTCATGCGCATAGTTTTACTCTTACTGTGCATTTATAGAGCTGCTCTGGCCGCAAACAGCCATCCTCTGTGTGAAAGGTTGAAAATGGTACACAGCCCGAGTTGCGCCTCCCTCCCCTGTGTTCTGCTAGGTCACATGATTTCCTACCAATAACCTCGTGAGAGGCTGCCTTCATGAACTGCCGTACAAATGTCGATTATCTCTACAGCAAGACCCAAATAGGAGCAAATTTTTTTGTGATGGTGTTTTCTCTGTTACCCGAGATGGGGAAACGCTTCTTGGGGAAAAGCAGAGTTGTCTTGTCAGCGCCCGACAGCTGGGAATGTATGCTGTCTTTTTATTTTTTTATGTGTTATTGTGTAACGTAATTATAGCCTTGTGTTTTTCATGTTGTATATTGCCACTTCAGTTGTATATGTCATTTTTTCAACCTAAATACTTTCCTGATATACAACCTGATACTTCCATATAGATAGAGCTGCTTTAACACTGGATTTGCCAATTAAAGCAACCAAAATCTATAAGTATTGGTGTTGTGTCATTATTAATGAAGTGTTCAGGCAGTGTGCCAAAAGCCACATTGTGGTGTAAAATGCGAATACAACGTAACTGGAGTTCCCTAAAGGCAGCAGGAGCAGCCGCAGCCCAGAGCGCGGTTCCGGTGTCTTCCTGTGATTATCGGAAATGAGTTGAGAAACATGGAAACGCTTCTCAGGTAAGTTAGCTCTGATATCAAACATACTACTACATGTTTTCAACAGTATGTAGCTTCTCACTTATTAAAAGCTTAACGTTAGTTTGTCAGTTTACATGTTGACAAAGTCAGTGCTAGTCAGTTAGCTAGCTAACTAACGTATAGACGTTAACATATTTTCACGGTTAACGTTACGTTAAGCTTACTGAACGTTTCTGGGCAGAGTGACGTTAACGTTAGAGAGCGTTATCTGTCTTCAGCGTTAAGTTTTTGTTTTGGAAGTGTCTTCTAGTGGAAGTAACGCTGTTTAAAGGTAACCAAGCCGGTACAGAGGCAAAGTAACGTTAAAGATAATTAGCAAATTTAGAGTTATAATATAAAAGGTAACGGGTATTACCTCAACTTTAATGTAAGTTACAAGTCGTGACGAGGTTTTTCCAACAGTTAAGTTACAATACAGATAGC
Organism: Lepomis macrochirus; assembly: GCA_024633595.2. Classification (NCBI taxonomy): domain Eukaryota; kingdom Metazoa; phylum Chordata; class Actinopteri; order Centrarchiformes; family Centrarchidae; genus Lepomis; species Lepomis macrochirus. The sequence continues at coordinate 33,276,146 of JALXJV020000016.1, read as the reverse complement.
TAATTTATCAGACATGAGTGAAGTTTTGTGACATTCATCACTCAGTTGGCAGCTTTTGTTCAACGCCAGTATACTAACGTTAAATGGATTTAAGCACTCGACATATGTGAGAGTAAAGGTCGCAGTCAGTAACTGCAGATTTATCATGACAGAAAGTGAAAGCTGATGGTGGTGCAGCAGAGATGGTGTGGCTACCATGACTGCTCTCATCTGGATGCTAACATGGCTGTTTCAGGTGCTGCCAGGTGAGTCACGTTACACTGTCACGTGATGATATGAGTCTTATTGCAAGGATTTAAGCTGACAGTCAGTTGACATTAGAGTAACTAAAATACATACAGCAGTCAGAGACACATCAGTATTCGCTTACTGAAAAGCATACACAATATGAACCACACAATCTTGAAATATGTTTCAATTTCTCATTCTTGCTGAATGATGCTTCCAAAAATTATTTATTTAAATAAAGTCTAAATGTGCTGAAGACCTATTTTGAGAATCAAAACATTTTGGACCACAAACAGTTTCATTGGAGATTCCAGTGTCATGTTACTTAGGAGCCAAGGTACCCTAGCCTCCAGCCTCAAGGAGAGATGAGGAGCAGGCTACAGGGATCTGATAAAGCTCAGTTCATTTTAGCTCTCCTAGGTTGTTTTTATTTTTCTGAGCTCCAGCCTACTCTAACTCAAGTGATGTCTCTTGCCTTTATCAGATTTAGCGCAGATTCTTCTGGACAAGGGCTGAACAATTTTGGAAAACAATCTAATTGCGATTTAAAAAAAAAATCAATATTGTTATTTAATTCAATTCAATTTGCTTTATTGGCATGACTGTAGAACAATATTGCCAAAGCATCATACATATCACATAACAATCAGCCCCATACATATAACATAACAAAAATCACCCCCATACATTTCATTAAATAAGTAAAGCGTAAAGTAATCAAAGCATCTGTGTTTGTGTTAAAAAAAGAAATATATATATTAAAAAATAAAATAAAAATACTAAATATAGAATAAACAAAACAGTAAGTTTGCGTGTTTGTTTAAAAAGTATTAAAAATAAAATAAAATAAATAAAATTGTTGTGTGTGCTAAAAGAAATAAAAATATACTAAAAATGAAATAAATAAAGAACAGTAAGCGTGTGTGTGTGTTAAAAAACAAAACTAACAACATAAATAAAACAGTAAGCGTGTGTGTGTGTTTAAAAAAAGTATATATATTAAAAAGTTAAAACAAAATAAATAAAACGTATTTTTTATTTATTTATTTATCATATTATTTAATATGAGATTACTTTTTAAGCTCTTTACCTTCTGTATTATTCAAAATGGACAAGCAGTAAATCAGTGTATAATGTGACCAACACAATATTAAATAGAACACACACTGTTCTTTCTTGTGGATCAGGCCTGTGTTATGGTGAATTAGGTAGAATTATTATTATGAGCAATGGTGGAGAAGAAGCATCAGATTATAATAATATGAGAAAGATAATTTGAGTCAAGTCATGACATGATAAGATATAATGTCATCAGCTGTCGGTCTACCTACAGATCACAAGAAAAACTAAGTTCACCACAGGGTGTTATACAGGAAGCTCTCAATACAAAACCCACAGTTCAACCAGCAATCAATGAGTCCTTATCTCAGTTCAAATCTCCTGGAGTCCATCTTTCTGTATCCCAGTAAGCAAACAAAAAACACTCAGTTTGAGGTTCAATTCAAAAGTTTGCTAACGAAAGTAAAACCAAGTGATGCCTCTCGTGTTTAATAGACAAGCTTAGTAATTTTCTGACAACACCGGAGTTCCCCTGCAACCGTCTGATGCTGGTGAGCAGTAGTGGCTGAAACCAGGCTGTAACTCAGGACAGACTGGGCCTCTGTTGTGCGTTTAGTTTGAAACGCCGTTTACAGATATTTCCTAAGCTCGCCACAATACACTTACCTTACTACACGTGTCTTTCTGTTCTGCATTTCTCCTGTCCGTCAGATGGCCCACCAATTCCAGCCACCACCACCAAGTTACCCGCGGGTGCTACTTTCATTCCCTGTGTTACACAGAAGTTTCTGTAGTGTGACCTTCTGTCACGCTTAAGGCCGTTGTACAACAAGGTACAGCGTAACGTGCAGATGAAGCATCAACTTTGTCTGCAGACTGCTTTCTGCTTGGGTATCATGTGACCAGAGCGTAATCGCAGCCTTTGCGATTAGAAAATCTCGTGTTATCACATTGCGATAATATCGCAAATGCAATTAATAGTTCAGCCGTATGGACCCTTAAACTCATGCAGTATGCAGTAGTGCTCCCAAGACTGTGAACAGACTTGATGTGTGTAATCGATCAGGTTCCCCTTTAATAGTGGCATATCTCTGGATAACACAGTGTGGCTTAGCACGAAAGAGGAAGTGCTTAAAATACGTAATAATAGTGGTCGAGCGATATCAAAACAAAGAAAAGTCATGTATAATTCCATTTTTCCTTCAGACTACAATCTTATATGTTATCTCAGCCTGTAACCAGTTGTTTTAGATGGAAGCTTTATTAATAAATGAAATAGAAACGTACATTGTAGATTTCCCGATAGGTTTGACTGGTGTTTAAGGGAGAGTGGGGTGCAGTTTGTCATTCCTCTGCACAGTATAACTAGGACTGGGCAATATGGCCAATGTTATCACCAGAAAAAAATTCTTATCATTCAGTATCAGTAATTATTGCAATAACTGACAAATCATTATTTCTTTCAAGCTTCTGATTTTTACTCCTGAGTGAAAGTTTAAGAAACCAGATGGCTAATTGAGGTTAATTTGCCAGCACTAGTATGACAATATATATTCAACACTAGCCAGTAATGGTGTTAGATTAGACAAGCTGTCATTTAGGAGAAACATGTGAAACATTGAGAAAATATGATGGCTAACATTTTCACCACCTTTGAAAAACTCACAAGGAGGAGCGCTAACATCGGTCCGCAGCAGCTCGCTGACAGGCTGCTGTAGAGGTGTCCACAGCCAAGCCATCTCACTCATGCTTTTGCCTCAAGGCAAACACAAAAAACAGCCTGACTGAATAGAAATGTACCATACATACAGTACATATTCCATGTTCTGTTCTGTTCGTTTGGATTCCAGCTCTGAGTGAACTCCCCCAGCCTGTCAACCTGGATCTGACCTCAGTCCATTTCAGTCATATGCTGAAATGGGAGCCTGGACCAGGGACACCCCCAGGAGTCTATTACCGTGTCTCAGTTAACACAGAGAGGTGGGTTTCATCTGTGTTTGTGCTTATACCTGTACTAACAGCGTCCTGTGGAATCTTTAGAGCAGCACTCAGTGGCAGGCTTTTCTGAAGCAGCAGTTTGTGTTACAACTGGGAAAGGATGATAGATGTTTGTCAGAGTTTGTACAAAGACACACACACCCAAAGCTGTCACAGAGAAGTGTACTAAGATTTGTTGCAAATCTTCCATCTAGTGCTCCAAGCAGGTTCTGCATGACATAGACAGTGTTAAGCTCATTAAGTATCGCATAACGTCAGATCCACATTAAATGGCGCTTTGTGTTCTGCTCTGTTCACAGCAGAAAGTGTAAAGCTACATCCGATTCTTCACCACTTCCTGCAAGGGTTTCATATTAACTGCATTTTACTTTTTTACTGAGAAGCCACCACTGGCTTCTCAGTAAAAAAGACCTAAAGTCTACTGCTCCAGTCAGCCTGTAACTTCAAAAATAGGACTTGTTGGCTCTTTTGACCCCCTAAAGTCTGCTTCTTTCCCTCCTGTGGTCCTGAAGGGGAATTTCCTATGTGCCAGTGTCTGGGTGTGAGCGTGTCCAGCACCCGCTGGTTTGCAACCTGACAGAGGCCTGCTCCAAGCCAGAACAGGTCTACATCATCAATGTTACAGCACTGCTGGACTCACAAGCTTCAAAAGCAGTCCTCAGACGATTTACACCCATCAAAGACAGTAAGTGGCACTGTAGGGGACATAGAATGGAGAGATGCTTCTTCTCTTACTAAACAGTGAGTGCATGCTTCCATTTAGAACATGGAACTCCAGAGTCAGCCTAGTGCTTACTGCCCCCTCTCTGGACATGGAGCGCTGCCCTCCTATCAGGACGTTGTTTTGACTCTGTAATGGATGCAACTTGAAATGTAGCAAAGTACAATACATTGAAATAAAATATGCTCGATAAAACTAAACTAATTTTGGGGACAAGTACACAAAAACGACTTTGTTATAGTAACAAGAGTTTGTGATTCATAGTTTCATAGTCATCCCTGTAGGTAACTACAGCACTTCCTCTGTCATGTGATGAAAGTTGTCCCCATATCTGCCTTCAGCTCAGCTGGACCTGCCGCTGCTGACTGTGACTCCCTGTGGCAGCGGCCTCTGTGTGGACCTCCAGCCTTCCTTGGAACACCTTAGGAAGATTTATGAGGCTCTGCAATACAAACTCATGATCACGAGCGACAGTAGGAAAAAAGCCCAGGTACTATACATGGACTGGCACACACAGTTTTATACATGAGTTTGATCCACTTGTGCCCACAATTCATACATTTAAGTGAGCATGCTGCGTAGATGTGGCTGTGTTTCTATAGGTGAGAAGATGTCCTCCACTATGTCAGGTTACAGTAACACAGCCATGAGTTGTAGGGCTTAACACCAAAGGCTGATCTCATAACAAGACAATTACCAGTCTAAATAAAGTGCCCCTAAATTTCTTAAAATGGGTTCTTTGAATTGTAACTGTAAGCTGTGTTTACATTAAGATATGTCACGTTTTTGAGCGTTTTCCTTGGAATGTGAGGTCACGTGAAAACTATGAATTGCATACATGATCTCAACAGTGTAAACACAGCTTCCTGTGGTTTCATTGATGGGAGTAATGCTGTGTTTGTCTCTAACAGCTGTCTGTGGTCTCTCTGTGTGCAGTTTATGGACACAAATCTGGGAACAAAGAATGTGACGGATCTGGCCCGTGGCACACAGTACTGCGTTGCAGTCTGCTTCTCAGACAGCCTGGTGCCCAGGGTGTCTAACTACAGCCAACACGTGTGTGCTGTCACCCCTGCCATCTTTAATGCAGGTACAGCTCACCGTGTTTGTGTTCATGAGTCTCCCACCATTACCTTGTCAGTTTAAAAAGTTTGTCCACCCACAATGTGTCCCTCTGTGGTGGATGAAGTATTCAGATCTATCTAATAATAGTACTAATACCAAGTATTATACCAAGTCCTGTATGTCCACAAGCATGGCTTCGAGCCGCCCTTACTCATGTGTTGGAGTAGCGTTTTCCCTAAGTTTGTGTAATGTAAAAAAAAATCATTTTGGACCATTCCATTGAATTTAGAAGACATCTTGATGTCTTCTATTGTCTTCATATTTTATTTTCATTTTAAAAATCGGAGTCTATTTTTGTTTTATTTCTGTATTTCTCCCTAACAATGGGCCCAATACTGCTGTCAGGCAGAACCCTCAAAAAACACTCATTTGTTTCCCTTAATATTTAGTGTTTTTGGTCTGGTGTCCACACAAGTAAATCACAGTCTGTTTAAGTCTCAGTGTGACTGATGGACATGTAAACTTGGCCTGAATAAAATGAGGAAAATCTGACGTGCAATATTAAATATTGCTATGACAATATGACTTGCGATAAGTTAACAAATAATGAAGTGTGCATATTAGCTGCCCGGCTGTCTTTAACTTTAGAACTGAATATTTAAAATAGGTAGGTATATTTAGTTTGTCACAATACAACAGGTTATAGTGTGAAATTGAGTTTGTATCTCCCTTCTGCTACATCAGATCAGCAGATGGTAAACAGAAATTAACTATCATCAGTGGAGCAGTGCTGAGGATGAATTAGAGTTTAAGAGTCTGATAGCTTGGGGGAAAAGCTGCTCTGCAGTCTGGTGGTGTGGCAGCAGAAACTTCTATCTCTCTTCCCAGAAGGCAGCAGGGTGGACAGGCTGTGGCTGGGGGGGTACTGTCGTTTAGTATCGTTATATATAATTTTTTAATTTTTTTTTTTAATTTAACCTTTATTTAACCAGGAAAGTCCCGTTGAGGTTAAAAACCTCTTTTTCAAGGGAGTTCTGGCCAAGAGGCAGAAAAAACACAATCAATTACATTTATAAAAGTATTAAAAACATTTACAATTTAAACAGGTCATTTCAGGTTCTCTCAATCTGGACTTAAAAGCATTTAAGGAAATAAGTTCAGATAATTTCAACTCTTTTTGCAAAGAGTTCCATGCAGAAGGAGCAGAGTAGACAAAAGCCCTTTTTCCCAATTCTGTACGGGCAAATGGAACAAAGAGCAGCAAGTGATCATCTGATCGCAGTGAATGGGAACCAACACTTCTCCATGTGATTAAACTACTGATGTAGGATGGCAACAGACCTAGCATGGCCTTATAGATAAAAAATATGCCAGTGCCCTGATCTCCTGTTGGACAGCGATGGCCATCCCACTCTGGAATACAATTCACAATGATGGGTTAGATTTTTACAATTTGTAATAAATCTCAGAGACGCATGGTACACAGTGTCAATCTTATGCAGACATTGTGCTGAAGCGGTCCTATACACCATGTCACCATAATCTAAGACAGATAAAAATGTTGCAGTGACTAGCTGCTTTTTTGCTTTAAAAGAAAAACAAAATTTATTTCGAAAGAAAAAGGACAATTTGAGTTTGCTGTTGCTGAAATGTTGTTTCTAGAGCGGAAACAATTTACAGCAGCAGAGTCACTATATAATAGTGATCAGTATCAATAAAATCTCATTAGAAATAAATCTAACATCAGTGAAATAAATCCTATTCCTAACATCAAAATACAGAGTGATGTTTAGAAAGAGTGAAGAACTGAGATCAGTCAGTCAGGTGGACTTTAGCCACTGGGCCAGTTTGAAATCGTGTTTCAGTGCCATCCCTAAAGAACATTACTTATTCATCGAGTTTCAGGCAGTCTTTTCCGAAGTGTTATTTGCGCATGTTCATATCACGATGATGATGAAAAACAATTTGTCAGCACCAAAAGAATCTGTGTATGTTTCGTTTTTTCATTAATTCGTTTCGAAAGCAAATCGGAAAAACCAAAAACCATCTAGTTTTTTGGTTTTCTGTTTTTAAACCCATAACAGAAAAATATTGATTTTAATATTTAATGAATCCAGTTAGTGTAGCTTTGTGTGTTACATTTGATAAACAAGCACATACACTTGGGCGATGGCGGTGCCTGATTAAATGTAATTAAGATGAGCTTGAACATCAACATAGGTAGGTTTTTAGTTTGAAAAACAGGAGGCTCACCGTTCAGTTTGTAACTCAAGAGCAACTGGGACAGGAACAGAAACGCCTCAGAAGTTAGAATCATCCGGGTTTTAAGCTTTCTTCAGTAATTAATTCAGTGATAGTTGTCAGTGCATCCAATGGTACACAGCAAGCATGAACTGTTATTAGTTAAATTGGCGAGCTATATATATTATCAAATCATACAGGGATTAAAAGGTTCGGGTAATTTTTGTTCGGCTTCTCTACACTGTTTCCACCTGACCTTTATTTTCTTCATGAAATGGAAGAATTTAGAAAGTTTTGCTGCACTGCGGAGAGCCTCCAGCTGCAGTAGGCACATGGATTAGGCTATGCCTAAAACAGGAGCATCAAACTTCAGCCAGGGGGAACAACCGCTGACTGTCCAGTGCGCCGGTTCCACTGGTAACACGACACATATTAGATGTACTGGTTAGGGAGCGGGGTGCTGGAGTGTACAGGGAGAGGAGTTTGCAGGAGCGAGCTGGTGTGCTGCGGATGGTCAGTGATCATTCTCTCTGGTTGGATGAAGCCCAACCAAATTCTGTCTGTAGCCCGACGCAGACCACAGCTGTTACAAACAGGCGCACATGTAGGTTTCAGTTATGGGTTTAAAACAGAAAAACAAAACAGATGTCTGTTGTTTTTTTTTGTTTACCGTTTTTCAATTTTTCCGTTTTGGTTTTAAAATAGAAAAACCAAGAAACGGCCTGTTTTTTTTAATTTGGTTTTGAAACGAAATCATGAAAGAATGAACCATACGTGGATTCAATAGAAAACAGTGCATTACTGGTCTTGTTTATGAACACATCTGGACCAGAAAGCAGTTAGTGTAACATGCTGGATGATCTGAATAAGAATTGTGTCACCTCTGCTGCTCAAACTTGTGGTGTTCAGTAATGTTGATGATGAAGAAATGTGTGTCTGGGTTTATTTGTGGACAGCATTTTCAATAACCCCCTCTCCTCTCCACAGACCAGCTGATCTCAGCTGTGTTGTGCTTGTTGGTGATGTCTGCTGTGGTTGTTGTGGCCCTGTTGATCAGTGCTGGTTTCATCTGTCTGATGAGGAGGCCACTGCCACTGGTCCTGGTAAGTAATACTTAGAAGTCATTGTTGAAATTAGTGGGTTGTGGAGACAAGCAGTACTAATGGTTGCAGTTCCTCAGAGGCACCCGGGCTGGTGATAGTTAATAGGATCCCCAGAAGGGAACAATCCCATCCAACTACTGGTCAGTAACCTGCCTCTGCACGACATGGAAGCTCCTGTCAGGCAAAATAAAAGAAACTAAAAGCGGGGGGAATGTTTCATAGTTCGTTAGCTCTAGCAGGGCCGCCAGTCACTCCGTTGGCGTTCCTCGGCCTAACAGCTCCTCGGGTCACTCCGTCTGTCCCGTCTGCTCCGCCGTACTCTCCGCTCACCCTGCAACAGAAGGGGGTACTGGCCGGTAGTGTGCTCCACTTCAGTTCACCCACACCCTATGCTTCGCGCCCCAATTCTGCAGCTCTTCCCTGCGTGATCTTCTGTGCCGCCTAACATAAAAATACTCAATTGTACTCACGGTTTCCCCGGGCGACAGTTATACCGTTCGCCCAGGCCTGAGTAGAGTCGCGTTGGCGGACACTGTCTGCTGCGGTCGTTCTCTCTGGCTGCTCCGAGCTGGCTTCCTCTGCTGCTTCTCTGAGCTGCTCTCTTCCCCTGCTCTGCGCGTCCACCCGCTGTTCGTCTGCCCGGTGCTTGTCTCGCTGCTGCCCGTCTCTCGGCTGCTAGTCCCCTTCCGAATCCCGACCCTGGATTCCCCTTCCCCCGGATGCCCCCTTCCCCGGATGCCCCGCTCCTCTTGATGCTAGTCCGCTCCTCTCTGACTCCCTCCGAGCCGTGTTTAAGAGGGGTCCTGGCTAATCTGCCACTCGCGTCCGCACCTGTCACTCATTGTCTTTTAATTATGGGAGTTGGTGTGTGGTGTTCAGAGTCAATGCAAAAATCGTAAAACTTAAAATCACAACATGGTAAAAAACCCACAGCACGCTACATGCAATAAAATCCAAAAACAGCATCCAAGGAACACATTTAAAACAGAAGACCACAACACACAGAACATGCTAAAAACACCGCACAATAAAATCAAAGGTAATTTCTGGCCCTGTCACATTTGACTGTGCGTGAAATAAACTTAAGAGCAGAAAGTTGGTCCGTCTTTGCAGCAACAAGACAGAGCCGGTGCATCATCGTCTCAGCGCCCTCCTGCCACCGAGCTGCTTCAACACGCCCACCGTACGAGCAGCGTCGGGCAGCAGCGTCGCTACAAGCAGCACTGTTACTAGTTTAACTACATTTCTCAGTAGCTTGGTGGCAGCGTCGCTGTTTTCTGAATCAAATCAAAGTTCTTTTATTGGCAGAGTAGCGCGGTAGTGTCCACACACGCCACATTTTCCCAAGTGTTTCTGAAGGATCAGTTGTGATGCCACCGCCGCACACAGACCTGTATGTGCAGCCGGCGGAAGCGCTTCCGTGTGACGGTGACATCACGGACCGATCCTTGGGCTGATGTCTGTGACTTTGCTGCAGCGGATTAAAGACGCGCGGCTGAGTTTACTTTCTGTTGTGATAGTTGTCGCCTGGCCACCTCATCCTCTAGTGAGGAAACTTTGTTATGTAGTGGCAGAAACTTGTTTCTATGAGATGAGATGAGACATTTCTCTCTCTCTCTCTCAGGCCTCTTGCCATGAATGTTTAGGTTGCAATGTTGCCAGAGCACAAATTCACATATAAACAATAAAAAATATATTGATTATGAACAATGAAATGACATTATAAAAACTAAAGAAAGAGGAATAAAAACAACAAAAACACAATATAGGCCGATGTTACATTGAAAATATGTCTTGGTTTTGACAAGCAGCAGCATTTTTCAAAGGAACAATTATTAAAATAAACTATTAATGAAAATAACGTGATAATTAAGTTACTTTATACAAACAACAATGGTTCTCCGTTTGTTGAGAAAATATATAAATTTTATACCAATAAAACTGGTATCGAAAAAGTATCGTTCAGGAACCGGTATCGAAGTTGAGGTATCGATATCGATATCGATATCGAAAATCTTTGAAAGATACCCAGCCCTAAACACCAGAGGAGCCAAGCACCAGCTACTGGTGGATAGAGCAGTCACTCGAGACTGCAAGACCAGGCAGACCAATCTGTGCTCTGCCTGGATTGACTACAAGAAAGCCTACGACTCAATGCCTCATACATGGATACTGGAGTGCTTGGAGATGTACAAGATCAACAGGACACTAACAGCCTTCATCAGACTGTGGAAAACAAGTCTGGAAGCCAACTCAAAGCCAACTGTACAAGTCGCCATCAAGTGCGGCATAAACCAAAGTGATGCTCTATTCTCCTGCTGTTCTGCAAAGGCCTGAACCCCCTCAGTCAGATTACTAGAGTGACAGCAGATAACGGTTCTGAAGTGGAACAACCATTAGTCACCCCCTCTACATGGATGACATTAAGCTGTGTGCCAGTAATGGGCGAGACATTGAGTCACTGATCCACACTACCAGGATCTGTAGCAACAACATTAGAATATCCTTTGGACTGGATAGGTGTGGTCAGAAGGTAACAAGAAGAGGGAAAATGATCAGAACTGAGAGGGTTTAACTTCCAGATGCAGATGTTTAGGACTGCTTCAGATATCTTGGGGTAGAGGTGCTCCGATCAGGGTTTGTTGGGCTCATCACTGATTACTGGGTGTATTTGAAGCCTTTTATTTATCATGTAGAATTATGCTGTTTATTTATTTAATTAGTCCTAAAAGCAATGTATTAAGTATTAAAATGAACAGATGTTAAAGTATCATGACATGACAAGTGTTTATTTTATTGCCAGGAAACATGGGCAACAAATTCCACCCCCTCTGAAACTTTGCCTGGGTACTGCCAACATCTTGTAGCTTAACAAATACAGCTTTCCTGTGGAATAAACTACAAAAACAATACAAACAGCTTCTTTATACATTTACTGCAACTATAAAAACTGCAACAAAAAAGGCTGTAGCCAAATTATTTAGGCGATAAAGGAGCACAGGCATCATGAGTCGATGATAAACTCTGAAGGAACCACTTTTGTTTTGGAAAAGAGCAGAGAGGAGCAGAGAGAGGGAGAGTGGGCTACAGAGAGGAGTCCTCACTGTCATCAATGAGATTTGAAAGTCAGGAAATTTACATATATAAAAGTACATTAATTCCACATTATACTGTTAGTATATTCTTAATATTACTTATAGTTACTATAGTCATTATAATTTCACACAGTTTACCTCTAGAATAGGCCTGATATTATTTCACTGGGTTGTTTTCATTTATGAAATCCTTGTGCAAGAAGCACAGTCTGCATCTTTTCCATAGGCCCACTGCACCGACTTTCCCAGAGGAGAGAGTAGCAAACACTTTAAATATGGCCAGCAGGTTTTTATTTCACAGAATATCAGACAGAAAGCGCTTTGCAGGTTTGAAACACATGCACACATTGCACACATGCAATGCCTTTTTTGGTTGAATTTGAAAAGAGCAGTGCACTGTGGTTTTTTTTTTATGTTGCTAGGCAACCACTGAATCAGCTGTCCTGTCAGCCTACTCACAGATCATAGCGCCAGCGATCTGTAATCTTTGGTTTGCTGCTCAGGTCTGTGTCTTTTGTTGCTAAAAACATCTGCTTTAAACAGACAGAGGACGCCTGCATTGTTTGAGGGTGAGAAGTGTAGGCTACAAACCCGCAGGAGACAGGGAGGCAGAGGTCTCTGTAGGTAGGCTACATGAGACCCTCAGAAAGAGAAGACACTGCTAGTAGTATCACCAGCTCCAGTAGCTTTGTCTTCATGATGGTCGTTTTTAAGGCTTATTTTAGGATGTCACTGTCACCGCGACATTTTCACATGATCGCTCCTGCTTGTTGATCCTCTTGTCTGATTGCTGCTCAACTCTCATTGTAAATGATTCACTGCGAGCTAGCTTTGAAAGCTGCCCAGACTGGTTGTAGTGAAACCATTTTATCTAGAGTATTGCATCATCTGATCGGCTTTCTAGAGACCACTGATCAAAGCAGTTAAAGCGATTATCAGTCTATAAAAACAGTGACTGATCGATCAGAGCACCATTGCCTTGGGGTGAGACTGTACACCCACGCAGAACGTGGGAGGCCAAGGGCTAGTGAGTGTCAAAACCACTGTCAGGATAGAACAACAAAAATTCACGAGAAGCTCTGAAAATACCAAGGGCTGAAAGAGCAGCTAGAAAAGATGTGGAAAGTAAGAGCAAGAGTGGTGCCAGTGGTAATCAGAGTAGGGGTGGGAGAAATAATCGATTCTTAGATGCATCGCGATGCGGACGTGGAAGATTATTAATTGATGCACAAATGTCTAAAAATCGATTATTTAAATGTTAATTGATAACGTAATGTTGACAGAACGCAAAAGACGGGACTCGCGGAAGAGCAGCGCCCGGACCGTCTGAGGAGCGCACACACCAGAGAGACCAGTGTCCCCCTACATTCGTCACCACTGTGGCAATAATAACCCCAAAATGTCACACAATCATTAATATCAATGCGCAAGTAATTATTTTAACTCGCACACTGCGAGCATGGTGACGTTCTGCAGCTGTGTGTGTGAGGCCGAGTGAGAGAGAGAGAGAGAGAGAGAGAGAGAGAGAGAGAGCGAGCGGCAGAACGTGACGGTGAAAGTTAGCGGTGAAATATATCAGCAGTAAGTTTCAGTCTGGTAGTAAACGTGCAGCGTAGGTCGCTGTGTGACCGTTAATAAAAGTCTGTAGTTTCCCCAACGGCTGGAAAAGTGAAGGCTGTTAGCGCGAGCGTTACAAGGGCTCACTCTGTCCCCCCACACCAGACTCCGCAGCCTTCAGCGTCACCGCCCCCCTCTGAAACTCATCCCCACAGAAACGCTCCCTGTCTGGACACTTTCAAAGATCTACTAACACACAGCTCTTTACCCAGGCATTCAGTCCTGAATGACTATTTGTTGTTCTGTCACTGTAACTATGTGTAAAGCGTCTTTGGGTCCCATAAAAGTTGCTAAAAAGATTTATTTATTAATGTAACATTTGCTAAATTAGTAATGAAGTAATATTAATTATCAGCTGTATGTCATTACTGACTAACCTACTAGTCAAGGGTTGAGAACATCAGGTACAAGCTGAGAAAACTGGTGTACAGCTCTGTCCTGTACACAGACTGAGCATCCTGATAATTATATTTCAGTTTTCAGGAGTCTGACAACTGGTTGTTAATGAAATGGACCATGGAGCTGAGGTTAATAAAGTAAACTAGGGATGTAAACTAGTCCTTTTAAGCTAATTAGCAATTTTCTTTGGATTTTAATGTGCAAATGAAATGCTTAGTAATTATCCAGGGATCCTGTATAGAAAAAAATATGATGCATCAAGAGGCATCGATAATCGTTTTATAATCGAATCGCAGCCCTCTGAATCGTAATCGAATCGTGAGGTGCCCAGAGATTCACACCCCTAAATCAGAGCACTATTTTTTTTACTGTAAATTGTCAGGTTTGTGAATATCATTACTTAGCACTTTGTTACTAAGTTATTTCTACACATGATACTGATCTCATGGGTTTTGTAAAGATAATTTCTAAAATTGATTGTGATTAATAATAATTATGCTGCTGTACTGCCACAGTATTTTTAAATGGGTCTGCCGTGTTAAGATGAAACACTGAATGGCTGTGCCACTGAACAAATGAACCTGAAAAAGTAAGCGGGGGTGACACTTAGTAAAGTGAGCCCATTATTCAGTTGGTAGTCACCAGTAGCTTTGGAAACCTTCCATTCATATCACCCATTGGCTTTGTGTTATTGCAGCGTGCTGGGATAGACGAGCTGTTGGGTCTGTGGGCGTCAGTTACAGTTAACCTTTTATTATTTGTGGTGTTTGGCTCATGTGAGGAGGATTTGAACATGCTTTTTTATAAAATAAAGTGTGGTTTCATGTTCCATTATTAATTGGCTTCAGTCAGCCAGACTGCCAGCAAGATACAGAGGGGGTTTCCCTTCACGCAGGACTTGGCTGTGGTCAATAAATGAAATGTGAAAACTGAAAGTGACTTGAGGCTACTGGTTGCTCACCTATAGCAGCTTCTTTTCCAGAACACTGTTACGCACTCAGCACTCTGCAAAGTCTCACTTCCTTTAATGTGATTCAGCAGCATTTCCAGTGGTGGGAGACATGTTTATGTACAGCTTCATTTTTGTTAAATGTCACACACATACACGCGAGCAACTGATGCGTTGATGTCAGACTTTGATGACAGGCTGCTGAAGAGTTTTTGAACGCGACGTGGAATCACTGCTCGGTCAGCTCTGTCACTTTGTGACAAATAAATAAATGAACAGTCTAGTGGTGATGATTTGTTCGGAAGTTGCCACACACGCCATTTTGTTGAAGCCTACAGTTTAAAAGGAAAAGCAGTGTGGTACATTTTTCATTTCAAGTGTTACTAGACAACCACCTAATCACCTGTCCTTAGGCTAAACCTGAATTTGCTGTGTAGTGCACTAACCGTGAATCAGTGCACTGCGTGTAGCCTTACAGTGAAATAAGATTTTTTTTTAAATTAGAAAATCAGCACGTAGCAGGCCGCCACAAATAAATCCTTGTTTCAGAAACACTTTAACATATATTGGAAATGTGTGTCACCTTTTAAGTGGGCTGAGGTGGGAGGCTGAACTGAACACACTTGCCTGATCAGGCAGAAGTCTCAGCACAAACGCGAGGGGGACAGAGACAGCAGGAAGGGCTACTGGTACATTCAGGGTCAGTTAGAGCTGAACAATTTTGGAAAATAATCTAATTGTGATTTTTTTTTTTTTTTTTTTTTGCTAATAATGTGATTTAATATGCGATTAATTTTTAAGCTCTTTACCTTCTGTATTATTCAAAATGGACAAGCAGTAAATCAGTGTATAGTGTGACCAACACAATATTAAATAGAACAACACTGTTCTTTCTTATGTTATGATGAATTAGGTAGAATTATTGTATTTCACCCACACCATGTTACCCGCGGGTGCTACTTTATTCCCTGTGTGAAGCTGAGACTTTCTGTAGTGTCAGCTTCGTTCAAGCTTAAGGCCGTTGTACAACAAGGTACAGCGTAACGTGCAGACAAAGCACCAACTTTGTCTGCAGACTGCTTTCTGCTTGGGTATCATGTGACCAGAGTGTAATCGCAGCCTTTGCGATTAGAAAATCTCAGATAATATCACAAATGCAATTAATCATTCAGCCCTAGTGTCAATTGACATTAACACATGAAAATCAAAACACAACGCTAAGATTAATTATTTATATTCATGAAGTCACCTGTCTGTCATTAGGAAAAACACAACAGCTGTGGAAATGTAACAGCAGGTAAATCGTGATCTTTTACCTAATTTTTATTTTATTTTTTATTGATTTCATCAGTGCGGTGTCACATATGACAGATATGACACGCGCGTGTAACATCTCTGTCATCTCTCTGCTGTGGCTGTCTGTAGCTACACTTTCCCTGTCCTCGCAACTGTAAATTCCACTAACCACAAGAAAACAAAGTGGCTGGAAAAACGCTGTTGACACAATGTAGGCTACAGATAACCTGCAACTCCTGCTGGAGAAAGAGAACTACACAACGGTCAGTATTTAGTGATTAATTAGGCTACAGTCAGAACTTATGTTAAGTTTATTTTCAGGACAAACCAGACAGGAGTCAGGACAACTGCTCGTAATTCGGAACTGTCCCATCCCAACATCGACGTTTGCTCCTCTCTTTACAGTAGGACGGATCAGGAGTTCATCAGTTATTCCACTGTTTCTCCAGTGAAACATTCAGGCCACCTGACAAAAATGTATGTGAACATATATACGGGTCTGCAACTACACCCACCTGGACAATCCAATTCAACTGTTCGGCTGGAACGTGTGCTCTCATGATGCCTTCAGACTCTGACCATTGGTTGCAGTTCGTTATATCTACTGTAATACATCTTTATCATATGTCTTTGTTAAATATACTATGTTATCGATTATGCCTACTCCTTATTGTTGCACTATATATTGGGGTTTGTGTGGTTATAGGTTATCTACAGTAACAAATATATTTAGATCATAATACTTTGTTAAATATAGCCTACTAATTTTTGATTAACTATATTCTTATTGTTAAAATCAATCTAGCTTGAATTCAACCAACAAGTGGTCACCACACTTTCCTTAACAGGTGACAACACTGGCCTCCTTCTTGAAGGCAAGAACCAAAGATAAAGAGATATATTACTATAGATTAACCACGCAAAGGTGCAATATACAGTGCAACAAGAAGAATATAGGCATAATTGATAATATTGTAGGCTATGTTTATCAAAGTATTGTGATTTAGATAGATGTAGCCTACTGTAGATTGGCTATAACCACACAAACTGCAATATACTGTAGGCCTACAGTGCATCAATAATACATAATATAGTGTATTTTACAAAGTATTGTGATACAGAAAGATGTACACACTTTCATTCAGCGGTGATAACACAGGCCTTGTTATAGGCAAGTGGCAAGTGGCTAGTGGCAGCGACCACCGTCTTTAGCGCCCCTAGTGGCAGCGACCACACCGACCAGTGTGTCAGCAGTGGTTGGTGTGGCACTGACAAGTGGTCTGTGTGGCAGCAACCCAAGACTGTGGAGCCTCGTCTCATGCCCTCTCTCGGCAAATTAAAAGATGAATTCTGGTGTCTTCTTCATACTTTGGTGTTTTTGAATTGAATAATGGCAACCATGGGAATAAAATACTATCTATTCATTTCCAGGCCATTAGAGCTTGTTTATAAACGTTTGATAACTTCACAGTAGTTTATCGATTTTGAAGTCTTTTTTATCAACTTAGTTAGCCATTTAACTTTGGAAAGTATTGTTTAAGGTTTAAAACTTAAAACCTCCAGACCTCATTTTTTAGGTTGCATAGGGTATCTTTCCCTAAATAATGACATTTGTTCCTCCAAATGAAATTAAATAAGATCTTATCTAATTCTTTGTATATTTAAGTAGGCATTTCCAGTGATAAGGATACATAGATATGGCATGTAAGCCACTAGGGGCGCTGATTCGACCGATGCAGTAAAATGCTAACCAACCAATGGGCAGAAGTTGACCCCTTAAGACACAGCCCCTCCTCATTTGCATAATGAGGCACAAATGCATACAGAAATGTAAAAACGACAGGCAGAAATAAATAGCATTGAAGAAATAAATAGGGTAAAAAAAATACAAAGGAAGAATAAAACAGACAAAAATATTATAACATGCACATAAATAAATACTTAAGAAAAATAAGTTATTAATAAATAAAGTTGAAGAATATAACGGACAATAAATAAATAAGGTAATTATTACAAAGGTGAATAAATAAAGAAGCTAATTAAAAGAGATATATACATTTATGTCTCACTGTATAATTTAATTTCTACCTACATTTATTTGTTTATTGTATTTTTTAGGGCAATTAATTGTATGCTTATTTATTTATTGAGCATTTATTTATTTCTGTATTTATTTTTAAATATGATAGAGCTGGTCCTCCATATAAACTGCTCACAATAGCAACAAACCCTGAAAGTTCAGGATAAAATAGAGAAAAGAAGCAGCAGCTCACACGTGAGGATCTGTAACCAGGAAGTGTTCAGACACAGAAAGGACTTGGACAATTAATCACATGTGAAAACTAGTCAGTTTGTGTACAGACCGATGGATTCATTGTTATTTTCTGAAGGTTTCAGTTATGGGATGGAAAAAAATATCTGTTTGGTTTCAATCTCTCTCTCTCTCTCTCTCTCTCTCTCTCTCTCTCTCTCTCTCTCTCTCTCTCTCAGACTTCCATCCATCACATAGAAGACGTTATGGTGGTAGCACACTGCAGCACATCCCTGTCCTCTCTCCTGGATCTTAAACCAACAGCACCCTCTTCAGGTGAAAAGAGGAGCCACCGGACGCTACCAGACCAGAGTGATGGGGAGAGTGTGACAGAGACCTCGGGTGGGAGCAGAGGAGGGGGTTATGCACTGCGAGTGGGCATTAACCTCCTCTCTTCTTCCTCTTCATCTTCATCAACTCTGTCAGACCGTTTAACTCCTGAGCCTGAACCGCCGCCAAGCTTCCCCACAAGCCAGACATCAGACTTCTTCAGTCCCCAGCCTGAACCCCCGACTTCATCAGAGACACATTCCAGTGCTGGTCTGAGCCCACAGCCCTCCTCAGCCCCCTGTCCTCCTGCCTGTCCTCCTGCAGACACAGACAGTTTGACTGTAGAAAGAACTGAGCCAAATGAGGATGAGGAGGTCAACCTTCTCACATTAACCTTCGGCAGGCGTGAAGAGGAGGTGGAAGAGAAACCCCTTCTTGACATGGCAGAGGTGGAGCCAGAGTCTTCCTCTGCTTCTTCCGTTTGTGGGGTGATTTACAACTCCACTCCAGTCCTGCTGTCACAAATGTGGGACACAGAGGAAGTTCCCAAAGAAAGAGTTTCCTGCTCTGTCAATGAAGAGGAAGAGGAGGAAGAAGAGGAAGAGCACTCTGGATATATGGGGCGTCCGTGCACAGATGTCTTACAGAACTCATCATCCATTTCTATGGGTTAAGATAATTAACTTTGTTAATCAAAAGAAAAATCCTTCCTTCAGTAATCCAGCTAATTGGGAAACATATCCTTCACAGTAACACAGAGATCGTATAACAATTACAAGGACTGATGGAATGATAGCTTTGCAGAAATACTTAGTCACACAGCCACACGCCTCAGTGTTCATCTTTTTCAACTTTCAGCGTCAGTGGAGCTATTCATCTTTAAACTTTTCACGTTTTCCTACTTGGTCTCCAGCTGCAGGGAAGAGACCGTTTGTTGACAAGCCTAAGTGGGACACTGCTTTTGGTTTTAATTAGGACGCCGCATACTAGTCCTTTACTTCCTGGAGGGGCTGTAGAACACAATGTAGAACCTGGGAGCCATGATCAGCCACGATAACAAGGTCTCAGAAAGAAATTTTATTCCTGTGTTGCATGATGGGAAGGTATTCTCTGACCCATCTCCTCTCCACAGAGGAGACCCTGACTTAATGCTTTTATGTGAATGAATGTGGAGGTTAAACATGATTCTGAAATATGAAGGCTAAATGTTGATTCTGTTCACCATCATAATGGCTTTCTAATTACTGAGAGCTTCAACAACTGGTTTAAGATTTTAATTCTATTTCTTTAATTATTATTATGATCTTACTGCCATGTTGGCAGCTTATATGCTACAGGTCAGTGTCCTGTCCCTCCCACAGCTGCCTGAAGAGAACATCCAGCTCTACACAGCTGTCTAACCTTGTCTTGTCTGGTCTCTCTGTGACGGCCCTGATCCATCGAAGCCATCCCGCCACGTTATTCTTTTCATTCAGCTCGCCCATAAACAGAGCAGAGCAGGCCTTAATGATTCTAATAGAGGCGCAGGGTAAAATATACTGCTCTCTTGTCTTGCATGAGGCCCATTGTTTTCCTCTCCATGTACTTACCTTTGACATGCACTGAAAACTGAATTTGTGAAAATAGCATAAGAAAAATATTTTTTGCCAATGTGGTCCACATGAGTACTGTATTGTTTTTAAAGATGCATTATTTATGTATGTGATGAAATGATTTTCTCAATAATATTAACATTAACTTTGAAGATGTTTTCTAAGCAAAAAGGCTGAATATGTGCTTAAAGTTTCTGAGAGGTCTGGCTGCTTGCAGACAGTTAAACATGAACATTTTTCACTGTTTATTTTATGGTAAAAACTTGGTGGGATGGTGAAAATGATCACCTACCACATATTTACATTTTTTTATTTGATAACTGTCACACATTTCAGCACAAGGTCATTTTTGTTTGACATCACGACCAAGCAGTGAATGAGTTCTTCGTCATGCATTTCTGTAGAAACCCTCAGCTGTCACCTGGTAATCTTGTTTCAATTGTGACTGAGGAAGATTTGTGAATGATGTTACGGTCTCTACAGTATATGGTTACAAATATGCCTCTGTTTTTATTTCTCCATGTTAAATGTACAATCATGTAAACATTGCACTTATTAGTAGTTACACATTGCATCAGGATAGTAAAGTAATAAATGTTTTATTCCAAGTTACAGTAAGCAGCCAACTTATTGTGACATTTTTCTATTTTCATACTCACTGTAAAATCTTGAAAAAATGATATAGTGTAAGACCTCGTGTCACTCTGTTCAGCCAACTTTGCATGTGCATTTTACATCTAATAAACTGAGATTTCTTTATCAAGTCATGTTTTTTGTATTATTGCAGTAAAAGCAGCAAGCCTTGTGTACACATTCTTCAAGCTTACTTTGTACACAAAGTTACCTAAGACAAATAAGTATCCCCACAATATCTACAGATAAAACTCACACATTTTAGAAACAAGGGAAAGTCAAGTTTGCCGACTCCGGTCTGCACCAGTTGCTGTGAAAGCTCACACAGTTTCTTACATGATTGGAAGGGCAAAATGCACAGGGAGGGACTTCAGGGGAAATAGAAACTCAGCCTGTACGTGATAACACCATTCGTTTCCCCAGCTCCCTCCCATCCCTCTCTATATGTTGTGTGCTCTAACACAAAAACAAGAGCCTTATCTTGCATAAGAGGTTTATCTGTGAGCAATACTGCAGTCCATGGAGCGACGATGGGGTTGTGGATGCTGCTTCTTCTGCATTTACACCTTGGCAATGCTCCCTGGATTAAAGGTGGGGAAGAAAGAGGGGGTTTAAATGGTGAATGTGTGTTGTCACTGGGCTGTTGCTTTTTCTTGTGAACTTCTCTAGTGTCGTGAAGGGACATTTTTTTGTGTGTGCATTTTTAATCAGCTCCCTCTTTGTTTGTAACCATTTTGACTGAGATTTCTACATGTATTGTGTCCGTGTGTGTGCAGACGTGCAGAGGAGGTTGGCAGGAGTAGTAAATGCATAGTTATTCTGTTACACTTTGTAGTGGCTCTTTGCTCAGAATGAGGTGCAGAGCTATTGTATATGTACAGGAGATGTTTCTGTAATTTGTTTAGATTTAGCAATGATTAGTGATGCAGAGGTATAAAATATTGATGAAACATAATCACATACCACAATCCCTTTGAATGTGGAAGTTAATGTTCTTATCCTGTCCTCCTCTGCAGTTCTGTGTGCTTCCCTCCCCGCACCTTCCAACGTCTCCATCTCTTCCTTTAACATGGAGCATACACTCAGCTTCCTGCCTGGCCCCGGGACCCCCTCCAACACCCACTTCACTGTTGAAACCCTTCAGCTCCACCTCAGGTATTCAGTCGACAGGCCAGAAAGGAAAGAAAAGGAGGTGATAAGATACAGTGAGGCAGACTTCATACCTACCTGAGACCAAAATCTTAAACAGATGCACCTACAAGCTGATTGCCAGATAGCCACATGATGACTCAAAGACTGAAATGTAAAATGGTTAATGATTAGATTACTATTTGTACGGAAGCCCTGAGAGGCAAATGAGAAAAAAAGATTCTGGTGATTCATTTTATCAGTCTGATCTAAATAGTTTTCTGTGTTTCTGACTGAAGTTTTGCCATGAACTTTCTAAAAGTTACTTTTTTTGTTTGAGCAGGTAAACCTTTTCTGTGTTTGTTGTTGAAATACTCAAGAGGCTATAGACTGGGGTCGTCAGCTGTTTCGCTTATTGCATTTGTATATTGTCCACTGGACAGCAATTGTTGCCATTTTTTATTTTCAAATTTTCAAATTGCATTCTAATTTGAATTGTGAATCGTTCCTGCACAAATGGAAAATTGGGCTACTATGTTTATATTGTATTTTCATTTTCAAATATAATTTAGCATTATCTTATTGTCCACTGGACAGCAAGTTGGACCATGTATCATCCGAACATTCACTTATTCCATTTAATCTTGCAAAAGTAAAATGGACTAACAGGTCCGAAGTTCCTTTTTTTGTAGGCTTATTTCTCGGGGCACACAGGTTCAAAGAAAATGTTTGTAAAGCCTTTGTTACATTGAAAATGAAGACCAATTTGTAGGACTTCGATGACAGATGGACTATTGTCTGTTATGAACGTAAGAGTGACCAAATGCACATGAATTGTGTTCCCTGCATTTGCAAGGATTCCTGCATTGAACCTCATCGGTGAAAAAGGTTTTAGTCCTCATCGATATGTTTGTAGGTATGGGAGTTTAGATTGTTTAAGAGAAAACTGTGACCTGTTGGTGGCGCTAGATAAAGTCTGTACC
The DNA here is from genome assembly GCA_024633595.2 of Lepomis macrochirus. Taxonomy (NCBI): domain Eukaryota; kingdom Metazoa; phylum Chordata; class Actinopteri; order Centrarchiformes; family Centrarchidae; genus Lepomis; species Lepomis macrochirus. Next base: position 33,253,458 of record JALXJV020000016.1, on the reverse strand, counting down.
ATCATTAATGGTTCATGCAGTTGCAGTGAGCTGAGAGACGCTTTGTGCCAGATGTGTCCAAATCAAACACTCTGCATGTATACGCCATGTTTGTGAGCTGGATAAATCTCTGCCCTGCTCTATGTCTTATGTTTCATTTTTGTTTCTGAGGTACTTCTGAATCATGTGAGTAAGCACTTTCCTTTTTGAGTAACAATGTCATAACAAGTATGAGTTTCTTGTATCAGTATGACGTACACAGCCCAGTCAGTTGCCTTTTGATTCAGCTGTGAGTGTCATCTGTGGTAACAGTCCTCTTGTCATAGTTTTATCTCACCTGCTGTAGTGGAAGTTCTTTTTTAGGATGTCACAGTTTTCTTGGGTTATTATCAGTCTTTCTCTCCCTTGTTCTGTATTTTCTTTCACTTTTGAGGAAAAGCTTGTGGAGATCAGTGACTGGATGTTCTGAGCTGACGGCCGGACAGACATGTAACCTAACCACAGCGTTCAAGAACCCATTCAGACAGTACAGAGCCCGCGTCCAGGCCTTCACATCCACCCAGAGATCCAACTGGACTGTGTCTGGGCAGTTCCAGCCTCTGTCAGACAGTAAGACACCACAACACACTTATGTGAAAGATTTCAAAGTTGCACACATTTGTCAGAGGCAGCTCTGGAGGCTAAACCTATTTTTTTTCTGTGTAGGTTGATGATGGTAAGTTTCAATGGCAACGAACGGATCCACATATGCACTGTACTTAATAAACATTCTATTTCTATTTAAATAGAGTGAACATGGAAGCGTTGCCTAACATCTCATTGAAGGCCATACTGGCTTTAATTTATTTGGAAATTATGATTATTTGTCCTGCGATGACTCTCCTCCCAGTCAACTGAAAGTTAGTTCATATCTCCCCGTAGCTGTGTTGGGACCTCCTGATGTGTCTGTGTCTGGCTGTGGGAACTGTTTGCTCCTGCAGCTCAGAGTTCCTACAACAAGGGGCCTCCAGCAGCACCAGCAACTGAGGGACCTCTACAGAGAACTTGTCTTCCATGTGCAAAGGACTAGGGACGGTGCACAGGTGTGTGTCAGGCTTAAAGCAGCACCATTCAATATTTCTATATTCATAATATCAAATAACTGAATAACATAATGGATCAAATAACGGCCATGTAGAAGGGTCAACTCTGCTTTCATAAAGTGGGTTTCATGCAGCAGGGAGCTGGTACATATCTGTATCTTAGCACTCAAATGATTCCTTAGTTAGCCCATTAGTCAATCACCACAAATACTGTAGATTCTGATGGACTGTCGTGAGTTTTGTTAGAATTATAGACTATATTATTGGTCAAATTAAAGAAATCAATGAAAGCTGCACTAACCAAATTGTATATAGACAATGGGTCATTTGGCCATGTGTAACTGAAAAGTGTCTCTTATAATGAAAATGGAGAACTTATAAATCTTTTTTTAATCTCAGTGTGTTTTACAATCTTAGGGGCCACAACCTCTTTTTGTACTCTTACTGCTCTCATCAACCTCAGTTGCAGCAGGCAGCAGTTTCCAGAGAAATGACCCACTATACACTACCTGCTCAGCACTAAACAGCAGACAGACAAATTTAACAACTAACTACTGAACATTGTGAAGCATTTAGCAGAGACTAAAACAGAGCTAAAAGGAGAATGAAATTTGAACTTAGATTGCTCAGGGGGTCGCTATGTGTCTGCTGAAAATGCTATGAGAGCTTTATTAGGTGACAGTATGTTAATGTTGTGTTTTCAGCCTGTGTCACTGTGTTATCAGATTCAAAGGAGAGCTCCACCAAGTCACATTCACTCTTTTTTACCCCATAGATCTTGTTTCCTGTCACAAGTTTATATGCTGCTTTGGATTTGGTCTGGCTTCATTAAGAATCCTAATATTCTTACAAATGACATACTGGATCAGGATTCTTAGCTCTAAACGTTACTCGCCTTGCAGAAACTCACATATGTAAAGTGTGAAGTGGAATTAGGATATGTGTACTGTGTATGTGAGAGAAACACAGCAGAGGTGCCGTGATTTGATCTCTCTAACATTTATCATCCCAGCATAGGTCACCTCGTCAGATATGAGTGCAGGTTTTTTATTTGAGGTTGCGTGTTTACAGATGATATGAAACTGACAGCAGTATGAAATACTGAGAAAAACATCATATTGAGCAAAACACATGTAGGCTGAGAGAGCTTCCTTCAGATGGCTGGTGTTTTTCAAAGTGTGTGGTTTTACCCACGTCTTCCTCTCACTGGCTTATGTTTTCCTGTGTTCATGGAAACGCTGCCTGATGAGAAGAACTAAAAGGATTTCATCTCCACATGTGTAATTGTTATCTTCTCACCTCACACTTCTGCCACTTACAGTATACTGATGTGATGAGAGGTGATCAGACCAGGGGCCCAAACCAAAACTGAAGAAAATGAGCCACACAAACATCTAAATAGACTTCCTGTTCCCCTTAAGCTTCAAAACATGAAAAACAAATCTCCACCATTGAAGCACTTAGTGTGGCATTCAGGGGAACCTTTTATTTAGGTTAGCAATCATGTACTACTAAAAAACACTAGTGGAGATAAAATAACACACTTACTAATTCAACCTGTTTCCTGTTCTGCATTTCCTGTTCTGAACACCTGGTGTGTAGCAGCTCTTTCTTGGGCAAAATACAGAATTTGACACAGGAAGTGAGGTGCATCACCTTTACTATAGTAACTGCAACAATTTTAGACAATTTTACAATTTAGAATTAAAGCTGAACAAGGAAAAAAAAGAGTGCCACCTACAGAAACACTACTTTATAGTTCTCCTACAGTACATGTGAAATATTCCACTTTATACTCCACTTCATTCAAGTTTTACCGTTTTAACCTGGACAAAATGGTTTGTTAGTTTTACAAAACAAAGTGCAAATAACATTCAAAACAGCAAAGGATTCACATTAACAAATATGACATGTAAGTTTAAAAAGAGCTAGATCACAGGTTCAGAAGCTTAGTTTAGGTAAATACAGTGAATACCAGTTCATGGGGAATGCTGCATGCCTCATTTGTGCGGTATTTGCTTAAAAAGAGTGGGAAAAGCAGCTGTTCTGTACAGCACAGAGGTTCCATCAGACTGTAGTGCAGACTGTTATTAAGCAAAGGAATATCAATGGTCCTTCCTCATAAACAGTGTTTGTCTCTCATGTGCATGTAGAGCAGTAAAAAGACTAAAATAACTGTATTTCCAGTTTTGTATGTTACCTCTGAATAACGTGAACTAGTCGTTTGAAATGGTGTGTTAGAGCATTTCCTTTTTTCTTTCTGAAGACTTTTGAGAGCACAACACATTTTTAAGGCTGCATTTGCTGATGTACAAAGAGAAACACAGTTTTGGTGTTTGTGTCACATATTCTCAGGAACTTCTTTCTCTTTGCACCAAACCAGTGGAGAAAATCTAAGATTGAATAATTTGTTCTCCAACTAAAGAAATTGAATCAAACTTCATTACCACTACCTCCTGGGAGTCTGTGGTTCAGGATGTAGAGCAGGCTGACCACAGGTCCACATGGTGAAGAGTCAGCCATTTAGCATTTGGCTATACAAATTTATACTTATCATTCACATCCTACTTCATGACAATAAAAACAAGCTACCTTGTTTTTAAATAACAAACCATTTCTTCTCTCTTAACATACAGGGTGAGTCACATGACACCCTATGTTTATGACTGGTTTGTCTGTGTTGCAGTTCAGACTGATTGTGCCTTACAAAGAGGAGATCGTGATCATGTACTTGCAGCCAGGTGTGGAGTACTGTGTGACCGTCTCCGTGACAGCACTCTTCAACACCAACTCTGTCTCCAGTAAACCTCACTGCGCCTTCACCAGCCCGTCTCTGCACAGCAGCTCACGTACGTGTTTTATTGGGACAAAAGAAGTTCGCTCAGTGTCCTGTTGATACAAGAAAATGTTCTCAGTTTAACATGATAGTCACATTGAGTACCAACTTATTGAGTTTGAAGAAACTTCTGTTGTCATATACAAAGTTATTGTGTTAGAACAAACATTTGTCCTTATTTTAGAGGTTAAAGAGGTTGATCCTAAGTGATGACTTTCATAATAATCACAAGACAAAAAATAGTGTGAATAATCTGTAACATGAAAACTGGTCCTGTAAGAATGTTCTGCTTGTAACATGAGAGCTAACAATCTTTTTGCAGGGACACTACACTGCTGTGGAACAAGCGCCAAAGGCATTTTTATGGAAAGACACGTGCAGTGTTATTAGGTCGCCCTGGTCAGATTTCTGTAACTGTAAGGTACACATCAGCAGACAGCTGCATCCCTGGCAATGTTTTTTTTTATGTAGCCTTGAATCCAAAATTATTCCACAAATGACTTGACTTGCCTGATCTGACATCTTCTCAGGTATCTGTGGACATGTACATACTCTGTTCTCTGCAAATACTGTGCAGATATACACTAAGCTGCTGGTAAATCAGGGCCACCAAACTAATGTGGTCTAACAGGGCAGAAACAGAATGTGGTAACCTACAGGTCGGATTTATGGCTAGTGTTGCGCTCCAGTGTTCAAAGGCTGAAAGAGGGACTTCATTTGATTTTGAACAGTTCTTTTCAAAAATGCTAATGTGCAAGAACAGGTGAACACAGAGGCTTGACCACACCTGCCAGATGGCAATGTTATTTTCCAGGATCTATCTCAACTTGAGGTGCTGAATTTGCTAATTAGCAATGTACACTGAAGGCTGCTGCACTTCTAGTCTTTCCACACATGATGATATTTTTGATAAAAGCAAAAGCTTGGGAATCTGATATATGTTGCTGTCCTCCTGTTTTATAGTACATGTGGTCTTCGGCCTGCTGGGTGTGTTCTGCACACTGGGGTTTCTCCTCATTGGATCGGTTGTCTACGGCGGTCAGCTGAGCCTCAAATTACTAAGACACCTACCCAGAACTCTGGTAACATTTTGCACTGAAATTCTTTATATATGTAGAGTGAATGTGTCTCCAGTGTCCAGATGCCAATCAATGTGATCACTTTGTTTGATTAGTTGGTTTCTGAAATAATTGGGCTAATTATGATCATACTTTGAATTTTATTAGAAACTGGATAAAGCTTAAACTATTGATGGACTAATTTGTAGATTAATCAATTACGGGGTGGTGTGAGAGACCCAGGATCGTTCCCGCACGGTGACACATTCACCAACGTGTCTCTGAGCAAGACACTTAACCCCTAGTTGCCCCAGAGGCGTGCGACCTCTGACATATATAGCTGTTGTAAGTTGCTTTGCATATAAAAGCTTCAGCTAAATGAATACATGTTATCATTAGAGTAAAGAATGTTAAAATGTAACATTTTGCCAACAGGCTTGCAGTGACAATGCTAACATACTGATGTTTAGCATCTTGGTTTAGCATGTTAGCATGCAAATCAGTACCTAACACAGTATGCAGCTGAGGCTGATGGGAATGTCATTAGTTTTGGTATTTGGTCATAAACCAAACAATTGGACAAACTGACCTGATGATGGCGCTAGAGGAAAAGTCAGAGGATCATTACATTTATTACAGTTCATCCTGAATGTCAAAGTGATCTGTCCATAGGTTGAAAAGAGATTTCACTAAAACCATAAATGCCAGCCAGCCGGTGGTGTCAGAGCATCACACGTCCATCCTCTGAGAACCAAGAATCTAAAATAATGCTATTTCTTTTACACTTTGAACAAACTGTTTTATATGGAAATGATATTCATTCATAATCATTACGTCTTTTATATTTACAAATACACAACCTGCCACTGTCCAGTCAAAAAGGGAGCATCCATAGGCACAAGGACAGACTGCTCTACCTGTGGTAAGGAATATTTTCACAACTGGTCGATTAATCACAATTATCAAAGGTGCATGTAAACAACTGTAATGAGACTTTAAGTGGAGTATTACCAGCAGCATGTAGGCTAACTCTCTGTTACTCTCTTATCTCCAGTCATACTTCCTTCTCCAAGGCCAGAATGGTGGACTGGACCTCCTGAACTCTCAGGCCAAATTTCTGACTCCTCACAGTTCTGTGCAGCCTGTGGGGGTGTACCCTTTAGTATCAGATTGAGATGTTTTGTAAATTGTACTTATCCAGGTTTATGCCAAATTCCACATGAGTTTCATGTGGATGAAGTTACTGTGTGTGAAAGGACTTATATATGCCTGAGAATAACTGGGACAAATGAGGAGGAAAAGAAAACACACTTTGGAAATGCCTTAACTGATGCATGAAATTCAACCTGAACAGACGAGACATATTGGAAGAATCATAAAAAGCCAGCAGCATAGTTCATGCATTAGTTGGAGTATTATTACTATATACAGTTGTTCTGTGTGTTTTTCGGGAAGAGTTTTATCCTTTCTTTAAATGCTGCTGTCCATTGTGCTATCCTTCTTCATTCTTTATTTTGTTCAGCTGTTATCAGCTGTTTATTCACCAAATGTTTTTGGCTGTCTTGACCCCATCAGAGTGATGATGTCTTTTTAAGATGCCTGGTGAGTGCAAGATATCGAAACCATCTGGTGAATTAAGTGTGGTGTGCTGGTGAAGAGTTGCATGACTTGTTTAACAAATGGACTAGCACCGATGCTAACACAACATTTGTTCGTGTGTGTGTTCTCAATGTTATAAACTGGAAAGCTTTTCATCAATCATGAATGTAATTACAGTTCTTTCATTGTCATTTCCCCAATAAAGAAAACTTCACCCAGTAAACAGAGAGAGCCTGCGGGTGTATTATCAGTGCTCGTGGTACCCATGCCTCTTTTCTCATTAAAGTCTACTGTGGAAGCCAGCATTTCTTTCATTTGCTCATGGTGAAGAGGTTTCTTATGCCTTGTTATTGTTTATTTAACAGAACTCCCTCTCCATTCCTGGGCTCTGTCAAAAAAGCAACATCCTCAGTTGGTGCAAAGTACCAAAGTACTGCTTTTTTTGATATAAATGAACTGTAAAGATTGTTTATGCTGCTCTTTGTGATGTTAAAGGGCCGCTCTGGGACTCAAAAGAGACAGAGAACCTTTCGTAACAGGCCTTCTGACTCCTAGTAGAACAGTGGCTCTGCTTTATTCTAGTTCCCAGTAAGTCATGACCGTGTGACAGCGAGCCAGGATAAACAATACCCGACCTTACTGGACTGACCAAAGCTGGTACCAGCTCTGGTACAAGCTGGCAGCCCTCGATACTTCTCGTACAAGCTGAACAGCAACCAGTACACTGAATAATACTGAAGTGACATGGAGTTAGCCTCCATGTCTACTTAGCCTGTGAACAGAAATGGTGCTACAGATTTTGGACCCCATGAAAGAATATAATATTGGGCCCCATAGATCACCCACATAGGCTACAATGCTGTATCAAACCACACCTGTGAAACACATTTGACCCCTAATGTTAGACCTACAGTTACCAGTGCAGAGCAGCATGCTCTCTCTCTGCATTCTGAATTTAAACTGTGTGCTGCTCAGGGGCACAGCATCACTGTTATATTATTTATTGATTATATGCATTTCTATTTATTGATATTCTGATGTAAAGTCATTTTTGAATAACCCACAATATGATCACATCGTCTTTTGAGAATTGATGTATAAAGTGTTTCAGTCTCTCTGACTTTAATTGTCTCCATAGTAAAAGTTAATGTTGGAAATAACAGATAATGAAAAGAAAAATCTTTCTAATAAATACAGAAAGTTGTTTGCGGTCCTTTTGTTGTTTAGACCTACAATGAACAGATTTTTGACTAGATGCGGTGTCAGAGAATAAATCAAATATAAAGTCAGAGTTGAATCTGTGATCAGTCTCCATGAAACTGCAGTGATATTGTTATCAGATCAGTCCGATCAGCTGCAGCATCCAATCAATAACTGCTATCCAATAAAGTGACGTGTCAGTCAGAAAAACACTTCCTCTTCTGGTTGTTCTCCCTGGCAGCTTTTTTTCTGCCTGTCTTTTCAGAGCTCAACACAAAGGCCGTGGCCACACTCTCTACCTGTACCAGTGTGAAATACAGACAAACTTAATTTGCTCTACTTTCATTGTCTCTAAAACAGATGCATGTGCGCACGCATGTAAACGTACCAATGCACGAGCAGAGTTGTCTGATTCCAGTTCCGGCTGTAACAGAAATATTTCACTGATGTAACAAATATTAAAAATGTATTTATGTTGGAGTGCACATTTTGCTGTTTACTGTCCCTATTCTTTATATCTTAAAAAGTGGTTGCCATCAAGAATTGTTTTCCAAAATGGTTGGTCCTGAGCAGCGAAAAAAAATAAAGGGCACCCCTGCCCATGAATAGCCCACTATTCCTGCTGTCTGTTGACTTTATTTAAGGTCAGAAATGTAAGAAAGTTTTAAATGTAGTGAGGTGTTGGAAGTGAATGATAGAACACCTTTGAAGGCCCTACAGTGGATTAATGAGATCAGTATAATATAGTTGTGTGGTGTATAGATCAGCAGCAAGCACATCTCTCAAAAAGTAAGATAAGATTCAGGAAGTTAGCTGCTTTTCACCTGTGAGACCAGTGTTTGGTTCTCCTGTGAAACAAGATGGATTTGGTTTTTCAACAAAGTTAAATAGCATTAGCTTTAGCATTAGCCAGCTAGCTAACTCTATGAGCCTTAAATGCACTGACAACCCAACGTAGCCCCTAGCCCTTACCCTAACCTTCACAGGGAGGTGTGTCTAAAGCTAAGTTAGTGATTTTATGCATGTCGACCGGTGACCCTGCTAGCAGCTGGGGTTCACCTCCTATGATTCACTGCAGCCTCCATGTATGTCAAGTGACATAAGGGCACCTGATGAGGCGGCATGGTGGTCCAGTGGATAGCACTGTGGCCTCACAGCAAGAAGGTTATGTGTTCAAATCCTGGTCTCCCCGGCCTTGTCACTGATTATTGGGTTCATTTACAAGCCTCAGTCAAGATCACCCAACACAACACACCGCAAAACCTGATTGTGAAAAGGAGAAGAGAGAGACACAAAGCTTTGGATGGACAGTGACACAAATAGCAACAGAAATTAAAGTAGATAAATTAAGCTTTAGTCCAACCGTACCACCTTGGATACTTCCTGACATCCATCAGAAAAGACAAGGACAGAGAGTTGATTTTACAATCACATACCATACTGCTGTTACCACAGGTACAGATCTACGAAGTTTATTGTGTTTAGTTAATAAAATGGGAGTAGCATTTATTGTTCCAGAGTTTCATCTCAGAATAGTGGAAAGGATCAGTGAGGAGTTCTCAGTGTACACAGGAGAAATGCTGGCAGTGGAGTGTCTAGATAATAATAATAATAATTGCCTTTATTGTCATTGCATATAACAACGAAATTACAATTGCACATTCCCCTGGTGGTGACATATAATATGACAAGACAACATAATAAAAATACATTATAAGAATAGTAAATAACTAAGTCATTAAGTCACTTGAATCATTAAAGTGCAGTGCAGTCTAAAAAAAGTCACGAGTTTAGGTGTTTTATAGCATTTGGATAAAAACTATTCAAAAGTCTTGAAGTGCGACCCTGAAAAGATCTGTAGCGCCTTCCAGATGGCAGCAGAGTGAAGAGGTTGTGACCTGGGTGAGAACAGTCCCGAATTATGTTTTTTACCCGCTGCAGGCATCTGGTGTGATATATGTCAGTAAGTGAGGGGAGCTGTATGTTAATTATGTTTTGTGCTGATTTCCTAACTCTGTCCAGCGCCTTTTAGAGGAAAGCAGACCACTGAGAGCGATCACATGTTCAGACTCACATTCATCACTAGCCAGTTTACAGAGCAGCCATTCAGACTGCAGAGCAGGCCGTTAGATAGAAGTACGACAAACATACAGAGTTCAAAAGATGGGTGAGATTTGGATGGGTAGCAGTATATGTGGATACAAATGAATTGAAATGGCAGATAAGGCTGCAAAGGAGGCCACAAAAAGAGAGTACAGTGATGTGGCACTTAGCTTCAGTAAAACAGATCAAGAGCATTATTAAACAGAGAAGAAAACAGAGAGAAAGGACTGTGGTTTACAGAGTTCAGAGGAAAGTGGGAGAAATGAGCTGCACAGGAAGGAAGAGCAGAGAGGAGACGATCATCACCAGACTTGGACGGTGGGCAAGAAGACAGTAGAGCATGTTATGTTTCTCTGTCCGAAGTATGAGGAAGAAAGAAGGACAAAAGTTTTTGATTTAATAGATCTTAGACTGATATGACTGAGAAAATGAGGTTATGTGTTTTTTAATAATGTAAATATGTTTTATATATTGTATTATTGTATATTGTATTGTATGAATGTGAAAATTATTTTGTGTTCCTGGGCAGTAAGTATTATTTCCTAATTGTTTATGCCTCAAAAGTATAGAAAATGGCTATTATTCCCCACAAACTTTGTTTTTGTGACCAGTCAGTGATATTTTGAAATGTACCTATTTCAAAATATCCGGGGGTCCACCAGCCTAAAATAATGGTAACAAGTACTCATATCTTCCCCTGGCTCACCTGGTGCACCTTAAAGAGGATTACAGCATCAAGACCCTGCTGGACGCCTTGAAGTATGATGAGTACGGCTGGGGGGTGTTAGGAGACTTCAAGATGGGTGCAATAAGACTGTATAAATATTTAAGAACATGTTCATTTGGATTCATACTTTTTTTTCTTACTTTATGTGAACGGACATCTGCCCGATTTCCCATTGGAAACAGGACATTTCATATTATAATTTTCTATATGTTTGAGGCATACGCAATTAGGAAACAGTGGTGACAGCAACTAAGTACAATTATTCAAGTACTGTACTTAAGTACAAATTTGAGGTACCTGTACTTTACTTGCCACTTTCTACTTCTACATCTTTCTTTTTACTTTAAGTACATTTTCCTCATTATACTTACACTTTTACTTAAGTACAGTTTCAATTGAGTAGTTTATTTGTAACATAATACTTTTACAGTGTGGTATTAGTACTTTTACTTAAGTAAACTATCTGCCTACTTCGTCCACCACTGTTAGGATAGAACGCTTATAGGAGCAAAAATTGTCTTCGGCAGTTAATGCTTGAAATTTGAGCCACACTCCACAGCAGGCGGTGGCGGTAATGCCTCAGTTCGCTGCCTCCGTCTGAATAAGAAGAAGACTGAGGTTGGCTGATAGCTGGCTGAGTTTAGGAAGCCGGCAGTGGCAGTAACTCTTCTGCATAGTTTTGTCTTTTATCGTCTCCAGGTCCATTTCTTATTTCTGCTGCTGACATGCCAACGAACCTACATAGTCCTGCCCCGCACCTGCCTGTCAGTGTGTGTGACAGCTCTCCTCCTCTCACAGCGGCCCCTGCTTCCCTGAAGCCGCGGACGTTTCCGCGCAGGAAGGCGTTGCGTTTCCACGGACTTCCCCGCCTCTCGTTAGTGAATGCTACCAGGAAATACAAGGTTTATAAATGAAACGGACCCTCGGCACGCGCGCACTGCTGGACTAACTTCCAAAGTGACAGAGAGCTTTCGGGTAACATGGCAGCTGCTGTTTGTGCCTTCTTCCTGACGCTGTCGGCACTGTGCGGACCCACAGGTAAGGTCTCTGTTCAGCAGACCGGATGTGTGCGGGGTTATTACTGGAACTGCTCTCTAAGACGAACTGTCTTGCTTTTGTATGGACGACCCCAACACGTAGCTCCTTAAACCCTCATGAGACTGTTAGTTTAGAAGGAGTTTGGCTTACATTAGAAGGAGATTATTGAAGTGTTCTGTCATTTAATACAACATTTTGATTGAAGTTAACATCCAGATCACCTCCAAAAGGTGTTCCAAGTGAAAAGGGCAGTCAGTGTCACACCTGTAGTGATATTGGTTTATTCATAGTGAAATCAAAGTACCATTGCTTAGATCCAAAAATACCAACTCTGTTCCCCTTTACTATGGATGTTGACTGTGCAGTGGTATCAGGAGCTGTCAGCACACCCACAAATGTCAGCTTGAAGTCCTCAAACATGGATCTGGTGTTGAGTTGGGATTCACCTGAAGGGGCAGCCAGCGGCCTGCTCTACACAGCTGAGTACAAGTGAGTCAACATCTCAGCACCAATAAACCCTCTGCTTCTGCAAACAGTTTTCACTCTGACACATTTTCATCACAGCCAATTTTTGTTAAAGCTGCAGCTGAGTTTTAGATCTGGATTCATTTCAGTGTCAATTATTTGATAAATCAGTTTGTCCATAAAATACCAGAAATACTGAAAAATGTCCGTTCTACTTTTTCAGAGCCTGAGACATGTTGTTTTCATGTTCCGTTACAACTGCAACACTGAATCAATTAGTTGTCAACTTTTTTAAGGTCTAAATTCTGTGATTCCAGTTTCTTAAATGTGAATGTCCTCTGCATCTTTCTTCCTCTCTGACAGTAAATTCAATATCTTGAGGGTGTCCTCTTAGTCTTTTGGGAAACACTGATCAAATTTTATAGACCAAACAACTAATCATTGAATTAAGAAGATAATTGAAAGAATGAAAATAATTGTTATTCGCAGCCCTACATTTAATTATGACTGACCCATTGTCTAAAACCCAGTTTACTATCATGTAAGACAAAGAAAACCAGCAGATATTACACTTGAAAAACAGGAACCACAGAATTTTGGACACTTTAGCTTTAAAAAAAGACAAATCTATTACCAAAATTAGCCAATTAATCATTATAGCATTACCAATTTCCAAACTTATAAACCACACATACAGAACAATATGGAGTTACTCAACTAAAATGTAGACATTTAGATTGCACTGTAATACCCAGTAGCTATAGGCCAGTGCTTTTTTTACATATGAATAGGGCTGGGCAATAAAACAATAATGATAATTATCACAATATAATCTTCCTCAATCAAAATATAATAAATGTTCAATATACCATCAGTAAATATTTGGTTTAATTTGTCTGAATTATTAGCACTTAAATTTTCTATTAAAATATTTATTTTGGACTGAAAAAAAGATTTACTAATCATATTTATTAAAAAAGATTTTATAGTTGTGAATGTTCTCCCTCAGATTTGTGAAGTGATCCACTATTTGGCATCAACTGTTTGTCCCATTCTGATCATAAAGAAAAGTTGAACCACACAATTAACAATCTGGTTTCTTCGATTTTCACTCAGGAGCAAAATCAGCCGTTAATGTTGAAAGAATTTGTAATTTGACATTTATCGTGATAATTATCGATATCGAATGGTTTGAAATGTTTTGATCGTGATAACATTTTTGGCCCTGTTGCCCAGCCCTACATATGGATAGACTATATCTGCTCCATTTTTCATACTGTGTTGTTTCTCTGAAGTGCTGTGATCAGGCCACTTACAAGCAAAGCAGCATCTGCCACGCTGATTTGTTGCTACATGGTTGCTGTTCAACATCCAGATTTTATCAGCAGCATAATTACATTAACTGACAAAATCACATGGCAAATCAGCAGCAACTGTAGAGCCCTACTTCCCCATAACACTGCAGACATTCCTCTTATCAACAACAATATGAGTGGCATACGAAAGTTCCTTCTCTTCTGGTAAAGAGGACTGATACACCCAGTATACTGTGACTGACTCATATTAACACGTTGGTGTGTTCTGACACACACATTACACTGTTGACAAAAGACAGAACTATGAGCTCAGTGTTCTTCATTTACTTGTCCTACATTTTAGACTGTTTGGGTTTGGCCCACACTTTCAGCTTTAATGAAGCTTGTTTCAGCTGCAGAGGGCAGAAATCCTCTGAGAAAATGGCTAAACGCTACCTGCCAAACAACGAAGCACTGTCAAAGAAAGATAGCAGACAGCTAGTGAGACATCTAAAAGTTAAAGAGATGGTTGAGCTAGAAAGAGGGAAATGTTGGACTCAGGTGGACTGAAACACCACACTATCACCCTTGTTACCAGCAGCAGCTGTTTCTGTGGAAAAGCCCCAAATCCCAGTGTACACTACCAGTCCAGCAGCAAACAGCAGACAGACACACTTAGCTCAGCAAGTAGCTGGTGAACATCATGGAACATTGAGCAGCTAAAGAGCCGAGAGAACAGAGTTAAAAGGAAAGTGAGTGTTGGACTAACATTCATCAGCTGAGCAGAAACATGATTTCAAATCAGTGTAGATACTGTTCAGACGGATAAATCGGTAACACCAGACCTGTGTTTTGTCCACAGCACCACCGTCACATCCTACAAAGTGGGCTGTGTGAATATTTCCCAACTTGAATGTGACTTTACCAACCTCTCCATCAGCGTGTATGGAAAGTATACAGGCAGAGTGCGGGCGCAGCTGGGGGCCGAGAGCTCCACCTGGGTGGAGAGTAACCAGATTACCGTGGACAAAGACAGTGAGTAGAAACTCTGTGCTTCAAGGCTTTTAAGTAAAATACTGAACAACTGGATAACAAAACTGCAGAGTGACGTTTCTCAGCAAATACAAGTCATCTTCTCTCAAAAACATTGTGATGAATTATTTTAAGATGGATTTTGACACTTAAATGATCCCTTAGCCAATTAGTGAATGACCAGAAATACATTCTGATGCACTCTGGTAAATCATCATGAGTTTTGTTATAATTATAGACTACAGTAATGATTGGTCAAAGAAAATAAATCAATAAAGCTACATTAATCAATATTTGTATATGAATACTAGATCACTTCACTGTGTGTTTGAAAGGTAATGAATCAGAATCAGGAGGAGCTTTATTGCCATGTATTGTTTTACACATACAAGGAATTTGCTTTGGTAATAAGGTGCTACATGTAGACAAAAATACAGTTGACATAAATAAATATAGAAATATGTAAATATGGAATAAACAAATGTGAGTTATACAAGAATAATAAAAGAATAGAGAAAAATAATACAACTATTTGCAGAGAAAAAACAAGTGGCAGATTTTTACACGTGTTTTATTATTCCAGGTTTGTGTTGTGCCGACGTATTGCAACGTAAGAGAGTATTGTGTACATAAATATAGAACAATTGTGTAATAAAATATAGAACAACAAAGATTAACAATTAACAACAAATATGTGCCAGGTTTGTGCATGATATGAAATGAAATAATATTTACACGTGCAGAGACATTTGTGTTATTTGAAAGGGGGGAGTGTCAGTGGGGAACCCGGGCCTTGTTGATGAGGCGAACTGCAGACAGGATGAAGCCGTTTATGTGGCGAGAGGTTTTGGTCCTGATGGACTGCAGCCTCCTGCCAGAGGGGGGAGTCTGAAACAGTTTGTGTCCAGGGTGGGAGGGGTCAGCTACAATCTTTCCTGCTCGCCTCAGAGTCGTGATGGAAGACTGCAGCCAATCACCTTCTCTGCAGAGCCAATGATACGCTGCAGCCTGCCCTTGTCCCTGGCAGTGGGAGCAGCTTACCAGATGGTGATGGAGGAGGTGAGGATGGACTCAGTGATGTTGGTCTAGAAGTGCACCATCATTGTCTTTGGCAGGCTGAACTTCTTCAGCTACCGCAGGAAGTACACTGTGCCAAGTTTGGTGCTGACTGGACTTGCCGGTTCGGAGGAGTTAATTAAAATAGGTTTTTCAGTTTTTTGCAATTTAGTGAAAAGAAAACATCATCGCACAGAGGCGTGTCCTATAGCATACAAATTGGCAGCACCCCTCAAACACTTAAGGTTTATGAATGTGCGATGTACTGTCACATAGTTGATGAGGCAAAATGACCTTTGGTTCAAAATGCCATGGAAATGAATAGGATTTTCTCACAATGTTTGAGCTTTGATTATAACGCCACCTTTAGTCTGAATTTTCAAATTTTTCAGGTGTTATCAGGGACACAAGGGGAACAAATGACCGAATTTTGGTATAAATCGGTCTTGTGTGTGATGTGTGTGCAAAGACAGTGAAATTCTTTGGCAACACTGCAAACTTCGCTCAACATCTGAGATTAAGTCAAAATAAATGATGACGTAATGAAGCGGCAGTTCTGAACAGGATATTTTTATTATAGTTAAAGGTTCAGTGTTTAAGTTTTAGTGGCATCAAGTGGTGAGGGTTACGCCACTAGATGCTATTATACAGTCCATTACAGTCCATTGTAAAGCACAGGCATTGTCAGGTGGGCATTACAATACAACTTCTACAATACTTTTATACTACCAGGATTTATTTATGCCACAGGAGACTGTATAAGGCATAGTATAAGGAATTTTAGTCTTATTTAATGTAAAGTAACTTTGTTTTTATTTACTTCTTTGTTTGACACTTGTTTATGCTACTTGTACACTTATCTATCTCTGCTCTTGTCTTTGCTGTTGGAAACTTGGAAAATTTCCCCGCTGTGGGACTAATAAAGGTTTCCTTATCTTATCTCAATGCTCCTCTCGCTGTGCTTAATTAGATAAGCAATCTGCAATGTCTTTTTTAATTTTTTAAAATACAACTGAAACATAAAGTAGTGCTGACAGCCATAATTTCAGCTTGTGGTAAAACGGTGCAATGTTTTTAATGGGCATTTAGCATGTGAAAGTACAAATTACACATTTGTGTGCACAGTGGCTAAGCACTATCCAAAAACATGTTTTTTAAATGCAAAATCTGAAAGGATTCCTTTTTGGTCACTTTATAGGCACACTGTCTTGTTATATATCACCATTAGCAATAAAAAGAAATGTTTTCCACCAGGGCAGTAAAATGTGAAGTTATGATCTGAGCTTCCCTGCTTTTACCATTTTATAATATTCATCAGTGGTTTGTCTCAGGAAGGTAAAGGCACATTTCTGTCCATGTTGCACAGCTATAACAGAGCGCTGTAGAATTACAACATTCAATTACAATCCAACAACATATTTTTTCAATTGCAAAAATGTAAAGTTGAGGTCTATGAGTTTCATTTTGAGTCTCCACTTTTAGTGGAGAAAAAGAAGAAAGAAAGAAGCAATAATGAGAACAAAAACAATAGTGCTTCACTGCTGGAGCCCTAAAATAGATGGATGACTATAATAAGTCACAGAAATAAAATTTTACATGGTTGAGTGCTGAGGATGAATTAGATTTTAAGAGTCTGATACCTTGGGGAAAAGTCAGAAACTTCTCTCTTCCCAGCATGCAGCAGGGTGAACAGGCTGTGGCTGGGTGGGTACTGTCCTTTACTATCCTTTGGGCTCTGTAGGCACCTCACCTCACTGATATCACTGATGCTCAGGAGATGGTACCAATGATCTTCTGAGCAGTTTTAATCCCCCGCTGCAGAGCCCTCTGGTCCTGGGCCGAGCACATCCCATGTTAGTGATGTTTCCAGTCAGGATGCTTTCTGTTGCTCCTCTGTAAAAACTGACAAGAACTTGGTGTGGGAATTTGGCCTTCTTAAGCTTCCTCTAGAAATACAGCTGTTTCTGAGCTTTCTTCACCAGCGTGGAGATGTGAGACGACCATGTCAGGTTCTCTGTGATGCTGATTCCCAGGAACCTGAAACTGTTCACCTGCTCCACCTCAGCTCCGCTTTTTCCTAAAATCAACGATCAACTTCTTGGTGTTGCTGATGTTGAGCAGCAGACTTTAGAGCTAACTCTTTATTGCGGAGGTCAGTGTGAGCTGTGTTGAGCTCGCTAATGATTAAAACTGTTCAGTGTATCGTTGTCAAATTAAACACCTTTTTGTCCCTACTGATGACGTCAGATGATGTCAGAGGTGGGTTTAATTGTCATTGTCTTATTTCACTCCAATAACCTATTGCTTTGCTGGAAGGCTTTAGATTGGTTAGCTCCGGAAGAACAGCTTCCTCTTCATGTTTTTCCACTCTTCTCTTTCTCTTCCTCAGCCATCATTGGTCCACCCACTGTCACTCTCATCTCCAATGGGGCTACTATTGAAGTCACCATTGTAGATCCAGTGTTCAGGACCTCGTCTCTCAGGGATGTTTACAGCTCCCCCACCTACAACATCACCTACTGGGAGTACGATCAGATTAAAAAGGTGGGATGCATTATGAGTGGATCTTACACAGCTATGGTTCTTGTGTGGCACACTGGAAAGAGGCTAACATTATTAACAATTAGGTTTGAGGATCTGATTCCTTGCTTGGCCATCCATACGTTTGACAGGTTGAGGTGTATTGAAATGTCATGAAGAATGTTATGTAATGTGAGGACAATAACAAACACTAAGAGGGTGACATGTTTTCCACCAAACAATTTGAATAGATGTTAATGCTAGAACTTTTTGTACTGACCTGTGTGTTTGAAGCTCAGAGTATCAGAAATGGTAGTACCAAATTTTTTTTCTAAATATATTGTATACTATTTATAATATTTCAAAAGGTGTATGTTGTATGAGCGAAGGGACTGTTATCCTTGTAGTGAAGTAACCACTTTGCAATAATGCAAACATGTTTATATTTAAGTGTCAGACAAACAATTGGAATCTGTAGTTAAAGGTCAGACACTAGCGTTGGTATACAAAATGAAGAGAAATCGTAAGCCGTCTTTGCATAATCATCCTGCAGCCTCTGCGGTGGTCTAACTGTTGCACGCCGTCATGAGTAAACAAGGCCACACATGACCACTTATCTGTTGCTTCCTACAGGCCCAAAGCCTTATCAACATACAGCAGAACCGGATGGTTCTGAATGACCTGGAACACTGGACCAAGTACTGCGTCCAAGTCCAAATCAACACCGAGAGGAACCCCAACCCCAGCAAGCCCAGCAACCGTGTCTGTGCAAGCACCACCAACAGTAAGGATCTTTTGCAAGCAGCAAAGGCAGCATTGTTTTTATTTGAAGGACAAATAAAGTTAATGCTGATTTTCATCATCATCTGAATGGATTTCTACTGCAAGTCACGGTAGCAAGCAGGAGACCGGGGCCTGCAAGTCATATATTGAGATCTTCTGCTACATGAATATAACATTTATTCATTTAGCTAACGCTTATATTTACAGCGACTTACAAATACTATACAGCAGGTAAAATAAGTATTGACCACGTAACCATTTTTCTCAGTAAACATTTCTGAAGGTGCTATTGACAGGAGGTTTTTTACCAGATGTTGCTAACAACCCAAGTAATCCATACAAAAATACAAAACAAATGAGTTCACAAATTAAGTTATGTGTAACAATGTGAAATGACAGGGAAAGGGAAAACAGTATTGAGTGTTGCAAGAGCATGGAAAGCCAAGACACCAGTTGAGATCATTAATTAGAAAGCAATCCTACCCCATTAATATCAGTTGGTTTAGTCCCAACTGATGGCCTATAAAAGGGTGTCATTGCCAAGGTATCACACCAAGAACTTCTCATGATGGGTAAGAGCAAAGAGCTCTCTCAGGACCTTTGTGACCGTATTGTTGCAAAACATACTGAT
Source organism: Lepomis macrochirus (assembly GCA_024633595.2). Taxonomy (NCBI): domain Eukaryota; kingdom Metazoa; phylum Chordata; class Actinopteri; order Centrarchiformes; family Centrarchidae; genus Lepomis; species Lepomis macrochirus. Next base: position 33,234,054 of record JALXJV020000016.1, on the reverse strand, counting down.
GGCACTGGTTACAGAGGGATTTATAAACTTCACCATAACCTGGGACAGGAAAGAACATTTCATTTTTCATTACATTTACTCATTTAGCTGATGCCTTTAATCCCAAGCCTCTTACAATTGCTATATGTCAAAGGTCTCTTGCTCAGGGACATATTGGTGGATGTCTCACAGTTGGAATTAAACCCAGGTCTGGCCATGACCAGGTGCCCCTTACAAGATTTCTGACAGAGAAGTGAAAAGAATTATCAGAAGAGTTATCCTAGAGTCAAGGACCACTTGTGGAGAGCTTCAGAAAGACCTGGAATCGGCAGTTCCAATTGTTTCAAAGACAACAATAAGTAAAGCACTCAGTCGCCATGGCATGTATGCACACTCACCACACAAGACTCCATTGCTGAAGAAAAAGCATCCCGAAGCTTGTTTAAAGTTTGCTGCAGAACATTTACTGGGAGAATATAGTGTGGTCAGATGAGAGCAACATTGAACTCAATACACACCATGTTTGGGGGGTAGATTGTACATCACGCGAAGGAAGGATGAATGGAAAATATACAGAGGCTTTCTTCATAAAGATCTGCTTCCATGTACCAGGATGATGAAGATGAAACGATGGTGGACATTTCAGCAAGACAATGATTCGAAACACACAGGAAACTTTTAACTGGTTTCAGAGAACAAGAATAAAGCTGCTAGAAGAAAATCAATGGAAAAGAAATTAAGGCCCACGGAACCATCAAGCTTTGAAGACACATTATTACAAATAACTTTTGTTTTTTCTATGTATGAATTACTTGGGTTGTTACCAACATCTGGTGAAAGTTTCATGTTTACTAAGTATGTTATGAGGATAATATATGAGAAAATGGTCACGTATGTAATACTTATTTTACCCGCTGTAAATGTCACGTTGCACGCTTCCGGAGTAACTAGGGGTGAAGTGTCTTGCTTAGGTTTGAACCCAGGTTTCCCAACACCAGGCTATATCATTAAACTTACATCTTCTGCATATGGTAGCGATGGCAGAAACACAAGAGGAGTAGCGGAATGAGAAGGAAGTGAAAACAAACCCATCATTTCAAAATCTAATTTCTAAAATATAGCGACAATGATCAGGATACAAGCAAGTCGTGAAAAACGCAACATTTGACATTTTAAGAGGAGAAGAACAGACGCAGATGACTTGAGAGATTAAAGTGATGAAAGAATTTGGACTTTGAGATAAGTGGGGAAACGCAAACTTGATATTTACAGCATCACCTTGAGATCAGAGAGTGTCATTATATATACCAGACTACTGGGTGACGTTCAACCCACCTGCAACATTTTGTGTTTCCAAGGTTTAAAGTTTAAGCTGCACAAAAACTTTTAAGCAGAGAAAAATAAAATGTCACGGCTTCCAAATAAAATGGAGACCTTTGACTCACTGGGATCTGAACACCCCCCACTGTTAACAAGTCTAACTTGGTCATGTGGGGATTTGAACCCTGGAACTTCAGATCTCCTGGTTAGGTGACTTACTGACTGAGCTGCTGGTGAGAGACTCTTAGCTGAGCTCTTAGTTTTAGAGTTGAGGTAGTGACATCACGTGAGGATTTATGTAAAATTGTATGTAAATACACAAAAGTAAAAATTTATGAAAAAACAGATTGACATATCAAAATTCTTTTGATAACGTTTGATCAGCAACATCTGTGGATGATCCTGGCAAAGTTTTCAGGTCGATTGGCGAAATAGTCTGGGACGAGTTCACAAAAATAGGTTTTTGAAAAAAAGTCAAAATAAGTCTTATTAGGGCCTTTTTTGCCTGAGTAGTGGGTGGACTTTGCAACCTATCTAACAATTTAATGAGTTTTAGTGCAGCAGTTTTTGCTGCCCAAACAAATTTAGCGAAGAAGAAGAAGAACAAAAACAATAGGGATCCTTAATAAGGGTCTCTGAAGTTAAAGAATTCACAACATTAATTGTGAAGTGTTCCACTCTACCAGCTGAGCTGAGCTGGTAGAGTACCGTGCCCCATGTACAGGGCACTAGATAGTTACCAGTTTGCACACTCGAATACAAAACCTGTGCAATAAATTTTTTTAATTTTTTTTTATCATCGATTACTGTTTACTTTTTAAGGCCATGGCTAGTACTGATGCTGGACTAGACTGCTTAAAATTGAGAGGTGTTTGTAATATTTTGTCCACTGCATATCAATAAGGGCTAATGTTAAACTTTCCTGCCGTGGGTGTTACATTTCATTGTAACATACAGTTCAACATCACTAGCTGGGTCGTATGTTGAGTTTTGCACTGACCTCCTGTTCTTCTGTGGATAAGGGCATCAAAATGCTCCAGGGTGTGACAACAAGCAGTAGAAAATAAAAATCTGCTTCTACTTTTAGTTACAGATGACCGCCTTTTCTGATTTCTTTGCAGAAAGTGGAGCTCCATGGGTGGCAGCCGTTGTGACGTTTGTCATCATGGCAGTGGCAGTGGCTCTGGTGGTGATTGCAGTGGTGTATCGGAAAAGTATATCCCACTTTCTCTGCCCAAAAGATTCTCTGCCTCAGCACTTTAAAGAGGTTTGTATGTTGATTATGTATCTGCATGGATTTGTGTGTGCGAAAGGTAGTTTGTAATGTAATGAAGCAAGTCACAAGTCTGGGTCTGCAAAATTGATTTCAACTATGTGCATATGTGTATTCATGCAGTAAGAGTGCTGAAGTGTAAACATCTTACTTTGCCCCCCAGTACCTGCTGGCGCCCCCCAACTTACCTGTGTACCTAGACATACAGAACTCCCACCCACCTGAAGAAATCTACCACGAAGTCAGCATCATGGCACACAACGGGACTGTGGAGGAAGGGAGCCCTCTGGAGGCAACAGGGACTATCTGCAACAAACAGCCTGACAGCACAATGGGGAAAAGATAGCGGGAAGAGGGCGAGGCTGAAAAGCACAGGAGCCAGAGAGAAGAGCCAATCTGCAGGCTGCAGGCAGTTGGGACATAAAAGACACTGACACAATAATTGACCAATATTATTCCTTGGAGCAGCTGCTACTGTGAAGTGATTGTATGGCAGAGCCACACAGATGTGAAGGAACAGGACTGATACATCATCCAAGTGAAAGTATTTTGTTTTTTTTTTTGCTGCGCAGTCCTGCTGTAGCCCCCAGTTATTACCACATACTGAAGGAGCATGCCAGCCCATTGGAACTGACCACACTAAAGCACTACTTTGTGCTGCCATGGTGCTCTTAGATGCCATCAATAATTTAACGTCTATGATTCTGGGTTAAAGTATGAATGCAGACTTCAAAAAACTGCATAACCTGCCATTCAGTGGGAACATTTGTGAAGCATAAATAGTTTTAATTTGCAATATAAAGATTTTCTTAGAAGAGAAGCTGCAACAGAAAGTGTGTTTGTCATGGTCTCTCACAGGGCTGAGTTAGTCCTTCTGTCCAAGCTAACACAATGTCCAGCTCAAAGCTTTACACATTAATGTTGTCCTCAGTTGAACTAAAAGAATAAAGGAATGATTTGAAAATGTGCTACAAGTTGGTGTGTCTCTGGTGGTTTGGTTTTATTCTGACATCAAACAATAAAAAGGTAGGTATTTTTTGTTACAATACAACAGGTTAGAGTGAGTGAAACTTTTTAATTCCCTTCTGCTACGTAGCAGACAATATACATTAATAAAGAAGGAATTATTAAAATAAAGAGAAATAAACTATATTCATTAGAGCAGTGCTGAGGTTGAATTTGAATGGATGAATATCCATTGGGCTCGGTAGGTCCCTCACCTCACTGATATCACTGATGCTCGGGAGATGGGTGCCAATGATCTTCTCATGTGGCTCTCCTGGGTGGCAGCCTCTCTAACCACACTCCAATCTGTGCTCCCAAAACAGTCCTGCAGAGCTGCTGTAGCCTGACCTGTCCACACTTTGACTGTTTTAATTGTTGGCTTGATCAACAATTCTGCATAACTTGGTAAAGTTCAAGTTCAATCTTTATTGTCCCACCAGGGGACATTTGATTTGCAATAGGGTTAAAACAAACATACATGAGGCATAAACAAAGATAAGAACAGCCATTATATATACAACCTCTTTTGTTCATCTGAAAGTACTCAATAAGCTTCAGCAATCTATCGTTCTGAGCAGCAGCTCAAGCTCAGTGCAAATTTAGGGCAAAGGAAATTTTGTATCTGTTAGTTTTTATTTTGGGCTGTATCTTCCCCCAGAGGGGAGAAGAACAAATTCCTCCAAGAGCGAGTGGTCGAGCTGGCTGTGATAGTCTGAGCCTTATGTATAACTTGTCTTTTATAGATGTCTGCCAAGGAAAGTTGTTAGTTACAGTTATTTTGCTGGCTACCTTAACAATGTTAGACAGTTTATTTTTGCTTTGCACCATAAGAACAAGCTATGCAACAAAAAGTTCAAATTGGTTCAATGAAAGATTTATAAAATACAGTCATCAAAGTTTTTTCCACATTAAAAGTATTCATTTTCTGCACAGTCTGTGCAGAAAATGAAGCCTCTGAAGACCCTTCTTGTAGACAGCAGAAGTGTTACCTGTTCCTAGGTACTTGTAACACTCCACTGACTCAATAGGTGAGCCCTTGAGTATTGTTGGAGAGTTTGATTGGGGAGTTTTTCTGAAGTCTGTGACCATGTTTTTAGGATTAAGGATATTTAACTTGAAGTGGTGGTCACACCAATCAAGACAGTCATTTAAAACAGGCCCATGGTCAACCTCTCCATCCTGGAGCAGACTGACTAGAACGGTGTCATCCGCGAACTTCAGAAGAAACCTGTTGTTGTTGTGACTCCTATAGTCATTTGTATATAGGAGATACAATAGCAGGGACAGGACACACCCCTGGGGTGACCCTGTGGATGACAATCGCTTCTGAGATAAAACGGCATTCACGCTGACTGAGTGTGGCCTAAATGTTAAAAAATCCCATACCCATTTTACCATACGTGGATCAAGGTTAAAGCTGGACACGAGTTTCCTTACTAAGAGGTGTGTTTGGATTGTATTAAACACTGATGGAAAATCAACAAATAAAAGTCTTGCATGGGTTTTTTCCCCCTCAAGAAGCTTATACAAAAGTTTAAGTAAAGATTAAGTTCGAGATAATATGGAATGCAAATAAATTGCCTATAGACCTACTGTATAAACATTAAGAAAAAATGTGTTTCTTTAGAAGTACAATGTTATAAAGACAATCTGGTTTAAATAACTGTATGTGTGATGCGTTATGAGTCTTTCAGTGCAGGCTTAGCAAAGCTGTCAGATGCAGTATATCAGATAAAGAACATTATAAAAAAATACATCATTTACATCTACACATTTTATCTGCAATAATCACAACATGAGAATTAAAGACAAAAATTATTTTATTCATTATGCTATTACAAACCATAAACTCATTAACCTTAACTCTGACATGTAAGATCCAAGTTTGGGTTCGGGAGGCAGACACCATCACCACATTTAAGAGTAGACTTAAGACTTTCCTCTTAAAAGCTTATAGTTAGAGCTGGCCCAGGTCCAGGTCCTGAACCATCCTATCATTACTGTACAATTTTAATGCACTTTTAAGACAAGATCAATGCAGGTGTCTATTGATAAAAGCATAAAATAAATACATTATTCCAATTACAAGTTATTATGAGTAAATTTCTCTCACCAGAGACATGGTCACTCAGTCTGTACATGGCCAGTGTATTTTCAAGTTCTTATCAGTGACTGTGGTTAGGTAGTCTACCACATACTGTTAGGGCCAAATATGTTTGTGGGTTGTGTGCGCGTGTAATATTATTCCACTCTTTTTCTATAGTGTGATGTCAGTGTTCACTTTCAAGCGCTTTATTTTTGTTTCGACGTGGCTATTATTTTGAAAGTGCAACCGGAACAAATTTGACTTAGTTTTCTTCAATTGACACATAACGCAACCTCATACACCCAGTCAGACCTGGGTACCGAGTTCGCCCGAGCCGAGCCTGGACAGAGACAACGAGCACGTGAAAACCAGTCAGTGCCTCGAATATGTCCACCATGTCTGCTGCTCTGTATGCCTGCTTGCTTTTCTGGTGCCTCCACGCTGGTGAGTTTTTATGCTGGCTAGTTTGCTAACGTTCGTCTGGTTGTATATCAGATGTGTGTTAACCTTAGCAGTGTTGTCTGTTGACTGTGGTCGGTGTAACGTTAGCTAACTTTAATTAGATGTGATTTTTCTAAAGATTGTACAGATTTTAACTACACCTAACTAAGCTACAGGCCGTTAACTGTTAGCTTCCCTACCAATTGTTAACTTACTGTAGATAACAATTCCTCTAAGAAAGCCCCTCTGTTTTAGGCAAGATGATGGCGTAACGTTATTACGTTACGTTAGCCATTAGCTTTGTGGAATTCGAGCATCGGGCGCATGTATTAACTGTATTAACTGTTGGCTAGCCACACAGTAACACGTTTGGTGTGTAAGTAACATGTTAATACAACTAGTCTCGTAGCTGTTTGATATTTTGACTGCAAAATCCCATTGTGTCTGAACAGAAAACCCACACTGTTGTGTTGTCGTTGTGGTTTGATCAAACGCACACTTACAACACAAACTCATAATAAGTGGTTAGGTTTGCTAACAAATAGACCCAAATACAGCCACTGAGCTGCTAACAACATGCCTGACATCCAGAAAACATTTAAGAGCAAGGTTGAAGTTCTTTCGGTCTGATATGCTCAGAGAAACTGAAAGCAATGTCTCTTCCTATAAAAGAAAAGGAGACAAAATGGAAGAGTTGGGGCAGGGCTAAAAGCAGGTTCAATCACTCTCCAGTTTTTGGTTTATTCAGATGTGTGTTGGGGAAGTTTAATGAAGTTTAAGGTGTAGTTGAAATGCAAAGGACGTGGATGAAAGTAATTAGTGGTTCTAAAGGTGCTCTCTAAAAGTGTTGTTAGCATGAACTGAATGTAAAAAGCTGCATTCTGATTTGACTTTGTGAGCAGTGTAGTGACTTCAACTGTTCTGTCAGGTTTCTCTCCATCCTTCTGTCAGTTTGTGCGCTCATTTTCTGAAAATTTCGACAACCTAACATCTGTTGTGAAGTGCACCCACATTAGCTCTGGACATACCCAGAATGCAACATGAGAGAACCTTGATTCCTAACCTGCAAATGAATCTTATGGAGGTGTTAGTTTGCATATTGAGTGTGAAAACAGTTTGACACCAATTATTTGTTTCTTTTGGGTGTCAGTCCACCTTCATATGCCTGGATACAGGCTGACATGTGAAAATATAATGACAGCAAGGGGCTCAAAATGGACCAGCATGTAATCTGGGGCAGTAAATCATAGTTCCTGTCATTCCTTGGTGAATTTTGGGGAAAACACCCAGCTGTTCTAGCAGCTACCCAACAGCAGTCTGACATCCCTGCACTTCCAAGAAACCCAGTGCTGGTGAATGTTTGCGTCCTCCAGCCACTTAGCCTGAGGTTTTTCCTCATTTCTACCAGTGAATACATCACAAACCACATTTCTGATGTGCTGCAGAGCTGTGGAAGCCATAAGAACTCTGTGGAAATTATGATGATGTTTAATCAAGGCTGTTTTCAATAAATGCAAATACACAAGTCTGTTGACTTTTGAGTAAAGGTCAGCAACCTAAAAAGTGGGTTTGATTTGGTAAGAGCGACCCTGGTGTTTCTTCTACTGTACAAGGAAATGCGAATTTAAAAATAAAAGGCATGTTTTGGAGCTTGTTCCATTTCCTGTATTCAGTATCCCTTGTGACTCACCGAGACTTACTTCTCCTTTCTTTTTCTTGGAGTTTTAACAGATTCATTTTAAGCTCTTTACCTTCTGTATTATTCAAAATGGACAGGCAGTAAATCAGTGTATAGTACAACCAACACGATATTTAATTTATACATACTCTGTTCTTTCTTGTGGGTCAGACCTGTGTTATGATGAAATTAGGTGATGCATGAGTTATTATGAGCAATGGTGGAGAAGAAATATCGGATTTTAATAATATGAGAAAGATCATTTGAGTCAAGTCATGAGATGATACGATATAATATCATCAGCCGTCGGTCTACCTACAGATCACAAGAAAAACTAACTCACCACAGTGTGTTATACAGTAAGCGCTGTTCTGCTCTGAAAATTACGCCGTTTACCCGAGGGAGCTCAGAGTTTACTGCTTTTATTAAATTAGCTTTTTACTTGTTTTTGGGATTACAACTTGATTTATCTTCACTCTCACTTCTCGGCAGCTAGCTTCCGCGCACATCCGGTTTCACTGTTGTTTTTGTTAGTGTAGGATGGCACCGGAGTTCTGCTGGACTACTACTACATATTTATATAAAAACCGTACAAAGCTGGGCCTTACTTGGGAAAAAAGAAAGAGAGGAAGTTGAACTACCTGGTGAGTTCAGAAAATGTGTCTGTAACTTTATTCCAGCTGTCATTGTACTTTACTGTGAACAGGTTAACATAGCATAGCCCTGATCGATCCAAACTCCATTCAGAAAACAAAGATTTTAAAATTTGTCGTCCTGCTCACAGACCTGACAAAGCATGAATTCATATATCTAACAAAACAGCTTCATATTGTAGTTATTTTGGCATCAGTTTGACCCATTTATTGCAATTAAATAACAGCAAAGGGTTTACTTTGGGTTCATATTGCAGTAGGATCTGCGGGCCGTTTATTCGTTTAAAATGCGTTGTGTGAACACTCAGGCGGAGCTCCACCTTTTTACTCACCTCCAGCTCTCCCGGCTGCTACCTGCGTGTGCTAATCCATCCTTTCACACAGATTGTTTGTCTTTTATAATCGCCATCTTTAAAATAACAAACAGCTGTTTCGTGTGTAGGTTCACGTCATTTCCCATTTCACAGTGACACAGCCACTGTCAGCTCGTGTAGTGTGTGACCCCCTTTCACCAATCAGTCACGTAGTGTGAACGCCACAATGACTTCAAGACTCCCGTCACAAGACGGCAAGTTGTGTAGTCTGAATGGCACGGCCATCGGCTGCCACTGAAAGTCGTGTCTTCTGCACGAGCCTTTAGTATAACTTGTATAGCACTCGGTGATGTTTGTGTTTGTCAAGCAGCTGTCTGGTTGTTGGTCTGATGTTTGCTGTATGACACACTATGAATTTCCAAAAGGACCAATAACTATCTATCACCTATAAACGTGCACAGCTGATCCCGTTACCAGAGGCGGGGGTGCCGCCGCCAAGCAAAAGTACTTCTTAAACGGCTCATCGATGAATCGTTGACATAATCTATAGACGCTTCAAATAGTAAAATCAAATTTGCAATACTGCTACACCCCGGAACAAACTGAAACTATATACAAAGAAAGGGATAACGTCATGCATTACATTTGCAATTCTACAAGAGGGAATCAATAATAACGATTTTGTAGTAGACAGCGTTTCCCCTCAACTCAACAACTCACAAAACCCGCACAGACAGGAGAACTGTTTTCTCTTCCGGTCTTCTTTTCTAATCTTGCACACTCTGCAGCAACAAGTTCCAACTGGGAACGTCGCCATGAGCGATGCATCATGATTTTAAAGTCAGGGCACATCTGGAATGTGAACGCGGCCGTTGTGTATCATAATTAGTTACTCACAGCACCATTACTGTAACAATCAAACTGAGCAACTGTATAGAAAACTGTTCAGCTCATAACGTGAACACGGCTTTAACGTGAAGCTAGCTCGCCAACTAGCTTACAGAGACGAGTCTTCGTCGTCCACAGAGACGTGACGTTACGCGCCACTTCTTCAGATGCTCCGGTGTTTCCAGGACAGTTCAGGCTTTTCTGGCTGAGTGAAGAGTGAAATGCTGCCACACTCTGGAGGTTTTAGGTTGCGAAGGTGTTATGCCGCGTTCAGACCAAACGCAATTTTCCGCCTCGCAGCGCTTTCCACGCGCGAGTACATTCGCTGCAAGTGTTCACACACAATGCGAGAAGGCGATTTTAACGCGATGAAGTGAATAAACACAACTCGCCATTACTACAACTGTATGAAACCAAAGTAAACATTTTGCGGTGATTAAATAGCAATAAACGGATTAAACTGATGCCAAAATAACCACAACATGATGCAGATTTGTTAAACATTTGAATTCATGCTTTGTCAGGTCTGTCAGCAAGACAGCAGGACAACAACTTATAAAATGTTAGTTTTCTGAACGGAGTTTGGATCGATCAGGGCTGTGCTATGCTAACTTGGTCACAGTAAAGTACAATGACAGCTTTAATAAAGTTACAGACACATGTTTTCTGAACTCACCAGGTAGTTCAACCTCCTCGCTTTCTTTTTCTCCAAGTAATGTCCAGCTTTGTCCCGTTTTTATATAAATATGAAGTCGTAGTCCGACAGAGCTAACGACGCTAACAACAATACTGTAACCAGATGTGCATGGAATCTAGCTGCTGAGAAGCTCCAGTCAAGATAAATCAACGTTGAAATCCCCAAAATTAAAGTAAAACGCTAATTTAATAAAAACATTTAACTCCGAGCTCCTCCTCCTTGTGGGTATTTATTTCTCCGAAGGTTGGAGCGCTGCTCCCTGCTCCTCTCCCCCAAGTTTAGCAGCTCTCAGCCGGCCTGCAGATTTTCAATCCCCCGCTCTGCCCGGCCCTCTGCACACAACGCTCTGAAGCCTCGGTGACGTATGGACAATCTCAACACTGATAGGCTATCGCGACTCAGCTTTTTCGCTTGAGTTGAAAATATTCAACTCACGCAAATTCCATTCCCCGCCCGATTCGCTTCGCTCCGCCCGATTGGAAATCGCGGCTCTACGCGTCTTTAAATCGATTAAAGGTGTTGGCAACGAATTTAATAATTGATTTTTGTTGATTACTTAGTTCCCCCCCTAGTAGAAAGAAGAATATACTTTATGGTGTTTTTGTGCTATGTTTGAAACTAAATAGTTTCAGAACTTATGATTATGGCTTTCTTACAACAAACAAATTATTAGTCTATATATTGCAGGGCTCTAGACTAACTTTTTTTATAGGAGCACTGTAGAAAATTTAGGGGGTGCAAACCTTAAATCGATCTGCAATGTATTTTTCCACATTTTCCCCTATTTTAACTATATTACTGTTAATGGTAAACTTTGACAATAATGATAATATATACATATAATAAACAATATATCATAAATAAATGTTTGATTGAATTCATTTGAATCACGAGCAAATTAGAACTTAATTTTTCTATTAACATATTTGTTGAGGAAAAGGAACTGAAATCATGTTCTTTGAAAAAAAGGTTTTATCATAATAGATTTGAATGTTCTACCTCAGACTTGTAAAGTGATCCAGTGTTTGGGATTAAGGTTTTGTCACGTTCTGAACATAAATAAAAGTTTAAACCATCTACCTTTTCAATTTTCACTCACGAGCCAAAATCAGCCTTTAAACTTGACTTTTATTGAATCGTGATAACATTTTTAGCCATATTGCCCAGCCCTACCTGCGGGTGTTACATTAAATGCTATCTACTGAATGGATCAAATTCTTAAGTGAAATGAGTCATTTTGCGTAGGCTGTGACGCTCAAATATATTGATCCACAGTGTTACAACTGCTGGTTTGGCAACTAGTAAAATTTACCTCAAAGCAAGAGACACTTATAATCTGACTGTTTTGCTAAGCCTACACACATACCATTATTCAAACCAGATTGTCTTTATATAACATTGTTCTTCTAAAGTAACAATTTTTCCCCTAATGTTTATACAGTAGGTCTATAGGCACTTTACTTGCATTCCATATGATCTCCAACTTTACTAAGTTATGTATAATTGTTGGTCAAGCCAACAATTAAAACAGTCAAAGTGTGGTCACAGATTGGAGAGTGGCCAGGAGAGCCACGTCAACTTTGATTCTTGAATATAATAATAATAATTTAAAAACAAAGTCTCATTTTCTTTTTTTAAAGTGTTCTTTTTTTTAAGTGTAAGCAATTTTTGTGTCTAGCCTTGTACATTAGTTTGTGCTATGATTACCCATGTTTCGACCAAAAGTACATAGATCTCTTTTCAAGGAACTAAAGGCTCCTTCAGCCCACTGTTGTGTGCGTTTCCACCGTGTTCTAAAGACCTGCGAAGAAATTAACTAGCTGATGTAGGCTGTAGGCCTGCAGGCATCATTATTTGTAACCACTATCCATGAGCAACATTTCTAAATGAACATCAGATTTGACTGGAATATAATGAAAAACTACAGGCTGGGCTTTAAAGCAGCTTGTTCTGTGGGAGTATAATGAAGACACACGATAAAGTTTGTTACAAATTTAATAACAAACTGGATAAAACCATAACGTTTTTAAAATAACTTCACCACAGAGAACGAAAGACCAAAATAGTATCGCAACAGATTAGAAGGTTATTAAAACATTTCCAGCCGACATTTGCAGACCAGCTGGCCAGACTCATGTCTGTGTCAATGAGCTTTATTACCTGCTGTAATCAGCTGTTCTGCTTGCTTTGGAGAGGAGGAGACCGACTTCAGCTCTGTGTAAAAACTTTCTGACTGATGAAAACTTAGAACAGCAACTCTGGAGCCAGTATTTAGCCTAGCTCCATCAGCTGTTCGCTGTAAACACACTGCTGCAAACTGGCTGCTAATTCCAAGCAACACATTTAATGCCAATCTCAGGCGCCATCGGTGAGACTTGTGTGGCTGTTTGACTGTTGATTGTGATTTATTGGTTTGGAAACAAAGTGGAAAAGAGACGAGCAGTCGTAGAAAAACACTGACATTGTCCAGTTAAAGCCTGGAGCCTCCACTCGCCCATTCAGAAATTCACTGCAAGGGACTTTTGGGGGGTAAAACAAAAACCTTAGAACTAAATTAAGACCCTCGTCCCTCTGGTGGAAACAAACTGAGTTTCTCCAAAGGTTCCTAGTTCCAGGGTATAGTTCCTTTGGTAGAAATACAGCTATTGGTGTAGGCTATTTCTTAGTTTCTGAGGGTGCATCCACAGCCACCTGAAAACTATGTTCAGATTAGGGGTGGGAATCTCTGGGCACCTCATAATTCGATTCGATTATGATTCAAAGGGCTGCGACTGGATTATAAAATGATTATCGATGCATCTTGATGCATAATTTCTTTCTATACAGGATCCCTGGATAATTACTAAGCATTTAATTTGCATATTAAAATCCAAAAGAAACATCTCCTAATTAGCTTAAAAGGACTAGTTTGCATCCATAATTTACTTCAGTATCCTCAGCTCTATGCTCCCTCATTTCTTTAACAGCCAGTCAGACTCTCTGAAAACTGAAATATAATTATCAGGATGTGCAGTCTGTGTACAGGACAGAGCTGCACACCAGTTTAGTCTAAGCCAGATGTACCAGATGTTCTCAGCCCTTGACTAGTAGGTTAGTTAGTTACGACATACAGCTGATAATTAATATTACTTAGTTACTAATTTAGCTAACGTTACATAAATAAATACTTTTCACAGGACCCAAGGACGCTTTACACATAGTTACAGTGACAGAACAACAAAAAGTCATTCAGGATTGAGCGCCTGGGTAAAGAGCTGGGTTTTTAGTAGATCTGTGAAAGTGTCCTGACAGGGAGTGTTTTGGATCTCTGTGGGGAGTTCCAGAGAGGGGGGGCTGTGACCCTGAAGGCTCTGTCCCAAAAGTCTGGAGTCTGGTGTGGGGGACAGAGAGCAGGCCTTGTACAGGGGAGATGTTAGCTCGCGCTAACAGCCTTCACTTTTCCAGCCGTTGGGGAAACTACAGACTTTATGAATGGACTGCGAGCTGCCACCATGCTCACAGTGTGTGAGTTAAAATCATTACTTTGCGCATTGATATTAATGATTGTGAGACATTTCAGTAGGGTGGTTATTCATTGTGCAGCGGTGGCATCACACAGTTTTAAACAGGACACCTTAATGAAGCACTACAGCAGCTTAAAACATAAAATATGATAGAGACAGATAGTGAAATGGCATTGCCACTAAGCATTTATCAGTAATACAGTTAAAATGGGGAAAATGTGTAAAATTGCGTTGCATTGCATCGATTTAAGTTATACACCCCTAAAAGTTCTGTCTGTGCCCCTAAAATTTTCAGTTAAGGCCTACACCACTGATACAGTGCAGTGCGATTAAACCATGTTTGTGCTGCTGTTGTCAGTGAGACGACTGGAAGAAATACATGTGCGTCATCAAATAGAGCTTTTTCAGTCATGTGCTTTCCCCTCGTCACCTGATTTGTCTCGTGCTGAGTCATTGTTTCATTTCAGTTGATCTGGGCGTATGTTTCACTATTAGAGTCATTAATGCAGTTTCACTCATATGGTGTGCCACACCTTGAATACCTCATACAACAGGTCCAATGACACTCAGTGAACTGCAAGAGCAAGGGAGGCTTTTGAAATGCTGTTGCCCACTGGCTAGGGCAGATCAGTGAAGGAACAGTCTGGTAGCCTTTTGCCATTCACACATGCTGGCTTGGCTTGATTCGGTGTGACTTGGCATGTCAGCCCAGCACAGCAGGGATTTGCATCTCCGTTACAACAGGGCTGGGCTATCAATTAGAAGGTGAAGAAGCACAGTCTGCATCTTTTCCATAGGCCTACTGCACCGACTTTACCAGAGGAAAGGGTAGCAAACACTTTAAATACGGCCAGCAGGTTTTTATTTGATTATTGATTATTATAAAGGTTAAAAATACAGGACATTCACAGAGAAACATTTAATGGGAGGATACCAGGTGAGAACGGAAAAATCCGGGAGAATCCTGGAGAAAACGGGAGGGTTGACGCGATAGATAGAGGAGTGTGGTAATGTGAGGCTTCATCCACACCACCATTTTTGTAAACCATCTTCTAACGAATACGATCTCCGTCCACAGCAGCATTTCAGCTGTGTAGTAGAGTTGACCTCCGTCCATATTAAAATGACTGAAAACACACACATAGTGAGCGTTATACTGGGCATGCGCAGTGTAAACATGAAGCAGATGGTCCTACTCTGCAGTTGCGGAGGATTTGGCGAAAGAAGGAAATAATACAGACGAATAACCACACCAGTTTTTGCATCAACCCAAAACGAGGTGGAAGGGAAAGTAACAAGGGAGTATAAAGCCACTGTGGCAACAGAAAACAGACTGGGAGCTGCCGCGAAGTAAATACGGCGACATGCACAGTACAAGTGTTATTTACACAGTACAAAATACCAAAAGTAGAGGTGGGCATAGATTAATTTTTATTTTTTTAGATTAATCTAGATTAATCTAGATTAAAATGGCTCATTTGAATTCTGCCGAAGACATTCAGAATATGTGTGTGAACGGGTTTCAAGCCAGGTTTCAAGCCAGGTGGCGCATTAGACCAGAGGCTCATCTCCTGTTTCCAAAATGCATCACAAACTGCTTGAGAAAGCTGTTCTACTATGATAATTGGTGATGAAAATAAATCATGTTCAATAAGATGTACTAGTGTGTAGCGTGTGATGTGCTTTCTGTTTAGGTGGTAGGCTACGTGAGACTGGAAGAACTCCTACAGTAAACTAATTCCGCATTGCACAAGGTGCAAACAACCTTAGTCTTGTCGACTTTTCCATTGGGAAGCTTCTTAAAAGTAAATTTTCCCAGAAGCAAACCTGGCAGCTTCAGAAATGTTCGTACACAAAGTGCTGTCCAACAGCTGTCTGTGGACGTGTTGCTACAGTTAGTGTGAGGAAATACCGCACAATGCGTTTTTTAATCAACCGGCGAATCAATAACTAACCTGGCTAGTTGTAAACAAACAGCTGGCCGAGCGAGGTTGGAACTGGAACGCCGCCAACTTCGGGTGTGACGTCATTCCCAGCTCTGCCCTCCGAGGTAAATGGAACGCAGCAACAGCTGCATCCATGTTAGCACGCCACGTTTGATGTGGTAATTTCACAGTAGGCAAACACACAGGTGCGAAGACTTGTTCTCGCCCCCTACAGTGCAATTCGGTTAGGTATACATCTGCGCTAAAATATCAAGGTGAAAGTCATCATAGCTTGCGTAGTATAGACCCAGCTCCCAACCCAACTTTGAGAATAGATTAACGGCAATATTTTTTTTATCGCCCGATAAGAGTCTCACGTTAAAGCAGCACGTTAACGCCGATAACGGCCCACCACTAACCAAAAGGAAAACTCAGTCTTTAGCATCATGTTTTTTCTTTGCATAACTGATGAGACCGAATCAGAAAGCCAAATGTGAGTGTCTGTGTCATCGTTTTATAAAGTCCTTTGTTTTTGCCCGCGGGGTCAGCAGTATTTTCAAACAAACAAATTCGGATGCACCGTTTTAATCTGGACGGGGGGCGGAAACATAGCAAAAGGTTTTAAAACAAAAACGAAGAGAGGGAGAGAGAGACAGCCAGCTGATTGAGAGGCGCCTCTCTTTGCATCAGAAAGTCAGTGAAGGATCAGTCTCTCTCTGCTGATCCCCTGTGGGTCAAGACAATAATCTCTGGTAGCGAGCGTCATGTCTGAGATGAGCGTGACCACTGTGACATTTTCACATGAACGCTCGTGCTTGTTGCTCCTCTTGTCTGATTGCTGCTCAACTCTCATTGTAAATGATTGACTGGGTGCATCAGTCACTTCCTGTCTGAAAAAGACTTTGCGAGCTAGCTTTGAAAACTGCGCAGACCGCGTAGTGAAACCATTTTATCTGCTGTTAAAAAATTTGTCTGGCTAGTATTGCATCATCTGATCTGCTTTTCTGATCGGCCTTTTGAGACCAAAGATCAAACTAGTTAAAGCCGTTATCTGTCTAATAAAATCAGTGAGCGATCAATCAGAGCACCCTTCATTCTTGTGAGTCAGTTTCTGAGTCTCGGTTGAGGATGAAACCATTAGGATTTGATTTAGCGCGTGTGACTGATGTCAGTTGCTGAGAAATTGGTCAGAGATGGACAGAAAAATGAATTGTACAAGAAAAGAAATAGAGGAACTGAGTCAGTGGGGAAATGTGCAACGTCCTCAGCCAAAATTGAGTCCACAACAGACCTAACAGGCTGGGACTGACACAGTTTAGACAGGAAGCACTGAGCGGAGCCACCCTCCTCCCCCAAACTCTCTTCTTTCCTCCCTCAAATATTTCCTGTTTTTGTCATGCAGTATTTCTTCTGTTTTTTACTCAGCTTCCCCCTTTCTTTGAATCCAAGGCTGGTTTAAGTTGCTTGAGTTACAAGGAGCCATAATGATTCATAGTGATTTGTTTTCTTTGATTTGTTCCTCATTCTTGAGGTCATGGTTTCTGCCAGAGTTGAAGTGCTTTCCAGCATGGGTCTTCTCTGCTGAAGTGTCATCAGAATACACTATCCTGACTACCTGTGCCTTTCTGTTGTTCTGCTGTTTGCCAAAGCAGCAGCTGGCTCGATGGTGAACGATTTCCAAGTCACTGCTAACAATTCCCCCACATTTGGCGTATGCTAGCTTCAGACCCTGTGAACAGCTTTTCTTTAATGTACTAAAGCGCAAATAATGAAGAATAAAAAAATGACACTTGTAGGTCAACTGATCAAGAAATTAATAGTTCCTTTTGAAAATGAAAAAAAGCCAGACATTTGCTTGTCCCAGCTTCAAAAATTTACACTTTTATTGCCATTTGTTATCACATACAATAACAAATGGCAATAAAAGTACATTTGGGTTTGATAATAATCATCCGTCTAATTGATAAGGAAACTAATTGTTAATTTCAGACTGAGTCCAAAAGCTATTTAAATCACATTCAAAACAAAATGATTGCAAAATTTCTGAATTTGTGTAAAAATCAGACTGAAAAATTCTATATTTTTCAGTCTGATTTTTAGTTTGTTTACGTCTGTGTGCATAGAGAAACATATGTAGTGTTTGTAATGTGGTTTTACTGTAAAACTGCCAGCTGAAGCAGGAAATGTATTTTAGCAGAACTGGTTCGAGGGGTTGGTACATCAATCAGGTTGTGGTGACTGTGTCTTAAGTACCAGTTTTACTGTGTAAACAACTGAGAAACTATTGCAGCACTGAACTTTCAGGAACTTTTTTACACAAGTAATTAGTGAATGCAATGATATAGGGGGAAAATGATAGTGAAGTAAATTTCTGATTCATTCTTGTTCCATATACTTAGTACAGTCAATAAAGTGAAAATATGTTATTGTTACAGTTTTTCTCAGTCAGGACATTACTAGAATTATCGTTAACATTTGCAGAACTATTTGTATTGGTAAACTATGGCTCAGGTTTGGATGACAATGATTGAAAATGCACAAGGCTGCGCTTTACTGCATGGCATAGATCCATTTCAACAGTGCAGAGTTATACATCACAAAGGACTGGACAAGGTTCACAGTTATGTTTTTACTGTGTGCTCTGTAATTTGTTGACAGAGCATGTTATTGTGATGCAGAAAAAAGCTAGACTGTGTTATATACCAGTATAATGCATTGTAATGAACATAATATAAGCAGATTTTTTATATAATTTTCATAAATGTCTGAAAGCATTTCCAGTTTCCAATTGCCGAGAAATTGCTTGTACATATGATGTGCACAAGTGACTAGATGAGGTGAAGGTTGAACAATAGTATCGCTAGTAATTAAGAGCAAACAAAGCTTTGACTGTTTTTGAGTTTGTAATGAAATTAAATAATAAAATGGATAAAGGCTATAACTGCCACACTCCTGCTGTCATCACTCAGTTTAAAGTGCTTCCACACAGCTGAGGGCTTCATTTTGTTTTCCCTTTGATATGAACTGGAGAGTTACTTTCACTGCGGTCTGCGGAGGTCAGGCGCAAAAAAAAAATCAATCAAATGTCATAATTGAAAATCGAATGTGTACCCATCGGTCGAATATTCGGGTCCAGCCCTGCAGTATTCTAGATGAAATACTGATTTATGTGAACAAGTCATTCATACTTCAAAGATAAAAGTTCATCAGTTTTACATAATGCATCCTTTTAGTGATTTTTAAGTCAGTGTGTGTTATGAGTCACAGTGGATGCTTTCTCTAGTGTTTTGGTTGAACAAGTTTATTTTGAGGCTTGTATGAAGTGTTTTGGTGGTTTGAGTGAGATTAACTGTCTGGCCAAGATGCATGTTGGTAATGCAGACTGTAAAGAGTTTTGAAAAAGTGGCTTCAAAAAAAACTGTAATGTGATGAATTATTAAAATAATCTTGTTGTATTGAATTGTTAAATATTGTAACGACATCAGAAATGAGTATAGACTGTGCTTTATGTGGGTTTTCCCTGTTTATTTCAGTCAGAGCAGAGCTGGCTCCACCACAGCAAGTGACCATGATGGCCTTGAACACCAATTACACACTGTGTTGGGACTGGGACCAGAGTGCTGCAGAGAGTGATGCTGTCACCTTCACCACAGAATATGTTGCGTAAGTCTTACACACACACATACAACATCATAAAGAAAGAAACCAGCCATACTGAGGCTGTTCAGTTCTTGGCGCTGCAAGCTGCATTGTCTTTGGTGATTTTTAAGTGATCAAAGCTATGAAACGTCTGCCTAAATTAGGTTGTGACACAGACCTATTGAAGGTAACATCGAGGAAATTAACTTTACCCCAGTTTCCATACTCTTTTAAATTTGACGAGTCGAGATGAGCTGTCGCTGCACCTGCACTTGTCACCATCTTCCATGTATTGAATCTCCGGTACCTTCTGTACCTAGCAAGATGAGTTTGGTTCTGGTGATGTCCCTACTCCTGAAATCTGAGCACTAATAAACATTTCAGTTATTATGACCAAGATGATTACTTGTAAAACAAACATGGGGTTTTGAAGGGCTTTCTTTACATTCTGGAGAGGTTTTAGGATCATTAACGATTGGCTCTAGAGAGGGCGGTGTCGGTCAGACCTTTGGTCCAGAGTAATATATTTGAACAACTGTTGGTGGGACCCTTATTTCCCACAGGAGCTAGTCCCCTTTTAGGATGAGAATGTGAAATGTCATAACATTTTAATCTTTCTCCCTGCACCACCCTCGCACAAAGTGTGTAATACTGCTATACACATCTTTAAAGGTGGGGTGAGTGATTCCAATCCAATACTAATCTTTTTGTCAAGTTACCTTAAATGACTTGCCACAGTTTGCATACTTGCTTAGCTAACATTACTTACATTACTTGCTGTGTCATAATTCTCTTTGTCATGGTGTTTGATTTCTCCTGAATCGCTTACCCCACCTTTTAATGCTCCCAACTCAAGAAACTCTTCAAATAGAAGTTACTTAAGAATTTAAGCTTACATATTTTCACCTTTAGTAGACTATCCCCTTGCCACTGCTTCATCTTGTGTCTATGATTTTTAAACTTGTGAATGTTTAGTATTCTGAAAACGTGCTGGTAAATCTGACTCTTGTAAATATGTAATTAATCACTACTTTTTTAAATGTAGCGTTTGACTCGTAAGGAGCCGGATTACAAATGTGCCACCTTTAAGTGATGACGTTGTATCTTTAATGCTCCATGTAGCTCCTTATTTAAAATGAACTCTATGCCATGTCATTTTTCTTTACATTTGGGGCGACTGTGGCTCAGGAGGTAGAGCGGGTTGGCCGTTAATCGGTAGGTCGGCGGTTCAATCCCCGGCTCCCCCAGGCTGCGTGTCGAAGTGTCCTTGGGCAAGACACTGAACCCCGAATTGCCCCTGGCGGCTGTTCCGCCAGTGTATGAATGTGTGTGAATGTTAGTTCCGTTCGAGCGCGTAGGCTCAGTGAGTGAATGTGTGTGTGAATGGTGAATGCAGATGTAGTGTGTAAAAGCGCTTTGAGTAGTCGAAAAGACTAGAAAGGCGCTATACAAGTACGGAGCATTTACTCTGACAGCACCCTCTGACCTTTCTCCAGAGTTTTTGTGTATGTGTGTTTGTCCAGCTCTGTCTGGTATCAAACAAAACATCTTTGAGCTCTGGTGGGGTGAATTCTTGCATTGAGAGTCTCAGCTGTCCTCCAGGAAAAGTATGATGCAGTGTGTGGAGTTTGTTGAGTGAAAAATGCACTCCAAAAGAACTATATCATATTTCCTGATATTTTTTATGTCTCCTTCCAAGATGGTTGGTATTTTCAGCTTCCATTACTAATGCTTTACATTGTCTTTTTTTCTCGTTCCCTCAGGAAGTTCAAGCTGAGGTCCAAGAAAAAGAGTCCAAACTGGATCGTGGCGTGTGATAAGATGCCACACAGATCATGTGACCTTTCAGGATTCAACTTGCACTACTTGGGCATCTACGTACTTCGTGTACGAGCCAATGCGAATGGGCTTCATTCTGAGTGGGTGCTAAAGGAATTCTGCCCTGATAAAGATGGTGAGAGAGGCAGATACTCAAAGATTACAGGAAGACATTTTATACACGGGTGTATGGCAGCACATGATCTTAGGTGGTAAACCACAACCACAATCCCTCCAAAATATCACAAACACGCTTTGAAAGAGGGCAGAAGAGAAAATAAACCAAAGAGAACGTGTTGTTGATACAGCCCTGAGCAACAATGCAAGGAAGGTTACCTTGTGTGTGTTTGGAGTAGTGGGGCTCTGAACTATAAAAACCACAGTGTAAAGTTCAGTCAAGATCACACAAGTAGTAAGTAAACATCCCCAACATGAACACAGTTTCACCAAGCTTAGAAAATCACACATGCAGATGTGAGCAGCTGGACCTCACACAGCTTACAGCTCACCGCTATAATTGGATTGATGTGTTCATGTTCATGGTTCTCAAAATTAGTATTAACTAGTGCAGTGCCCATTCTACAAGGCTGTGCGGGGATGTGACCGTAGACTGTGTTTAAGAAGTGGATGTAGTCATCGTGACGTCACCCGTTTGTTTAGAAGCCTCGAGTTTGGCCAGGGTGCCTCCATGTTGATTTTTTGCAACCAGTGGCGCAGGATGTGACCATATTTGGACGAGACAGTGGAGCTAACGGCCGTGTGTGGAGCTAGCTTAGCACCTAGTTAGCTTAGCTAGGTGCAACTGTAACTCATTCTCATTTAAACAGATCTGACAACTTTGTCTAGTGACCAACAATCTGAAAACTAAATGTTCAGCTAAAAGTGAACAGCCAACTATTAATAAGCTTTTTCAACAGTGCTGGTTACGTTTACATGGTGCAGTGGGTACGAGTCACTAAGCCTTATTGACAGGTTGCCAGTGTAACGACGATCACAGATAATCCCACCCTAAAGCATACTCTGCTTTCTGGTCTATTTTCCTCTAAATGAACATCATGTTGTGTTGAAGAAGACATGAAACTAACAACTGAGAACATAAACTCATTAGGAAAGTGTTTACTGAGGTGATAAATCAGCTGAGAGGTTTTTTTATTTCTAATAGAACCAGACTTCTTTTTGCAACCAGAAGAGTCGCTCCCTGCTGGCCGTTCAATATAATGCAGGTTTAAGGGAGTTCCGCAGTCGCCTCAGTTCTCTGACTGGAAGCTTCCTGTTTGGATGTGACAGCTCACTGCGCTTTTTGTTCAAAATGTGCGTCTCACATAGGTTTCACCTACCAAATAAATCATGGGGTGGCAATGGAGCAGTCGATAAGACAAATGCTTTTGATGTAGAAGACTTGGGTTCATTTCCCAATGTACCCCTGAACAAGACACAGCAAGACACCCCTAGTTGCTCCACAAGCGTGCGACCTCTGACATACATATCAATTATGAGTCACTTTGGATAAAAGCGCCAACAAAATGAAGAAATGTAAATGTACATACATAAATAAATAAATAAATACCATGACATACTGTAGAGCTCAGTCATAATAAGTATGTTACATTACATACTTACATTTTATTTATAGCTTTTTTAAATTTAATTATTAAATATTAGGTTGGTCCTATAAAAGCTTTTAAATAGGGAAAGAACACAAACAGCACCATTTACAATATCTCCCAAAAGTGAGGACACTCCTAATGTGACTTGTTAGTGTTACAAGGTCTCAGGTGTTTTAAATTTGGTGTTATCATTCTCACACTCCATGGCACCTCATGGCAAAGAACTCTGAGGATCTCAGTGTTTCCCACAGAATGACAGTGTAACTGTGGTGGGGGGGATGCGCGTCAATATTGACTACCAGCTATATACAGTGTGTTAGCCACAAAAATCCAGCTGCAATATTAACTTAGCTCTCCTTATTAGCTCGGCTCCTTGCATGCTGGATAATAACTTTTTTAAGCTCGGTCTCCTACACTGACAGCGTTGTGTTGGGCAGATTCATGCAGCGGTGCTCCATGAGGGACAGAGAGCGAGAGAGGTACGGGTGAGTGAGAGGGAGAGAGAGAAATGCGATTTAATCCCATTTTAAATAAGCTTAGAAAAACCAGAAAATCAATCTGTGGCGGTCAGCGATGAAATTGTGGCAGGCCGCCACAAATAAATGAATGTATGGGAAACACTGCCTTTACCCACATCTTCTTTAGCAAGGCAGTGGTCGTCTTGGAGGTGTGTTCGGGGTAGTTATCATGTTGGAATACTGCCCTGCAGCCCAGTCTCTGAAGGGAGGGGATCATAATAAGGGGAAAATAATAGTGGTCACACAAAATATTGAAACTGTGGACCCAATTGGACATTTTCACTTAGGGGTGTCCTCACTTTTGTTGCCAGCAGTTTAGACATTAATGGCTGGGTGATGTGTTATTTTGAGGGGACAGCAGATTTACACTGTTATACAAGCTGTACACCCACTACTTTATATTGTAGCAAAGTGTCATTTCTTCAGTGTTGTCACATGAAAAGATAGAATCAAATATTTACAAAAATGTGAGGGGTGTGCTCACATTTGTGAATTAATGTATCATTTCTAAATCTCATGTCTCGTCTCTCTCCTGCTAGCTGCTGTGGGTCCTCCCTCTAAAGTGGATCTTTCTCCTGCTGGAAGCGACCTGGACGTTATCATCAATGACCCTCTGACCAGCACCAACAGCTCCATGAAGGAACATCTTTCCAAACTGTACTACCAAATCCTTTACTGGGAACACTTTGCAGACCCACAGGTAGAGAATGCACCCCTGGAAGAAGTGTTTGTAATATGATACCTTTCATATAGGTACTTCATTCTAAAACACTGAAACAGACTCATTGCAGCAAGAGAAACCCAACAGTTTCTCTTCCCACTTCTCTTCAGTCCCTAAAGACACCTGGTAAAACCCCACATAATCAAATGCTGCACTCAGTCTGTTAGCACCTGGTGTCTGTGTTTCAGTTCTGTTCAGCCGTGTGTCGGTGTTATTGGTTTTAACTTGTGACCTATATGTCTAACAGAGGTGTTTGCTGTGTGTGCTACAAGGCGGCTGAATGTCACAAGAGAAAGAGTGCACGAGTACTTGTCTGATGGTGTGATTTCCTGCCAGCTGCAGCAGGCAGGTCTATTTTAAAACTGGTTTGACAAGGAAGACGCAGGTTTACAGTATATGCTTCATAGCATGTATGTGGGTATTAAACATGAATATAGGCAATGTACATTTAAAAATACTACTTAAAACTTTTTATTCACTGTAAAAATATACAGCGGACCATGAGAGGGAACAAGGTGATGCTAAATAATAAAATTAATCTTATACAGTATATATTTATTCCATTTGATAAAGAAAATACACTTCTCATCTTTTTTATTGGAAGTAGATGTTTCCCTTAAAGGGGCTGTATGTTGTTTTTCTACTAAAATGAATTGCCTGTGTGTGAAGTGGTTGTAATCTGACCTTAAAATGATCCACTTGCCGTGTTTGGCCATTAACTCTGAAGGCAGGTATTCCTATTCCTATTCGAAAGGCTCCAGGTCGGATTTTCCGCAAAATCCAGTGGCTGACACCTGCATGCGAGCTCCTGAGACTTTGTACTCAGCAGCCATAAAGCAACCCGAGCAGTTGCTATTGTTGTCCGGTGTTTCACATTACTTCACCAACCAGTGCGACCCATGTTACTTTCCTCTGTACCACAATGTCAAAGTGTCAAAGCCTGCAAGTAAGGATGTAACGGTAAAAAGCTAATGTGGAGCGATTTGTTTACTATCCCATAGTGATGCAGCCACCAGCAGCTAGCTAACGCTACAGTAGCTCAGACCCACTGCTGTTTGCTTCCTAACGTTCAATTTACATTTACTGCCTTTTACTGATGGATACACAGCTTCTCCACCTCTCAGTCACTGTAACTAACATGACCCTCATAATATACAACCCAGAGGAAGAGCCTAAATGCAGTGTAACTTTATCATATAACGAGCGTGGATTAGTTCAAAATCAAGCTGATAAAACTATTACTGTAACATTGCAGTGGGAGTTTGCCTGAGTTTCCACCATGTTGTGGGAAGCTGGCTCTCCACCTGTCTATAGCCGCTCTCACTTTGCCTTTTTTCGGGAGTGATGTGCTACTACTACTACTCTGAGACGGGAACCTTGAAGTAACAGAACCTGAACATGTCTGAGTGAAAAGCCACAGCCTGCATGCTGCTGTTCCTGTGTTTATTGCAGGATTTCATTAGCAGTTTTGTTTTGGATTCTGCTCGCTCATGAGTTCAAGCGAGCACGCGTATGAGCACACACCTGGTTGCGATTTTAAAACTGCACCGCTAGTGGCCGCTGGAAACTACATAATGCCCCTTTAAACATGGCTGTGTGGTTTAAATTATTACCGTAAGTTCAGCCTACTTCTGCATTAGGACATGTTTTATAACCATCATTTCACTTGAAGCTTCAGTCCTTAATTCGTTGTTTTGATTGTTCTTAAAGGCCAACTAATTTTGCTAGTTTTGTTAGTTTTACACTGGTGCATGGTTCAGAAGGGTTGTGCTTAGTCTGTGAATTAGTCAGGGGTGTGTTTTGTGGTGTAACATGCAATACACCGATCAGAGTGTCCCATTCCTTTTAAAAGCCAGGTCCGCTTGTACCTTGGTGCATTGCTGTTTATGTTGGTGGATTATCATTAATTGACTTATTGAATTGCAGACTCACAAAAGAGGGGGGAAATGGACAGTAGTGTGGACGTGATATAAAAACCTTCTCTGATCATGAAGACTGATGTTCCTCTGTGGTTTATCACTAAAGTGTCTGAAAACTCCACTGCAGACTGAAGTCTGTTAACAGACAGACAGACGCTGATGTGCTGCATTATTATAAACTATGATGAACCGGTCGTGGGTCGCATCTCTCCCCTACAGTGATATCTTTAATAATTTACTTTCATGATTGGAGAGGCTGCTGTCAGTCATTTAAACATTTTCATTTGTGCATTAAAGGCACAGCAAATATCATGGAACATTTAAGCAGGAATACAAAAAAATGTAGTTAGAAATCTTTTAGCTTCTGAAATAATCTAGATGTTCTGATGGAGCTCAGCATTGATCAGGAGGATGGCTGCTTTACTCCAAACACATTCACTATAGGAAAGTGGACCGTGTGTGAGACTTAATGATGTGTAGAAGAAAACAGAACATAAATTAACATTCTGACCAATCCTGTCGGTTTGTTGGGAGATTGTAATCAGTGAAGTTACACTGCTGTGCCTCGAGCACAATCACTTTCTGCAGCCTGTATTCCTTGAAGAAGTAGTAGTAGTAGTAGTAGTAGTAGTAGTAGTAGTAGTAGTAGTAGTATAATAACTAGACCTGCAAGCAGTTGTAAGCAGAGTCCAAGCACTCCTTGCCCCGCGGAGGCTGCACGAGTCGTGGGGCCCACAACGAATAAACAAATAGAGTGTGAAATGAAAGGTACTTGCGATTACAGAGATATAAAGTGAATGTATGTCTAAGGGAGTGTTCTTTGATATAATGGCACCTAGAGGCCAATTGACACCATAATTGGAACAGTTTTTTGCAGATCATTCCGGGTAGCACAAGCCTGTATCAGCTTCATCTAGAGATGGTCCCTCCCAAGTTTGGTGCCGATTGGTTTTCGGGAGAGTTCACCAAAATAGGCTTTTCCGTTATCGCAATGTAGCCGAAAAAAGTCTAGGCGGAAATGGCCGTGGCCTATACCATTGAGATTCAGCTAGATCCTCCGAACACGGTGATATAAGGTTTTTGATATTCCATATAAAAAAGGATCAGCAACCTCCGGCTCTCACTTCTGATACCAGAAAGTAACTTAAACTGCAGTTCATCAAGTGGCCACTTGAGGTTTGCTCCAAAAGCGAGTCAGTCTCCATTGACCCCGATGTTAAAATGACCAACTTTACAGCAGAATAAAACATTTTTACAGCCTGGTTCAAAAATGGTTTGTGTATATTGCTAATTTTTTAATAATTCACCAGTTTAAATGATAGTAAGCCTTAAAGTTCTGCATTATTGGGGTCGTGGCAGCTTTGATTGACAGGTGTCTCTAACCGCTGTCACTCCTAGCTGAGTGACTGCTGTTTGTTAGCTCAGCTCAGCTACAACACGGAGTTCTAAAGTTCAGCCTGTTGGAGCCTTTTGGACATTTCTCCATGCAGATACTGGATGAATAATGGCATGCTGTGTGTTTTTTTGGAAAGAGAACCTCCAGGAAGTCCGTGCTCCAGTTGGTGAGTGAAATTTCCTTGTTTTATTTATGTGTTAACAATATTTAACAATCCCAAGCTGCTAATGATGCAAAGTTAATGGGAGTTAGTGAGTTCTAACCACAACTTTTAATGAGTCAAAAACAAGTCAGCAAGAAGAAAGAAGCCAAAGGTATTAGATTAATCTTGTGTTAGACATTAAGGTGATAATGCTTTGAAGAAAGGTGTGTGTGCTGTAAAGTAAATGCTCAGCCAAACCTCTCTGGCTCAGCTCTCAGTTGCTGGTGTTATGTTAACATTAAACTTTACAAACAGGCAGAGTCACTGCTTGGTTAGATACCAGTCAGATACTAAGTGGCTGCACCTAAAACTGGAGAGACATGAAGGGTTTAAAAGCAGAGAGCCGAGGAGAGCCCTGCACCTCTAAGTGTACTGTTCAAAAACGATAATGTTATACTCTTCTTTGTGGGGTTCATCAGTGGGGATGATTGATTCAAAGTACATACTGAAGGAAGTTTAGAGTCATCTGTAAGTTATCACACTTAGTAGATGTAGCTTTGCTCCAGATTCAGCAAACAATCTGAGGTGATAACTGCGTACATTTCTGATAAGGAGCTTAAGAGGTGGATGCATAATTCAGCAGAACAGAAGTTGTAGGCTACCTGCAGAGATTCGCATCCACCTTTTTTGTCAGCATATAATGAGCGTTATGCCTGCAGACAGCTGGGCTTTAACTAGCACGAGGCTCCTGAGTTTAATAAAGTTAGTTTAGTTAAGGTGAGAAATTAGGTGTGTGAGAGTCGCCTCTGAGGTTTTTTTTTGGCAGAATAGAATTTCCCTAAAAAGGTAGTACAGTTCAATAAGAAATATATTAAATAAGATTCTTCTAATAAACGTTCAATAAGATCTGACTTGAGTAGTCAACAGGTGTGTAGCAGTATGGATTATTATTGTTCAGTGTCCAGCAGCAACATATTAGTAAACAGTTTATTTCACATTGCCACCCCAAAGTATTGTTACATGCCAGAGAGGTTTTCATGCTGAGGCCATCTCAGAGTTCAGTAGCTTTATGGCAGTTGTGAAGAAGCTGCTTAACTGTCTACCCATTGTTGTCTTTACAGGTACCAGAGGAGCTGATTGCAGAACCCTCCAGATGTGATTTGCTGTGTCCAGCTCTAGAGGAGATAACAGCTCCAGGTTCCAGCTCTTCAGCTCCTGCTTTGCTAAACCTTTTCTTTTTACTCTCAACAACTGAACACTACTGATGTGAAATTATTATAATTAATTATTATCACTGGGTTCTTTCAACAGATTCTATCATTATAACTCTTACAACAAATTATTAAGTCATACAAAACTACTTTCACATTTGTAACCTTTTAATATTGATATTTTCATGAACGCAAGAATAGAGTATTAGATTGTTAAACTGGTGCTTGTGTATTAGGAATACTTTGTTATAAAATTGATCAGATTATACAATAAAATCACATTCTTCATTATCAGTTTCCTATGTTAATTGTAAATAGTGTGATCAAAACTCAACAATATATTATAGTTAACACCTGTAAATGAAAATATTAAGATGGTATTTATAGGTTAAAATTTAGCATATGTTAGAAAGTAAAAAATGAAAGGTTGATGTTAAATACTGTTTTTTATTTTGACATTTCTTTGAGACAAATGTGACACTGACTGAGAAGTTACTCAGTTACTGTTTCTGAAAAACAAATTTTATCTGCACACTGAATAGTTTTGAAGCCTTGTAAGTGTAATCTATTGTGTGGTCTTGTATAGATGCACCTATTTACTATATGTCAGGGGTATTCAATTAGAATTCAAAGAGGTCCAGTTAGAGAAAATTTCCCGATGCAAAGGTCCGAAACATCATACCGACTAACTTGCGTTATCATTCAGTGCCATAACGTATAGTTGTATCAACATATGTTTTTAGTCAACAACTGACAATATTTCAACAATATTCAGTTTTCACATCAAACTGGAGGGATAATACATACTATAATATTAAATTCTAAATCTAAGTAAACTAAAATAAAGTGCCTTTTTTTTTTTTAGAAAAAATGAAATAAAAAGTGTAGCTTGAAGTGATAAAGTGTAGTCTTGACCAATTTTATAATAAACACTCAACACATCAAATGAACAGCTGTAGCCCCCTCTTCTCTGTCATTCCCTCTTATAAACCACTTTCCTACTTTCTCTTGTTCAGTGAGAAACGTGAGCTCTAACTTGTCCTACCAGCTAGCATTGGAGATCTATGAGATATTCTGGTTCTGAACGGCCCGTGGGAGGAATGTACATGTAAAAATCTCTACATTCTAGTGAAATGTCTTTTCTCTTTCGCCTCCTCTCTCCGTGTGCAGTGTTTCCCATACGTTCATTTATTTGTGGCGGCTACAATATCAAAGCTGACCGCCACAGATTTAAAATCGTATTTGATTGCAGAGCGCTGTAGCGCATTCACTCAGCACGTCCTCTCGCTTGTCTCTCTCTCTCACTCACCCGTACCTCTCGCTCTCTCTCCCTCAGGGAACACCGCTGCACAAATCTGTCCATCTGCTGTCAGTGTCGGAGACCCAGCTTAAAAAAAGTTATTAACCAGCATGCAGGGAGCCTAGCTCCAGGAGAGCTAAGTTAATGTTGGAATGCAGCTGGATTTTGGAGGCTACCACATTGTATATAGCTGGTAGTCAATATCCCTTCCCCACAGTTACATTGTCATTCTGTGGGAAACACTGGTGTGCGTTTCCAAAACGTCTCCTGTTATCTCACTCGCGGACTCGACTCGAATGCACAGATTTGATTGGCTGACCAGTATCACATGAGACAATGCGATTGGTCTGTGAGTTTCCTGGGCCGCTAAACCTGGACAGTAAATGCTACAAAAGCAGCGCGGTTAAAATAGAAACGCTCCGTCACGAGGTAGTAAGTCCCAATAATAAATCGGCTGTAGGTCGGCGGTCCAGAGAGGACAGCGCTGGATCCGGATCCGCGGTCTGCCTATTAGTGGAGGAAAATGTGTAATAAAGGCTTAAGGTGATGAAAAATATAAAGTAAACAATACAGATGAGTCTTTAAAAATAGATTAATGTGGAGAAGTTAATTTTCTAATGTAATTTAATAAAAAAAAATGACTATTTGATATATTCTAGATTGATAACATAGCATCTCAAGCCTTTTTGTTTTCATCTTGATTACGATTTACTGCTCATGCAAATAAAAACTCCAGTATATCTCTAAATGTATAAAAAATTTAGACTAGATACATTTCTGTATGCTAAAGTTTACAGAAATGTCAACTGGAGAAGAGCTCTCTCATCAGCTAATTAACTCAAAACACCTGCAAAGGTTTCTGAAGCCTTTAATCTCAGTGTGGTTCTGGTGCTCACAATGAACTTTTCCACAGTATTCTAATTTTTTGAGATGCTCTACTAAAAGATACCTCAGTGTTTTAATGTTAACCGCACTATTATGTCACATACGTGGGAGAAAATGGAACAAAGGAGACAGTCTTTAAAGGTTCAGTGTAAAAGATTTAGTGGCATCTAGTGGCGAGGGTTGTGAATTGCAACACTCTATCCCTTCTACCACTGCCCCCTAACTTTTCAAACAGGGTAAGACAGCAACCGTGTCTGACACAGCACAAAAGATGTCTCTTCTTTGACAGCAGAGCTTGGCCTATCAAGAAATTAGGTTTCTTTAGGTATATTTATTAAGAAATTATATTAACTTAATTAATCAGTAAAACCAGATATTATTACGACTGTGATTATGGTGCTATAATAGTTTCAAAAATATAAATAAATACTTTTGATGGCGGTGCTGAAATAGATCTCAGTCATGACAACAGCAGTTATTCACATAATCACTTTCTCTTTAGTGGTTTTGCCTACAAAATAGAAGTGCAAGAAAACATCAGGCTACAGACTCTTACAACAGTAAGAGTCTGTAGCCTGATGCGGATGAAACACCGAAACAAATACAGTGCAGCACATGCCGTGATCTCAGAAGCATTCGCTGCAGAATCCATTTGTTAAAGAGGGAAAAAAACAAAATAGTGTCCTACGGTCGGATTGAATCCTCTATGCCTGGGTTGTGAGCTTTGTGCCTTATCAACTGAGCTAACCGAACTACACACCAAAGCAAGGTAATAATATGGCTTATATTCTCATCCACCATCTAATGGTTGAAAATATTTCTCTAATTCAAAACTTATTTGCAGACCCCTGCATTATATTATTACTACTTCTTCTTCTTCTAACGTATGTATTAAACATAGTGATGAGTGTCTGCACTGCCTGAATTCTGCCAGAAGTAGAACAAGAAGAACATAGTGACGAAATGTGTTCTGTAGCGTCCGATTTCAGCTTCTGTAGAAACATGACGATGCAACGTGGCAACGTCCATGGCAGGGGGTGCCCGCGGTTATGGAGATATAAATGTGTCATTCTAAGGTAATAAAAACGTAATGATTTATTATGTAAGGTCTTTACATACCACTGAAAACTTAGTTATGGATCTTATATTGCATTTCTGTCAATTGATCCTCAGAAATATTACACACTGAACCTTTAAATGTTTTTGTGTTGTCATTTTAATCAGCTGTCAAATGTCCAATAGCCTAGTTGTCCTAGTAACGTTACAGTTTAAGCTTTGAGTAGCAGATGTGGAAGTATCAGAACCTCAACAAGAATCTTGTGACAAATATAAAAAGCACCTTCTCTCTCAAGTTTGCTATTCCAGACAATAATCTCACACAGCCCTGCCGACAACAGCAATGTTACTCAAAATAGTGGTGTGGGGATTTAATTAAGGTTTTACAAGATATACAGCTTCCATCATGTAACTACTCTACTAGCTCTACCACTAGCTTATTACGTTTATTACAAGTAACATAATCACATCCAAATAAACGACTCATAACTAATCTTATGTAGAAGGGTTAATTGATTTCCTTCAGATTGTCTGTATGAGATGTAAGCTTTAACGTACTTAACAACTTAAGTAACTTGTTGAGACCAAATTAACGTTGGTCTCAACAAAATGTAACGTTAGTCTTGCAAAATAACGCTAACACATTTATATATTGAGAAGTATTTAAAACCTTGTGAAACATAATGTCAATAACAGATATGTTAGTTGTTTTAATATTTTTAGGTGTCTTACATTGACTGTAAGCTGGTAACGACCATAAACTGGGAACAACACGGCCTCAGGTTCTAACCTCCACCATACAGCACCGGGGGTTTAGAAGCTACCTCTGCTAGCACATTAGCTCTTTAGCCTGAGCTAACTTGGTCATGTCAAGCTAGGCAGGAGTGGTTTCAGGAACACGTCACCTCAGCTCCACCCGAACAACTCTTAAGAAACCAACGGGTGACGTCATGTACGCTACGTCCATTTTATATACAGTCTACGTGTGGGAGTTGGGTCAAAACTTTGTCCTTGTAGTGCCCCCAGAGGTAGAAGTGTGCAAATTGCACATACCCTGTGAGTTTCGTGTCTGTAGCACTTACCATCTAGGCCGCAGTATCAGTTTTAGGCAAAATGTAAATGCTCCGTACTTGTATAGCGCCTTGTCTTTTCTGCATTCACCATTCACAGACACTCACTCACTGAGCCTAAGTGCTCAAACAGAAACTAACATTCACACACATTCATACACTGGCGGAACAGCCGCCAGGTTGACCCTCCAATTAACGGCCAACCCGCTCTACCTCCTGAGCCACAGGCGCCCATACGGAAGATGCTATATATATCAGAGGTGGCAAGCCTCTGAAGCAACTAGGGGTTAGGTGTCTTGCTAAGGGGCACATTGGTGAATGCATCACACCAAAGCCATGTGTCTTTTCCACTGCACCACCACCCCCACATATCTGTGAACAAATAGTTGGAAAGCTAGAGCAGATTATAAATGAACAACAACCATAAAGTTCAGTTCAATTCAGTTTTATTTATATAGCACCAAAAGGGGAGCAGCCTACACAATATACACACAGAGGTACTGACAGTAAAGGTAATGTTGCTGTAGACTGAATGAATAATGGTACAGATATTTATAATTCAGTTATTTATATAGCGCCAAATCACAACAACAGTTATCTCACAGCGCTTTTCTTAAAGAGCAGGTCTAGACCGAACTCTGAAGTTATTTACAGAAGCCCAACAATTCCCACCAAGAGCAAGCACTAGGCAACACAGGCAAGGAAAAACTTCCTTTTAAGAGGCAGAAACCTTGAGCAGAACCATGGCTCAGGGTGGGCGACAATCTGCCACGACGGCTTGGGGTGAGAGAGAGAGAGAGAGCCTACACAGTATACACATAGAGGTACAGACAGTAAAGGTAATGTTGCTATAGACTGAATGAAAAAATGGTACAGATATTTATAGTTGTGTTAATGTTAATAGCAATAGAACTAGTAACAATATTTGTAGCAGAGGGTGTCGAGCAGGAACACGGGGGCAGCAGGTGACTCGCAACCACAGATCCAGACTCCACAGCTCCAGAGCCAGGAACACCTGCAGG
Source organism: Lepomis macrochirus (assembly GCA_024633595.2). Lineage (NCBI taxonomy): Eukaryota > Metazoa > Chordata > Actinopteri > Centrarchiformes > Centrarchidae > Lepomis > Lepomis macrochirus. The sequence goes on along the minus strand of JALXJV020000016.1, from coordinate 33,199,988 downwards.
AAGTGATAGAAGGAGAGAGGAGAGGGACGAGAAAGCACAAGATTACAGGAAAGGGAAGAAGTCGAGTTAGTAACATGCATTAATGGATGAGGTTGCACTCAGAGGGAGAGAAAGAAGAGGAGAGAGGAGCTCAGTGCATCATGGGAAATTCCCCGGCAGCCTAGGCCTATATCAGCATAACTAATGGATGGTTCAGGACTCACCTGAGCCAGCCCTAACTATAAGCTTTATCAAAGAGGAAAGTCTTAAGCCTACTCTTAAATGTAGAGATGGTGTCTGCCTCCTGAACCCAAACTGGAACCTGGTTCCACAGGAGAGGAGCCTGATAGCTGAACGCTCTGGCTCCCATTCTACTTTTGGAGACTCTAGGAACCACAAGTAACCCTGCATTCTGGTGTGGTAGTAAGGTACTATGAGCTCTTTAAAGCCCCCCTCCAGTGTATTTTGACATTTCTATGACATTTCATATTTTTTATTTCTTTACAATGTTCATTACCCACATAGTTCGGCAAATATTTTTTGACAAAGATCAATTTTTTCTCAAAGTTGCAAAAGTTGTTTAGTTGTTAAAACGGGATTGTGACATGTGACTGTAGTAATTCCTTAAGTCAAACGTCATTCTCCAAGCTTCGCGCAGGCGCACTGTCATGCCTCATTAAAAAACTGTCACGCCTCTTAAGTCAGAGCATCAAACCATAAGCATCTTTGTGAGCTAGCTAACCAATATATCATGTAATTTACTTAGAACTTACAGCAGGTATGTTCATTTTGGCATCTGTGCGTGTGGTGTTGGAGAACAGATGACAGAAAACGCGTCACACTTTTACCTGCCGCCGTCTTATATACAGTCTGCAACATGCATTTTACTGATGGCCATTTTACCAATGCATCGGCGGAGGCACCCCCACACCTCCGCTGTAAAGTAAGCGCACCATAAAATGTAGCGGGAGTTATCGTGTGCAGTGCGAGACATTATTACCATCAACTGTGTGATTGATAACAGCTGATACACGCACATTAGTTTCTGTCATGGGTAAGTAATAGCTGCTCCTGCCAGACAGTGAAGTGTACTAAACTTTACAGTGTAGTGATGTTAACACAGCATATTATTAGTGAACACTCCAGCCGGTCAGTTTTTGGTTGTCATGGTAATGTTTTGTTTGTTTTGTCAGAACACGTGCTGCAGCATTCTGGATCAGCTGAAGAGTCTTAATGGACTTTTTCGAGGAGCCTGATATAAAGGAATTGCAGTAATGCATGGACTAGTTGCATGGACTAGTTTTTCTGCATCATTTTTAGACAGGATGTTCCTGATTGTTGCAATATTACGTAGGTGAAAAAAGGTGGTCCTTGAAATTTGCTTAATGTGAGAGTTGAACGACATGTCCTGGTCAAAGATAACTCCGAGATTTCTCACAGTGGTGCTGGAGGCCAGGGCAATGCCATCCAGGGAAACTATATCTTTAGATAATGTCACGGAGGTGCTTAGGGCCTAGAACAATTACTTCAGTTTTATCTGAGTTTAACATTAGAAAATTACAGGTCATCCAGGTTTTAACATCCTGAAGACACATTTGAAGTTTAGCTAACTGACGAGTTTCATCTTTCTTTTTTAGAGGGGCTACAGAGTTGAGTGTTTTCGTAGTCATTCACAGCGAGCCTGCAGCACTATCAACAAGATGATCGACATGGGAGGGACTGAAATTAGCATAAGACTCCTCTGTTACTTTGTGACCTGATAGTGATTTTAAAGCCGATGGGATCGCATCCTTAAATTTAGCTATAGCACTATCAGGCAGACATCTCAGAAATTTTTGCCCAATGGAGGATTGTCCAGCATTACAAGCTCAAAAGTTATCAAACAGTGGTCAGATAAAGAGGGATACTGTGGGAACACTATTAAATGTTCAATTTCAATATCATATACCGGAACAAGGTCAAGGGTGCTGTTAAAACAGTGAGTCGGTTCATGAACACTCTGAGAGAAGCCAATTGAATCTAACAGAGATAAACGCAGTACTAAAGCTGTCATTCAGTCATTAATTTGAAGCCTGGAGTGGAGAAAAGACTCAAGCGTTCATCTTGAGCCGGATCACGTGACCACCCCATATTTTTACCAATATTGCGATTGCGATTTAATATGCCATTAATTTTTAAGCTCTTTACCTTCAATATTACTCAAAATGGACAAGCAGTAAATCACTATATACTATGACCAACACAATATTACATAGATAGAACTACACTGTTCTTTCTTGTGTTATGATGAATTAGGTAGAATTATTATTATGAGCAATGGTGGAAAAGACACCAAATTATAAGAATATGAGAAAGATAATTTGAGTTATGGCATTAAATAATATGATATAATACTCACCAGGACAGTTATTCTACCCTTTTCGATATAAGGTTTGGGGGTACAAGAATACAGAATGTTAACATTAAATGCATAGATGTTGGTGATGTGGTCCAATATGGCGCATACAGTTTGTTTTGGTTTTTTTAACATTATATAGTTTATTCATCTGTACTTAATTGCCTAACTGTAGTGTGCTGGCTCATAAATAAATGAAATGAAGTGTCCTCCCTAAGTTCTCACTTCTCCTGTGTCCTACAGGCTTTAAGAACTGAAACGTTGAGAAGCAGTGCCACCATGGTGACTTTGCCAAACCTGCAAGCTTGGACTTGGTACTGTGTGAGCATCCAGTCACGCGAGGACTACTACAACAAAAGCAGCAGCTTCACCTCACCACAGTGCATGCAGACTGAAGGTAATGCATATTAAAATGACACATTTACATTTATTCGATCCGAATGAAATGATTGGTTGGCCTTCCTGCCTACCTCTGCCTGTGCACTCACTGTGCATGAAATGGTTTTTGGGGGAGTGGGTGGGATTGTTTTGGGTTGGATACTTTGAAAATCAACTCTAACATTGCTACCCCAGCTTTAATGTTTTAAAGATTGAAGCAATGCAAAGCTTCCTACAAGGCCCCAACCTTCACCAATACAAAGGCCCTTACTCTCTTTTTAGAAAACATAAAACATTTGTCTATCAAGTAGATATGGACTGATCGAATGGCCAGTGACCAGTTTTCAGTTTGATCGTCTGTGACCGGTGACCAGCACCGATCAGTCTCCGTATCTAATCCTGTGCCAGTCACGTTTACATGCGTGCTGAGCTGCACAGCGTTTCACGTCACATGCACAGGGGCACAGCCACACATGCACACATATGCTAAAGCATGTCGGCGTGTAAACTCTTCACTATGAGTGCAGACGACTCAAAGTTCGCAATTTGTAAAATCTGTAAGACCAAAATCAGCCTTACATGTTAGCAGACTTACATGTATGACTGCCCAGGTTTATTAACTGTTGCCAAGATTCCTCACAGTGGTGCTGGAGGCCAGGCGATGCCACCCAGAGTAAGTTTATCTTTAGATAATGTGTCTCTGAGGTGTTTGGGCCCCAGAACAATAACTTCAGTTTTCATATCATTTCATTTTGTTTTCTTTTTTTACAGCACACACTTAGACAAAACAAATAGAGTTGGCAGAGGTGAAAATGAAATATCAGAATCAGCTTTATTTGCCAGGTGTACACATACAAGGAATTTGACTTAGGATTGTACATTGCTCACAATGTGCTTACTTACAATACTATAATAATGCAATAATAAAATCAGACAAAGGCTACAGTATAGAGAACACATGCACACTATAAACAAAAACAATATAGACAGATTGAGACAATAGTGCAATGACCAGAGTGCAAATGATGCAGCAGTAAATTATTATTATTATTATTATGTACATGTGGGAGGTGGATGAGATATATTGGTACACATACATGTACACATGTACGCAGTGTGATGGAGCATAGTGCAAAGGATGCTGGAATCAAAAAGTATTATGTGTAGGTGTTATGTACTTCAGGTGGATTTGGTATACAAAATGACAATATGAACAGTATGAACTGCTCTGAAATGGAGGAAGATGAACAAATAAAAAGTGGTAACCAGTAAACAGATGGCTGAGTAGAGGCAGAGTTACTGGGTTATTGTACAGGAGTTGTTCCTGACACTGTGAGTGTTGGCTTGTGGAGTGATGGCTTGTGTGAAGAAACTCCTGAGTTAGTTGGTTTTGGCGTACAGTGCTCTGTAGCGCCTACCAGAGGTGAGAAGCTGGAACAGGTTGTGTCCGGGGTGAGATGGATCTGCAGTGATGTTTCCTGCCTGTTTCCTGACTCTGGAAATATGTAAGTCCTGAATGGAGGGCAGGTTGGCACCGATGATCTTCTCTGCAGTCCTGACTGTCTGTCGTAGTTTGCTCCTGTCCTTTTTGGTGGCAGATCCAAACCAGACAGTGATGGACGATGAGGACAGACTGGATGATGGCTGTGTAGAAGTGGATCAGCAGCTCCTTAGGCAGGTTGAGCTTCCTGAGCTGGCACAGGAAGTACACTCTCTGCTGGGCCTTCTTGATGATGGTGTCAGTGTTGGGCTCCCACTTCAGATCCTGGGATATAGTGGATCCTAGAAACCTGAAGGATTCCACAGCAGACACAGGGCTGTTGACTATGATGATGGGGGGCAGACTTGGGGACTCCTCCTGAAGTCCACAGTCATCTCCACAGTTTTAAGCGTGTTAAGCTTCAGGTTGTTCTGACTGAACCAGAGAGCCAGCTGATCACCCATCTGTAGGCCGACTCATCTCCGCCCCGGATGAGGCCGATGACCGCTGTGTTAACATAGAGGACCAGTGTGGCCATAGTATTGTTGTAGCCTGGTTAGTAAACATGGGTTCAGTCTGTTCTTCTTGTAGAAATGTGGTAGGTTAACAAAATGTGGATTCATCTTGGTAACGCTACAACAAACTGAGCTTGTGTAGCTTGTTACTGTGTTTGGTACGTATGTATTGTGGTCCAGTTTGTTGGGAGCATGACAGCCCAATGGATTGGTAAAAAGCTTTTCTCTTACTTTGGTTTGTTCTTTTGGTTGTTTGTTCGCTCATTTGTTCATTTGGGGTAGCACTGTAGTGATATACGACTGGTAGGCTGGTTGAATAGGGTAAGTAAAGGCTCGTTTACTGGCATTTGAAATAAATTTGTAGGTGACTTGTTGCTATGCAGTCAACAAGCGCTGTCAGAGACTGGGACACTAGTAAGAGACTCGGATTCGAGTGCGACTAAGTCGCACAAAGTGACTTCAGACTTGAGACTCGTCCTCAAAAGACTTCAGACACGACTCGGACTCGAGGTGTGGGACTCGTGAACAATGTTAATTTTTTAGGAAACGTCTGATGAGCGTGCTGTTATTCCCTCCTTCCATTACCTATAACCTGCGTACATAACACGTAACATCTGCTGCGCGGCCGCACGTGAGAGAGGACAACAAATACTTGCGGCAGTGGCTGAGCCATTCATCATAAACTGTGGCTTTATAACTTCATACAACAAGACCCCAATAAAGAAGCACTGAACACAAAATAGGTTAGTAACCTGAGGTTAGTGAACATGTTTTGCTCAGCATTGGCCATCTAACGTTAGCTTGCTTCTTGCTTCAGCGAACTTTCGTTCGTTATGAAAAGATAACAAACCTTAATGAATGAATAATTCCTTAATCACCTTAATTATTACCGTTGGCTAGAAAGAGGTTACAGGTTTATTTTTGATCATGTAACCTTACAGTTTTATACAACATTCGTAATAACCACAAGAGACTTGAGACTTGACTTGGACTCTTGCTCAAATACTTGTGAGCATCTTTGGGCCCTGTATCAGAAAGCAGGTTTAACAAACTCTGAGCTTAGCTCCGAGTTAATTCAGCCTAAGATGTGAAACTATTTAGTTCAGTCAACTCAGAGTATGTACGTGTGCGTGGGGATGAAAAAAAGCCATCATCAATGGAGTTCCGATAATACTATTAACCATAGCAATGGGTAAATAAAGAGCGGAGGCTCCATTTTAATTGGGTGGAGCTAACAATATGACTGGGTGCCACTGCAGACCATGATAGGCTATTTTTGTTAAAACACAGGAGTGGATAAAGGAGTCAATACGTTAAGACTGTAACATTTTATACAGAATTTCCCTAATGAATGATAAAGTTTATTCAGCTGTAACCTGGCGGGACAATAACTGAAGATGAAAATATTAATCAACCAGATTAGACAGTTTAGGTTAGTAATGGACATATGAAAGTCACAGTCCGACCCAGTAGGTTAGTTAGTTTCAAACTGACTACAAACTAGATGTCTATTTTACATTAATAAAATCTTGCTCATTTCATATTTAATGAAATGATGTCATAACACAATCAGATTATCAGCAGCTTATAATGAAAAGGTCTTTAAAACTACATTTATTTGTTACATCCTCACTCACAAATAGTCACGTTATCTCCAACATGCTACGATAGGAATGTTCCGATCAGTGCGACTACAAGATGAAAGATTACTGTTCTTTGATCATTGACTGATTGACAGATTAATCATTAAAGTGGTCGTGTTCAAGATCATGTTTGGGTTATAAAAACAGCCTATCTAACCAGGATTTCTGTGTTTCTAAAGACGAAATGCGTTCAGATATTTAGTAGAATTCTCTTAACGGGGCTATAAGTAGTTTTTCTAGTAAAATTAATCCTTTTATTGCCTGTGTTGAAGGGCTGTAATCTGACATTAAAATGATCCACTGCTGGGTTTGGCTATAATATCTGAAGGCAGGTATTCCTATTCGAAGGCTCCAGGTCGGATTTTCCTCGAAATCCTGACTTTGCACTCAGCAGCAACAACACTGCAACTTACGACATGGAGTCTGCTAACACTAAGAAAGACCTGCTCCCAGCACAACACAGACTCCAACATAAACTCCACATAAGGATAAAAACAAAAAAAGTTTTATCTGCTGAAGTCGTCGGGCCAAATGTGAATTGGATCGACATCAGCAGGGCTTTTGAATCATAGAGAGACCTCCGCTTTGTTTTAGGTATAAAAACTACCATTACTACAAATCATGTAAAATATATTTTGATTTTGTGCTTCAGTTGGCTCAAGTTAGATAGCGTTAGCTCGCCGGCTAACGCAGAGCGGTTGCTATTGTTGTCCGGTGTTTCACATTACTTCACCAACCAGTGTGACCCATGTTACTTTCCTCTGTACCACAATGTCAAAGTGTCAAAGCCTGCAAGTAAGGATGTAACGGTAAAAAGCTAATGTGGAGCAATTTGTTTACTATCCCATAGTGATGCAGCCACCAGCAGCTAGCTAACGCTACAGTAGCTCAGACCCACTGCTGTTTGCTTCCTAACGTTCAATTTACATTTACTGCCTTTTACTGATGGATACACAGCTTCTCCACCTCTCAGTCACTGTAACTAACATGACCCTCATAATATACAACCCAGAGGAAGAGCCATCAGTAAATTTACTGACTGAGGTCTGACTGTTATAAAGTGTGACACAATCTTATAATCTTCAGTCCCCCTCACTAACCGTTTCATTATCATCCAGTACATGTAGCTGTGCTGACACTGCTGAGCGTCTGGTGACAGATTGACAGATAGTAAAGTTAGTTACTGAAAGCAGCAGGCGAGCTAACAATGTAGCACGTCGGCTAAATGCAGTGTAACTTTATCATGTAACGAGCGTGGATTAGTTCAACATCAAGCTGATAAAAACCTTACTGTAACACTGCAGAGGGAGTTTGCCTGAGTTTCCACCATGTTGTGTGAAGCTGGCTCCCCACCTATCTATAGCCGCTCTCACTTTGCCTTTTTCCGGGAGTACTGTGCCGATATGCCGCTGTCTGCGCTGAATGAAGTAACGTTATGGCCCCAGTGTTGATCTGCCTCTGAGCCGGGAACGTTGAAGTAACAGAGCCTGAACATGTCTGAGTGAAAAGCCACAGCCTGCATGCTGCTGTTCCTGTGTTTATTGCAGGATTTCATTATGAAAGCGGTTGTTTTTCGGATTCTGCTCGCTCATGAGTTTAAGCGAGCACGCGTACGAGCACACACCTGGTTGCAATTTTAAAACTGCACCACTAGTGGCCGCTGGAAACTACATAATGCCCCTTTAAACAGGCCCCGGGGCTAAAGACTGTAGTATTATCACCCTGCAGCCTCTGCCTGCTCTCTGTGTTGCCTCCTCTACACACACACAGAAGGTGACATTATTTAATTCTCTCATCCACCACTGCTGTGTTATAGTTTTACACAAGCACAGTGCTCTGCTGGGCTGATGGCAAATAGTTACAAACTAGTGAAAAGAAAGACCGAGTTATGGTCAAGCACATATAGTGCGAATGAACCGCGATCTGTTCTGTGGCCAGTGTCGACAGCTGGATTGTTTGAAATAGAAGCACATCTGTTCCCTCAGACGTGTGTGAGGTTGAAAAACGTTTGGAATGATTTTGCTGTTCCTCATTCTGGTGTGACCAGGCCCTAACTGTGATAGTGTACATAGCTGCACGCGATTAGGCTCATCACTGAGCTGGCCCCAGAAGGTTGTGTATGGGCCCCGGGTCTATGTACTGACTGGCAAATAAGAACTAAATTTGTATCATCCTCACTAAGAAATCCTGTTTTGGATTGTTATAGCACATGTCAGAGGGGAAAAAGCACTGCAGGGTCACACTCATGTCTTCATGTTTGTATATGCCTCTATGTAGATGATAACACATACAACATGCAGCTATGCTCAGATATGACCTATGAACATGTGTGTCCTTGTGTGTTTACCAGGTCCGACTCCGTGGTGGCTGATCTTTGTGTACTTCCTTGGCTCTCTGGTGATCTGCTTCTTGCTCGTGGTGCTCTCACTCTGCAGCTCATTCTGGTGCTACAAGACCATCAAGTCAACTCTTTACCCCTCCACCCAAGTGCCTCCACAATTCAAGAAGGTGAGCAGTTCCAGCCCACCACAAATGCCACACACTTGTCTTATTAGAGCCGGATGTGTGTAGACAGCAGGCAGCATCTAGCTTATGTTTACATTTCTATATTTAAAGGAAAATTTGGATTTTAATAACCTGGGTGATAAATTTGGACAATTCAATTGAATGCAGACCAGGAAGGCTTTTTGTTGTTGGTTAAAGAACATATTGCTAACCTCTAGTGAAGCAGGTGATTATTCACAAAACAAGTGACCAAATCAGACATACATACATTTGTATTTCAGCGTTATATTCAGAAGGTCAAACTGTCTTCTCTCCTCTTCCTCCTTCTCACCCTAATCCTCCCTCCAGTATTTTTGTGACTCTCCTGGGTCTGACATTCCCCGCCTCCTCACCCCGGATTCTGAATCAGAGATGTGTGATAAGTTGACCCTCTGTCCAGAGCCACCGGTCCTGGAAATCCACAACCCTCCCCTTGAGGCCCTGCCGGTTTTGCCAGCAGACCTGGAGCCAGACAGCAGGTTAATCTAATCTCTGATGCAGCTCATGTGTTACTCTAATGTTTACAAAGCACGCATGCATTTAATAACAAATGACTGATTGGATTTCGTTTTCAACAATTCAGCAAGTGTTAGACTGCACAGTGGCCCCACATGGTGATATGTGCTGAATGGATATTGGTTGTCAGCGAGTGAACTCATAAATGTACCGTCCCCTTCATGTTTTTCAGCAGCAGACACAGTCGTCAGAACAGCAGCAGCAGCAGAGACTCGGGAGTTTACTCCACAGGTGGCAGCTCCAGCCTGCAGCAGCCCAGCAGCAACCAATCCTCAGGACAGGGCCCCTTTGACATGGAGCCGGTGAAGATGAGGGACATGGCTTCAGGACTCAAGAGTCAGCTTCCGACCGCAGACGAGGGCATTGTAGATATTTGTGTCTAAAGACATGCACGTGAAAAGACGTTAGCTGAGAAGAGCCTGAAGCAAGGATGATATTAAGGAAGAAAATGTGCAACATGCCTTTTCTCTAGCTGTCACTGTGAGACTGATAGAAACTGTGGAGAAATCACAAGAAATCACAAGATGATGACAAACTCACACAGGGAACATCTTGATCTACTGTGGTGTCACTCGGTGTTTCAAGTTTCCAAGGAGGAGGGGTGTACTCTTCACTGTTGCAGGGTTCCTTCACAGTAAGGAAAAATGTGGAATTTGATTTTAGTTATTTCCCGGCCTGGGTAAATATGTTGAGAGTATGGAAACACGTGTGTTTCCAGAGCTTTGCCCCTGTTCTGTTTCCTCAAATATAAAATTCAAGAATTTCTGAAGGTAAATTGATCATACAGGCGTGTTCCTCATGGCGTTTGGAGCAGGCAACCAGCACAGCCAAATGTTTCCCACCGTGTGCCAGAACACAGAAGTGCTTTGGTTTCTTATTTTACAGTCTGTATTACTAATAATCTAGTCACCCATAGCCAGACCTGTCTGCACCTGGTTTTAAATCTCCTACCAGTGCTGGGGAAAGGTTGGGCTATATCCATTATTGTTCTGGTATAGGGAGGGGGGCTGCAATTGCCTCACGGTGGCTGTCATCCCCGTGGCCACCTGTTGGCACCACCACTGCCAGAGCAAGCTTGATGTCAAGGGCAAGGCAAGAAGTATGGCGTGCAACTGAACAATGCACACTCGTCACACTACGTCCCACAGACCAACAGCTCTGCTCCAGGTAACTAGCACATTCTGACATCTGCCCCCAAATTAGATGATTAAAGCAACATCTTCATCTGCATCACAAATAACCAAATATTAAGTATGTCTGAGCATTTCTGAGTTATGCAGTGAAAAGTGAACCCACCGTGAGGACCTGTATGGCTGCATTCATCGTCGTTTCCATGGATGCAATAAATAAGGCTGCCTAGATGCCATGAAAATTAAATTATTCATTTTTTAAATCTCATTTTCGGTTCTTACTTAAAAAAGAGAATAAACATGGGGGAGGGTAATATGGTTTTAAGGGAAAGTCATACGAGTAGAGGCAGCACTGGTTAGTTTACTGATTATTATTGCTTTAATGAGTTAACGTAATGAGCTCTCAGGTGTTGATTAGGTAGCATTAAACATAAACAGAAGCAGATGAAGTCAAAGTCGTTTGACTTCTCAAAGGCTGGTTGTAGTTGCAGAGGAGTGGGAAGCTTTAAAAGTACACAGGGAGCACATTCACTCAATTACCAGTTTATTAGGAACACCTTGCTCTGCAGTAAGTTCTCCTGTCATAATGTTCAGTTTTTGTTGAAACCGTTTTAGAGACTTTTTTGGGGCCGACTGAATTCCATTGTGTAATTGTACAGGTGTACATGTGCAATAGGTGGACAAAATAATAGAAACACCTGTAGGTGTCGTTACCACCTACTGATAAAATGATATTTAGAATTGTTTTGTTTAGCATGTTGCTAAAATATCTATGTGGTGATTTAGATGAGCTGGAACAGAGAAATCCTCTTTAAACAGGGTACTTTGACTGAGTGATTTCTTCTAATATCCAGCAATCCATCCAAAACCACATCAACTGGAACATTTTCCATCCAGTTTCATACTGAACTCGCTCTGCGTTTTGTTTCTGTGTCTTAAACAAAAGAAAGGAAGTTTATTTCTGTCCTTTGTTTTTTCTGTTCTCATCTAACCAGCAAAGAAATTAAATATAATTTTATACCCAGATAAAACTCCCTAGTAGTCACTATTATGAAAGCAAAGTTTTAGCTTTTGTGTGCAAATAATGTGTATGTGTCTCTGAGATAAGCTTGTATTCATTCTAACTGGAGCATTTGAATACATTTATGATTCTTATAGAATCTTGGTGCCATATTAGTTATGTTTGATCTTGAGATATTTGTGACTGTATTTTCTTCAAATTTGTCATCGGGGCTTTATTATTTACACCTCTGTTCGTCTTTCATGCTTGTTTTTTGTTCTTTTTAGGGAGACGCTTGGCTGTAAAATAACTTGCATGTACACATGTACAGTTGTACATACAGGCACATTTAGTCTTGTATGTTAACATCTAAGTTTTACTTCACATTTATCTGGATCACTTATTTTGTGACTTCACATTCCACAAAGATGGAAAGCTCAGCAAGCGTATTTTGTGAATAAATAGAGCCGGGAGCGGGTCGTCTCTGTGTACTTGTACAATTTACTGAACAACTTTCGTCGTCATCTGCTTTAGAACAAAAAAAATGAATTGCCTTTCCTGCATTTTGCAGTGCTGGGATGTATGGCTGATATTCTGAGGCAGCAGATGGTGTAAGGAAATTACACAAAACAGGAACAAGTCAAACCGATCTGCACGTGCAAGTCAGGGCAATTCAAAGTAATGTAAAGTTTTCAAAAACCACAAAATGCACAACAGATTATACCTTTGGACAATTCATTTATTAAATGTAGCTTTCATTCCCAGAAGCTTGCTCCTGCTTGACTTGTTGCAGTATTTCCTGTCTGTTAGGCCTCAGCATCCTGCCCATCGCGGTCTGCTGCAATGTCTGTTGAAATTGTAGATAAGCATGTTGCGTAGCAGTGTACTAATGAAGTGCATAAAGCAGTTGTGATGTCACTGTATATTTCTGGTCTAACATCTTCGCATCTACTGCACTCATGTTAATGGACGATCATAAAAATGAAATAAATCCTGTCTCATATCAAAGCTTTGTGTCAGAATGAGTGACTTTATTCTCACACACAAACATGCTGAGCTCCACACTGCTCACTGTTAGACCTGACACACTGATCCCAGGGTTACAGTAAGATCACTATACCTAAGTTCAGGCCTTTAGTACCCGTGTCTGGTCATGGTCTTAATACATTTTATTATCTTGGACTTGTCATGGTCTGCTGGGTGTTTTTACACAGACTTGTCTTGGTCTCAGCTACAGGTCTGAGGTCTTGACCGAGTCCAGTTGGATCTCTCAAAAAGACACACAATTCCATAATATCACAACCACTGCTCTACTCTGTCATTTAAACATGAAGTGATGCAACTTTCCTGTTTATCTTTGTGAAAACCAATCATCCTTACACAGAGATATGAAACTATGCGCACTACGCCGTCAACTCAGGTGTGACGTCATTCCCAGCCCCGACTTCCGAGGTAAATGGATCGCAGCACAAACTAGCTGGCAGAGCGAGGTTTTCCGACTTGTTAACTGGAACGCCGTCAACTCGGGTGTGACGTCATTCCAAGCTCCGACCTCCGACGTAAATGGAACGCAGCATGAAAGCTGTAGTTTATACTGTTAATTAGCACTTCTGTGTACGTGTGACTAATATAAATATCGCACAATGCGTTTTTTAATCAACCGGCGTATCAATAAGTAACCTGGCTAGTTGTAAACAAACAGCTGGCTGAGCGAGGTTGTAACTGGAACGCCGTCAACTCGGTGTGACGTCATTCCCAGCTCCGACCTCCTGCGTTCCAGTTGACATGGGAAGTCGGATGTTGATTTACGTTCCATCTAGCGTTGCATTCAGAAGAAAAGAATGGACGGAGAAAATGAATCATCTTTAGCCGTTCTTGGCATTTTTATTTTAGCTGTAGACACATCAGTCTCACGGTCATACAGCCCGAAGAACTACGGTAAATCAATTTGGACAAAAATAATAATAATACAAACGCATCCTCCATAGCCTGTACTTTAGTGCCCTCTGGTGGCATAAACATATGCATAACACAGAACAATACAGCATTGCATACATTACACCATATACAACTTAGGACATAATGACCATATTTTAACACCCCCACTTGTACTCAGGTTGTTATATTCTTAAACAAGTAAAGAAAATAAATAAAATGAAATGAATGTGACTTTCTGTTAAACACATCAATCAGAAAACAAAGCACCTGCAAACCTCTTCAGTTTCAACTTATTCACAGGTTTGGTCATTACATCAGCAATCATGTCATCAGTAGAACAATACATCAAAGTCACTCTTCCCTCACTTACAGTAGATCTAATAAAGTGGTACTTTATGTCGATATGTTTACACCTCCGCCTGTTTACAGGATTTTTGGCAAGAGCGATTGTTCCCTGATTGTCCTCATATACTATCGTTTGTGTGTACTCATAGCTATCTATACCCCCCAGTAACTGCTCTAGGTATAGACACTCCTGTATGGTTGAAGCCAGTGCCATATATTCTGCCTCACACGTTGATAATGCAACCGTAGGTTGCTTTCTAGTCTTCCACGAAACTAGAGAGCTGTTCTGACTTATGCTCACACAGTATCCTGTGGTACTGCGTCTGTCACCGGTATCAGCCGCCCAATCAGCATCACTGTAGGCCTTTATACCTAGCTTTTCATTGTCGTTTCTCCTAAAACTTAACCCTTTTTCTGCTGTACCTTTGAGATAACGAAGTACGTGCTTCACAGTGACCCACTGCTCCTCCGTAGGCTCAGCAAGATACTGCGATAATCTGCTCACCACAAAACTCAAATCTGGTCTGGTGCACGTAGTCAGGTATATAAGACTTCCCACAGCTTCTCTGTACACCCTGCTATCTTCCATCTTTACTGCATCCGCAGTATACTCGAGCTTTTGCTCACAGGGTGTTTCTCTGGTCCTACAGTCTTGCATATTAAAACGCTGTAGTATCTTATTAGTGTACTTCTCCTGTGACATCTTTACACACCCGTCTGACTGACTGAAATCGATACCCAGAAAATGTTTGAGTTCACCCAGATCTTTCATTTTAAACTTTTCTGCAAGCATCTCTTTCACCTTTTTCAGTCTCTCTTCGTTACTTGCTGCAATGATCAAGTCATCGACCCATATGATCATGATCACCTTTCCTTCTCTTGACTCTTTAGCATAAACACAGTGGTCGGCTGGGTTTTGTGTGAACCCATCCTCATTCAGACAGTCGTGCAAAACCCTATTCCAGTTCCGTCCAGATTGTTTAAGACCATAAAGGGATTTCTCTAGTTTATAAACTATACCCTCTTTCTCTTGATAACCCTCTGGTGGATTGATGTAGATCTCACAGTCTATGGGCGTGTAGGCACGCTGTTTTCATCGTCCATTTGGTGCAGGAGTAAATTCTCCTGCGCTGCTTTCTGTAACACCACCCTTACACTTGTTAAATCTGCCGTGGGTGAAAATGTCTCCCCATAGTCTATTCCCATTCTCTGGCTGTATCCCTTAGCCACAAACCGTGCTTTGAATTTGTCTTTTCCGCTCTACATCAGTCTTGATGGAGTAAACCCATCTACCCCCCACTGTTTTCTTGCCTATTGGCAGTGTTGTCGGGTGAAAGTTTTGTTCTCATTTAAAGACTGAATTTCCTCATCCATGGCTTTTATCCATTCTTTTGAATTAGCTGACTCCATTGCTCCCTCAAAAGTCTGTGGAATGCCACACACCGCTCTACAGCAGTAGTCTACCGTGATATGAACCTCATCACTATCACTATCTTCAGTTACGAAGTCATCTAAGTAGCTCGGTGTTTTTCTTTCTCTAGTCGGATACCTCCTACTCTCGGGTTCATCACATGTCACACTCTGTTGTGTTTGATTTTGGTCACTACACCTCGTTACTGCACCTGGACTATCATGTACATTTCTACCCTGTACAGTTGACTCGGGAGCATTTTCTGTACTCCTACTCTCTGTGGACTCAGTAGTCCCGGGTCTTACACTGTCATAGTCATCGCTTGGATCTGTCTCATCTGTCTGTGTTTGTTTTTCCACAGCTGCCTTGCTCACAAACTTCACTAGCCTATGTTTCTGTACTTTATTTGTATCTGGATGATACACCAAATACGCCGGGCTGTTCTTGTCATAACCTACAAAACGCCCCTGGTCACATCTGGAATCAAGTTTTCCCTTGTCCTGTTTGTACGTGTAGCATACAGACCCAAACTTTTGCATTTTAGATACGTTAGGCTTCTTGTCTGTCAGCAACTCATAAGGAGTCTGCCCTGTACGCCTGTTAAAACACCTGTTGCGTACCATTGCTGCTGTTTGTACCGCGTAGTTCCATAGCTGCTTCGGTAGTACACTTTCAATTATCATACACCTACCCATCTCAAAAAGAGTACGCCAACCCCTTTCTGCAGTTCCGTTCTGGTGTGGGGAATACGGAGCTGACGTTTCATGTCTGATCTTGTTTTCCCTCAATAGTGCTTGAAAATCACCGCACGTAAACTCGGTTCCGTTATCGGATCTGATACACCTCACTGTCCCGTAAGGGGATACATCTGCTAGGAACTTTTTAGTAGCCTGTACTGCGTCACTTTTCTTCTTTAGAAAATATACAAACACAGCGCTGGAGTAATCGTCAGTAAATGACTGCACATATTTGTAACCATCTATCGACTCTGTAGCTACTGGACCTGCTAGGTCTGTGTGTACCATCTGTAAGGGAGCCTTTGCTCTGGCATCAGGGTCTCTATTTCTGGTTTGGGCAAACTTTCCCTTAATACACACCTCACACTCTTGTTCAGGTCTGCCTGTTTTGCCCTTGATTTCCATACCTTCCACAACATTTTGCAGCCTAAGAACATCGTCATAGTTACAGTGGCCAAATATCTCGTGCCATGTTTGTATGTCGTGACATGCATTACACTTATCATTAGACTCATCTTCAGTATGCAGATAATACAACCTACCATACACGTGTATGTCGAATCTGGTACCGTCTCTGGCTATCAGGGCGTCTTTATCTTCTTTAGAGACAACCGTAGCCCCACTTGTTGTCGCTGCCTTCACTGAGAAGATGCTCTGGGGGTACGACGGTACGAACAAAGCGTCTTTCAGCACTGCTTTGTGTCGCTGTCCTCCACTGTCTGTGAGAGAAACTTCAGCATTTCCCTCCGCTGAGCGATCCCACTGCATCGGGTGCCATCTGCCAGTTCGACACTGTGCGTTTCGGCCTAAACGCTGTCGAGCTCTTGAACAGGGTTATGTCTGTGATGATATGAGAGGTAGCTCCCGTGTCCACCATCAGACCCTCTCCTGGATGTTACACGCCGGCTGTCGCTGGATACTGGTCCCTCCGTCTCTCATCTTGAACACGTAGTCTTCTGCTTCTTCTGAGGCTTTACTCGCACCATCCTTTTGTTCTTACGCCTACATGTGGCGTCTTTGTGTGTGTCACTTCTGCAAAAAACTACACCATGTTTTCTGTCGACATACTTTCGCTCTGTGGCCTTTGGTGCCACACTTGAAACACACCGTCTCTGTGTCGTTCTTGGTCCAGCCACGTGCGTTTGCCTTGGCGGGCCGCCGTCCAGCTTTCCCTTGAGTCTTCATCACACAGTCGCTTGACTCAGCTGCTTTTACCTTCTCTGTCTCTTCAAAATTACGTAGCTTAGTCTTAAATTCTGCAAACGTGATTGCATCGTCTGTGTGAGCCACATGTATCGCAAATGGCTTAAAACTCTCAGGCAATCCCTTTAAGACCATGGCCACTAACAGTCCGTCTCCTAACGCTTTCACCCGCTGCTCGCAGCGCTGTAATGGCGGTTTCTGCTCTAATAATATAGTCCATTACACTTTCATCATTTGCCTTCAGAAGCGATGTCAACGTGGTGTACAAGTTGATTATACGGGGCTTTCCGGTCTGGGTATCTGTGGATAATCCGTAATTCGTTTGTAATACAAAAACCAAAATGCCGTTTATTTGTTTTTGTTTCAAAACGAAAACCAAATAACCGCTTTTTGTATCAGAATCAAAAAGCGAATAACCAACTAAAACGGCCCGTTTTTCGTTTTTGGTGATTCATTTTATCGTTATTCCTTTTGGAACAAATAATGAAGAGAGTCTGTGAACTTCGTTTCTCGTTCTAAACCAAAAACGGAAGTCACGTGGTCTATTCCTTATTTGGAAGGGATAGTTACAGGTAAAGCCTCCAAAATAAAAGTAGCCCATGTGCCATGCAGTTAGAAAGGTGATTTTAGACTAAAACTAAACTAAAAGAACGTTTTTTAGTGAAAATAAAGTAGCACTGTGTGTAAAAAAACACTTTAGTTAACTGAAATAAAAACAATAACTAATAAAATAATAACTGTTAAGCTGTTAGAGAGAATTAAACATTTGTAAGACCATTGGTGACCTGTAACTTCAGATTAAGACAATTTAACTAATGTTATATGTAGCTTAGGATCGCAGTTAGCCTGTTTATTTAAGTTTATATTATATTTAATTCATATTTTAGTTTCTTAACATATGACATATAATATTTTAAGCTTTCTTGCTGTGTGTGAGCTCCACCAGCAGAGGGCACTCTGCCCCCTTCTGTGCACGAGTCCTTCTGTGGCGCCAACAGTCTTTGATTCTGACCTTTTGACTTGTGTTTATATCAAAGAGAAGGCTGCACTGCCACCAGAGGAAGCTGATCACTGAGTCTGAAGGCTGTGCAGAACTTCACCTGCCTCCAGCTTCTCTTTCTATGGAGCTGCAAAAAATTCTCGCATTTTTTCCAGTGTAATGTACTTATTATGTTAGTTAAGTAGATTAAATATTTTTAATGCAGCCTGTTGTAAAAGCCTGTATGAAAGTGAAACTGAGTCCCAAGACAGGTGATATGAGCCTGTGCAGGTTTGAGGACTGATGATAGTATCTGGCCCCATCACCTACCATCACTCTCTGTTCAGATAAATGCTGACTGTCAGGACAAAGCAGAACACCACTCCTTCCTCCAGCACCAGAGAAGGGCCCTGTTGGCACTTTCAGATATTCACATCATGATTTGGCTTTTGTGCATGAGAAAATGTAAATACATGGTGACCTGTACTAGACCCAGCTCCAACCTGTCCACCCTACCCGCCACCCTCCTTTAGGACCAATCACCTTCACCCTCTTTACAGACAGCATCTCACATGTGGAGCCTGATACTTGAGGCTTTCAACGTTAAAAGAAAATAATTGTAATTTAAAAGTCTCTTTTGTGTTACATTGGATTTATTTAAAGGAATTAGAGACAAATCAGCTGTTTACATGGTCGTCCTGTCTGTTTCCTGGAGGCTGAGTGTGATATGTGATGGTAACTGGATCGAATTCATGTTCCTGATCATTTGGTGGGTTCTGTGTTTGTTGCACTTTGTTCTCAGAAGTATGTCCAGCCCTGTCAGTGTGGTTCCGGTTGTCCTTGCAGACATGTTGCAGCATTGAAACAGTGTGAGGGACGTGTGTGGACAGTTTGAGTCAATGGTGCGTGTTGCTTGTTTTGTGGGACGTTTGATATGTTAAGAGGAAGAGAACTCAGTCCTGCTCTGAGTCTTCTGATTTATTAGATGAGAGAAAATGTCATTAGAAGTTGCTGTTGGAGAAGATCTTCAACCAAGTCCAGTGAGAATCTTCATAGACTTCTGAATTAATGGCCTAATGTCCAAATAAAGCTCGGTGTCCATCTGACTGATGACCCCTCAGATTGTTAACTGGCAGTTAAGGCTGCTGCTCTGCAGAACACTGAACAATGTGCTCAGACTTTCTCATCTGTTTAGGGGACTTTGGCCCCGGCTGTGTGGTTATCCATTTTCTTGTTGTGATGGCTTTCAGCCTGGTAATGCCACAATCTAGTTTCACCTTCTCAGGTAAACTCCACCCTGCCTCTCCAGTAGCAGGCACACACCTGGAGACAGTTACCTCATTAAGAGCTGATGTTCAGGGAGCACTCAGGATCTCTCTTAATGCATTGTGTCACAGTGTGGTCAGGGAGCAGGTTAGGATTTTGGATGGTAGGCCTCGAGGATGATGCATAATTGTTTGAACTTTTCTGAACACTTTTTAAATTGTTTTTATTACAGGCATTTTAAGTCACCAAGACCCTGTAGACCCTGTAGACTGCATGGCCTGTTCTCCGAGAGTTCACCACAGAGAGAGGTTGATACCCTGAGTTGCCTTAAACATCTGCTCCTTGAATGAGGTGGAGTCAGAGCTGGTGGATGATTCACTGCATTAGTTGAGGGTTGTATAGCCACTGCTGTTTTGTCTGCCTGATCAACTGCTGATTTTTGTGCCTGATTTTAAATGTGCATTCTTTTTATGAGACTCTGTTACAGGTGGAGGGGCCCTGTGAATGTTTTAGCTAGGTTCTGCTAAGGGTGGGGCAGTTTGCTTGTTGTTGGGCTGCCTGACTTCCCTCAGCCCTTCTCCCTCTTCTTCCAGTGTTCTGCCAGACTGACAGGGTGGTGGACTGTGGTGGACTGTGGGAGCCCCTCTTCCTTCACTGCATGTCGTGGTGTGTGAATATGACAGCTGTGAGCGGACCTTTAACTGAGCCTTATTGTGTGGGGCTTGCTGTCTTTAGGTGGTGATGCACACCTGTGGGGGTGTCAGGGCATCCTGGTGGCAGTTTAGCTTTTGTAACAGTTTGCTTTTATCCTTCAGCATCTCTGCAGCATCTCTGCAGCATGGGCCTTTACATCTTATTGGTTTATTGTTTGAGCTTGTGTTAATAAAACTGCCCAAAACCTGATCTTTAAACTTTCGTGTTTCATAAATCACCTTTCCAGTTGAAACGCATGTCTCTGGTAAAGAAATGCTCTGTAAATAAATAAATCCCCTGGGTTAAAATGAGAGATTATATCATGGTACCTAAGCATGCTTATCTGCTTGAAGTGCTACGCTAACCTTTCTTCTAAGGAGGACAGGAGTCCAAAAAATGTTCCAATAGCACAGAATTAATTTATAAAAATGTATTATTATACATAATGTGAGCTCCTTCTCCTTGTGTGAAATGTTTTATAATGTGAGACTCTTGGATCTGAACGCTCGACATGGGCCTACAACTGCTGTAGCTTTTTTAAGTTAATCTACATCTGTCCACAGCAGAGGCTCTGACCACAACCTGGAGGAGGAACTATAGTATAAATGACTCTTGGTATAATATAACCTACACATTATTTACAATAGGTTTTAGTCTTCACTAACCCACTTTGCTTGTAAATCATTTCTGGGCATATGTGAGTGAAAGAGTTGCACTGCAGAGCCCTGCTTCACTGTAATATTGTACATACTAGCCTACTGTATATGATAGAAATGTGTATTACAAGACAGAAGTTGACATCATCCTTATTTACAAAAACAGAGCCACAATTACAAGGTGTTGTTACCATAAATCATGATGTGAATATCTGAAAGTGCCAACAGGGCCCTTCTCTGGTGCTGGAGGAAGGAGTGGTGTTCTGCTTTGTCCTGAAAGTCTCTTCATATGAATAGAGTGATGGTAGGTGATGGGGCCAGATACTAGCATCAGTCCTCAAACCTGCACAGACTCATATCACCTGTCTTGGGACTCAGTTTCACTTTTATTTTACTTTACATGGGTTCAAACAGTCCAGAGCTTTCCCTGGTGGCTCATCAAACAGAATTAAACCAGGAAAGGCAGTAAAAGTCTTGAAAGCCCAGAGCCAGAGGAGATGCTTTTTGACTCTCAGTAATGCTCACCAGGTTTCACACATAAGTCTGCCTACATAACTAATGACAACATGCTGCATTAAAAATATTTAATCTACTTAACTAACATAATAAGTACATTACACTGGGAAAAAATGCAAAGGACAATAAAAAATTATTCAACTTTATAGATTTGTTTTGAAGAGTTTTGGTCTGACACATTACAGCAGATGGTGGAAGCTGAGAGTTTTTTGCAGCTCCATAGAAAGAGAAGCTGGAGGCAGGTGAAGTTCTGCACAGCCTTCAGACTCAGTGATCAGCTTCCTCTGGTCGCAGTGCAGCCTTCTCTTTGATATAAACACAAGTCAAAAGGTCAGAATCAAAGACTGTTGGCGCCACAGAAGGACTCGTGCACAGAAGGGGGCAGAGTGCCCTCTGCTGGTGGAGCTCACACACAGCAAGAAAGCTTAAAAATGTCATATATGTTAAGAAACTAAAATATGAATTAAATATAATATAAACTTAAATAAACAGGCTAACTGCGATCCTAAGCTACATATAACATTAGTTAAATTGTCTTAATCTGAAGTTACAGGTCACCAATGGTCTTACAAATGTTTAATTCTCCCTAACAGCTTAACAGTTATTATTTTATTAGTTATTGTTTTTATTTCAGTTAACTAAAGTGTTTTTTTTTACACACAGTGCTACTTTATTTTCACTAAAAAACGTTCTTTTAGTTTAGTTTTAGTCTAAAATCACCTTTCTAACTGCATGGCACATGGGCTACTTTTATTTTGGAGGCTTTACCTGTTACTATCCCTTCCAAATAAGGAATAGACCACGTGACTTCCGTTTTTGGTTTAGAACGAGAAACGAAGTTCACAGACCGTCTTCATTATTTGTTCCAAAAGGAATAACGATAAAATGAATCACCAAAAAACGAAAAACGGGTGGATTTAGTTGGTTTTTCGTTTTTTGATTCTGATACAAAAAACGGTTATTTGGTTTTTCGTTTTGAAACAAAAAACAAATAAAGGGCATTTTGTTTTTTGTATTACAAACGAATTACGGATTATCCACAGATACCCAGACCCTTTCCCTTCCCTGCATAATATTCTCTCAATATTCTCAGAGCTTCTCTTCCATCGTTGGGCGCATCCCTCATAACTAATGAGAGGCTTTTGTCATCGGTAGTAAAATCAACTCTGCATATGCGTCAGCGTTTTTCTCCGCATCCGCTGCTATCTCGGCTTCTGACACCGGTTCTCTCAGCACCGTGTTCTTTAGCCCTGACAAATGAAAATGTCCCAACATTTTGGTCTCCCAAAGCTCATACTTAGTCTCATCTCCGTCGAACGTCAATCGAGGCAATCTGCACGTCCTTCGTTGTTCCGTCATGTTGGCTTACTATTTTTCCTCAGCCAGCAATCCGTTAGCACGCGGTCCGTTGCGACTTTCTACACGGTGGAAAACGACAGACTTATCTTCCGAACGACTCCTGGGCCCATAACCTGTTGATTTACGTTCCATCTAGCGTTGCATTCAGAAGAAAAGAATGGACGGAGAAAATGAATCATCTTTAGCCGTTCTTGGCATTTTTATTTTAGCTGTAGACACATCAGTCTCACGGTCATACAGCCCGAAGAAGAACTACGGTAAATCAATTTGGACAAAAATAATAATAATACAAACGCATCCTCCATAGCCTGTACTTTAGTGCCCTCTGGTGGCATAAACATATGCATAACACAGAACAATACAGCATTGCATACATTACACCATATACAACTTAGGACATAATGACCATATTTTAACATCGGAGGATAGTGGAACGCCACTTGAAGTCGGATTTCCTACTTGTGAACTCGGAGAAAAAATTTGTACCCCGACTTCACGCTGAATGACGTCACAAAATAACGCTGTAAATGCTAAACCATAAAATAAGGCAACAAAACTATATTTGCATATATAAATTGAAATAATAGGCTACATACGATCATAGTAAAACCTGTTCTGCATGTATATTGATGTAGAAATATGTTTTGCACATTAGGTAGCTGGCTACAGTAAAGAATCTCATAAAGTCATCTTCTCTGCATAAAAGTTATTGTTAAAAAATCCCAAAACATTATGAGTGTAACAACAACATTGACTGACTGGAGGGCTACCAACTTATATAGCCAGAGGGTACACAGAACCAGTATAGGCTATTTATTTCAGTTGTTGCAGTTAAACTGCCATCCTTTTAATTAACACCTACAGCACTGCTGAGGGTGCAACTGGTGTGCACACTTTGTCACGGTCAGTCATGATTTTCGTTCACTTTCGGCGTTATGCACCACCATACCTGGGAAATATCCCAGTTCCGACCAGTCTGGAAGCCCATAAGTACAGGTTCTATTCTAAGCCTTTACTTTGAAAATTACATGCGTAATATTTCCTATTTGACCGTTCTCTCTCCTCACACACACAAACACACATTATGTGTATATAAATCCTGTTTTTTTATTTACCATGCTGTTAATTTCCTAAAAGGTATTTGATTGGCTTGGAATGATAAAAATTGTTCCACTCTTTCCAGTTACACTGATTGCTGGCAT